>JALZYL010000001.1:609239-1017898 GCA_023619815.1 Aspergillus neotritici
CCTGACCTCGGAGACCGTCGTCCCTGTTGCCACCAACACCGAGGCTCCCTCTTCTACCGACGTCCAGCCCACTGGTGCCTCGTCCGCTCCTGCTTCCAGCAGCACCCCCTGTGACACCCTGACCTCGGAGACCGTCGTCCCTGTTGCCACCAACACCGAGGCTCCCTCTTCTACCGACGTCCAGCCCACTGGTGCCTCGTCCGCTCCCGCTTCCAGCAGCACTCCCTGTGACACCTTGACCTCGGAGACCGTTGTCCCCGTGGCTACTCACACCGAGTCTCCCTCGTCCCCCGCTGTCCAGCCTACCGGTACCTCGTCCGCCGCCGCCTCGAGCAGCACCCCTTGTGACACCATCACTTCCGAGACGGTCGTGCCTGTGACTACCTCCACCGAGGCTCCTGAGGCTCCTGCCACTAGCAGCCCCGCCCCGGCCCCGAGCGCCCCCGCCGAGTCGCCTGTTTCTCCCGCCCCCGAGGCGAGCAGCACCCCCTGTGACACCTTGACCTCGGAGACCGTTGTCCCCGTGGCCACTTACACCGAGTCTCCCTCGTCTCCTGCTGTTCAGCCTACCGGCACCTCCTCCGCCGCGGCCTCCAGCACCCCCTGCGACACCATCACCTCCGAGACCATTGTGCCCGTGGCCACCTCGACTGTGAGCTCCTCTCCTTCCTCTGCCGCTCCCGAGGCCAGCAGCACTCCCTGTGAGACCTTCACCTCGGAGACCGTCGTCCCCGTGGCCACCTCGACTGAGGCCCCCGCTGCCAGCAGCACCCCCTGCGATACCATCACTTCGGAGGCCGTGATCCCCGTCGCCACCCACACCGACTCGCCCCAGGTCACCCCAGCGCCCAGCGGCAAGCCCCGCAAGGTGGTCACCATGACGACGACCGTCAGTGTCGCTTCCTGCCCGCCCCAGTAAGGGAATCTCCCGCACTGGGAGTTCAATATCCGCGACGATCGCCATGGCAGCAACGGTGAAGATACCTGTACATACCTAATTTTAATTCTAAAATTCTTCTCTGGGCATGTGTGGTTTCGACCGGGGGCCAGTCGAGGGGATCACGCACGGATTGACACCACTGGCTGGGAAAGAGGATTACATCGACCACATGTAGCGTTATACTAGCCAGGAAGGATGCTACTTATTTCTGTTTACTTAGTTTCGATTATTGATTTCTGATGTTGCCTTGGCCTTTTTCCTTCTTTTTTCTTTTCGACGCGTTTCTGATTCCCTTCAATGGAGTACATTCCTTCGATATCTTGATCATGTACATGGTATTACTGTCAGGCCGATACTTTGTTTCTCTGGATTTTTGTAGAGTACTGTGACGAATTTTAAGCATGATGATATTATCCACTTGATTCACTACAAAACGAATCGTGCAACAGTAGTCGTATCCATTACTAACCTCGGCCACGAGTCAGGCAACAATATAATAGACATGTTAAAACGCTAAAAAAAAAAGCTAAAAAAAAAAGACTAAAAAAGGTAAAACAAAAAGTAAGACAAAACAAGCTAAGACAAAAAGCAAGAAAAAGACAGAACAAAAATTAAGACAGAAAAAAGTTAAAAGACCAAGAAAAAGAATTAAAATAAAATAAAATAAAAGTAAATGAAAAAAGACGAAGAAAGGCCCCTCCAACAAACACAGAGCCGATCCCAATAAGCCACGCAAAAGGGGCCACAGCCACGCGATTGACAGGGGGAAGAAGAAGCAATGGCGGGAAATTACATGACATCACGACGGTCGGCCATGTGATCAATCTTCTCTCTTTCTTCTTAGTAGCATTCGAGCAATAATAATAATATTATTTGTTTGTGAGAGTCGTAGTTGATTACAGTGGGGAATGGTGCTATCTACCTACATACCTACCTTAGCTAGGTGTTTTGACCAAGTTCCTTCGTTCCTTCGTTCGGCAACCTTGGTAGTTAATTTATCCAAGTATATACCGTTCTTCTTCACCGGACACCCACAGGAAATGTGATACATGGAGAATAGAGATAGCCGGAGGTTAAAATAAGGTTCTGATTGATATACATACATAGGTATATATATATAGCAGTTCTATAGTTAGAAGAACGGATTAGCTGTCTTGAATATATTAATGACCGGGATTTGATGGTTCCTGGTGTGTGCGTGGGTTTTAACGGTTCACGGCGTGGCGTTTGGGGGTGTTTGTTGTGTTTGTTGGTGTGTTTCTCGTTCTATCTATCTTGCTGGACAATTTCCTGATTCAGGTGTATGTAGTAAGTAGACTGTCGTTACTGAAGAATAGTATAGCTTTTTAATTCTATTTATTACTGCAATGGGATTAATTAATCTCAGTATTCGGATACTGGAGACGGCAGTAACAACTGACAGAGTCAGTCTATCGTCTGACTATACTATCCTGACGGTTTAAATTGAACTATTGAACCTTCTCTCCGGTCTCTCCACACTCACCTGACCTAACTATAACTATGTACTGTCTATCCCGCTCAGGGATGTATCTCCAGCGAGGGCAAGTTGAGACCGAGAGCTTCTGCGCGGGGATGCCTTCCAAGTTCGGTTGCTACCTAGCCTCCCCTGAGTCAGTCTTGCAGTAACTCCCTCCCGCAAGATTATGATTAATTGCCGATGTACTGTGTAGGGACTGACTATATGCTGTCTAGGACCTAAGGTAATATCACGCAGAACATGAAGTCAATCGCAGTCGTATTCAGAACTATCTACCGCGGTGAATGAACACGCCAACTTGCGCAAATCCTCCGCACTTACGACCGGACGGACGTCCCAGTGGTGGCCAACCTAACCTACCTCTCTGCCCTCGACGACCGTCGTCGGGCGACCAGCTTCTCCCGGAGGAGCTTCTCGCGTAGCTCGGTGGTCGAGATGCGCGCAGGGACCGGCCGATGGGCAGAGCGCGTGGACTATGCGTTGGTATGTCGTTAGCCGGAGCCCAGGTGCAGAGGGATCAATCAGTCCAGCAGCGATCGTAGGATGGATGGACAGTGATAAAAAAAAAAAAAGAAAAAAAAAGACAGACAGATAGACAGACATCGTATAAGATTCATTGTTCAGATCGAGATTCATCTCCCTTTCTCTATTTCTCTCCCCCGCAGACATCCAAATGCACTTAGAATTATTCACCCACCTCGGGAGCAGCATCCTTTATCTCATGGTCGCTTGGGGGCGCCTTGTCGGCCGGGCTTGGAGATCTCCTTTGTGCCGACGCGGCATCGGAGTCTGCTTCGCGCACCCGCGGCCGCTTCTCGTCGCGGGCCGATACGGAGGACGAGTCACGCCGCCGGCGCGCGGCCGGGGCATATCTTGGGATTGAGCGACGCCGCTTTCGGCCTTCATCGCGGCTGCGACTACGACTGCGACTGCGACTACGGCTGCGGCTGCGGCTGCGTGAGTCATGACGTCGTGGGCTTCGACTGCGGCTGCTGCTGATACTCCTCGTCGGGCTCCGGCCCCGGCCCCGGCTGCGACTGCGACTGCGGCTGCGGCTCCGGCTCAAGCGGCGATCATCACGGGTCTTGCGGACCTTTGCAACATCAGCTGGTGATTCTCTCTTATATGCGCGTGAAGAATGGTGAGGCGAGGATCCTCTCCGTCGCGGAGCGCCCCGGTCATCATCCGAGGCTGAAGAGCCCCTTCTCCGGCGCCGGTCTCGCGAAGAACGCGGGGGCGGTGAACGGGATGAGCTGCGCGACGAGACCGATCGGGATCTCCGGCGATCTCGTCTGGGACTACGTGAGCGCGAGGAGTCACTGCGGGAAGGAGACCGCACTCGATCACCATAGTCCGGGCTGCCGCGTCGCCGGGGGGCGGACCGCCGGCGGTCCGGGGAGAACGAACCGCTGGGCGACCGACGGCGGCGGCGGTCCCTGTCCCTGCTGGAATAGCGTTGTTGGCGACGATGAGGCGGGGACCGTGACGAGGAAATCGAGCGAGATCGGGAGCGGCTGGGCCGTCGGCTTCGCCGCGATGGTACGTATGAGTCAAAGTCACGCCGGGACGGCGCATCGCGAAACCGATCACGGCTGCGTCGTCGGGGCGGAGATGGACGACGATCGTAGTCGCGCCCACCCCCGCGCCCACCTCGTCTCCCTCCACGCCCCCGATCCGAACGCTCGCGCCGCCGCAGCTCTTCCATTTCCCGCTCCCGTCGTTGCTCTTGTTCCTTCTGTCGTCGCGCTTGTTCGGCCGCCTTCTCCGCCTCGATCTGCAAGCTGTCAGCGAATGATCCGCCTGCAATGAGCAGGGGCGGAGACCGGGACGGACCTTTTCCTGGATGAGCTCGAGTTTCTTGGCCTCCAGCAGCTCCTTGGGAACGCCCTGGGGATTCTCCTGACCACTTAGACAGAGAGACCAGAGTTCCTTGCAGAAACCCGCCGTGTCCTTGTCCAAGAATCCCGTGAGTTGGATCTGTAGCGATTTGATATCGGGCTGCGCAGACGATCAGATTAGCTGTCGTTCCTAGGTATTTCCCTTCCCCCCGCGGCAAGGTCGGTACGTACGTAACGGGTGCCCTCGAGGAGGTTGAAACAGAGCTCGATGACGACGTCATCCTCATTGCCTAGAATCTCGGAAATCTTTCCTGCAATCCATCTAGACGGAACGGGTCAGCGGTAGGCAGGCTGGGCAAGGAAGGAGTCGGCGGTGGCTTACTTTTTCATGACCTCAATATTGACCTTGGTCATGTCCACCTTCCGACTGAATTCGGGCGGGAACTTGGTCTGCCTCAGCAGCTTCGCATCCACGCTTGTGGCCATGATGCCGGGGAGAGCAACAGAATTGAGAGAGAGAGGAGAAGGAGAGGGAGAGGAGAAGGAATGGCGATGTGAAGCTCAACTGACGATAAATCGATCCATGATTCGTGACGAGCAAGATAGGCTCACCGCCTTGGGTCTTGGCGTAGGGTGCCTGAGGACGTCATCGCATACATCGACTGTTTGGATGGTACGGATTGAGCAACATCAGCTAGATCGTGGGGAGAATATAGAAACACTCTCATTGAATCAAAATACAGTAAGGCTCAGTTGAGTTGAACCCAGTGGTATACATGTGACAGCCCATCCGAGTGTTCGGAACCCTGTACGCCTAGACCCAACACCAACACCACCATATGCGATAGATGCCTGCCCCGTTCCCTCTTCATAACCTCATGTCCATATCATACCTCATCGCAGTATCAATGCTCTACCAAGCATCCTCCTCCATCTCCATCAACACGCGATCCACCTCGTCCCTTGCCCTCGCGAGCTCGCTGTCTACCGTCCCATCCGCATGGCGGGCCTTGATCTCGTAGTGTAGCTCGACCAGCTCCGTGGCACGACGGAGATCATCGTGGATCGTCTGTCCCGCGGGGTCGACAGCTTCAGATTTCGCCGGGGATGTGGTCCCTTCTGCAGTGTGGGGGCGGGGAATTCTCTTGTTGACGGTGACGAGGGCGAGGGCGTCGTGATGATCCTAGGTTGGTTAGTTTTGGTGTCCCTCCGTAGGGTTGAGGGGAACGTACACAGACTTGAAGGGATGTCAGATCGGAGAGAATTTGTGCGACTTGCATGGTGATTGCGGTTTGTAAAGGGAGAGGAGGAGGATAGAGGAAGAGTGAGAGAGGAAGAGAGGAAGATGGAGGTCGCTCGGAGTCTCGCTGATCGGGCTTGGCGCGGATTTCACTACAGTCCCAGTCGCAATACACGATCGACCTACTTGATAACATGAAATCCTCTATAATCTATGATTATACCAGGAAATCATGTTCAATGCGACATACAACATAACCTTCGATCCCCCACACTCCCCACAAAGCCACCATTCCCCATGCAAGCGCCGAGTCTCGGAGATTGCGGCCGTCTCCGCACGTCGGCTTTCCCGCCCGAACTCTCTCGACCATTATAATTATCTTGGGTTCATTCCCCTCTTCTTCTCCTCATCTCCCTTAACCTCCCACAAGACGCCGTCACCATGGCCAGCGCAATCCGGGCGAACTGCAGAAAAGTCATCTGCATCGGTCGCAACTATGCGTACGTTCCCCCCTTTCATTCTGATGTTCCAATTACCCTCAGCGGGGCAAATGGACACGAGCTGACCAACGCAGCGACCACATCGCAGAGCTGAACAACACCAAGCCCAAACAGCCCTTTTTCTTCCTCAAGCCTGCCTCCTCGATCCTCTGCCCTGGCGAGGGCCCTGTGCTGCGCCCGCGCGGCACCAAACTCCACTACGAGGTGGAATTGGCGCTGGTCATGGGCCGCACCGTTCGGGATCTGGACCCGAACGATGAGAAGGGCGCGATGGATGCGATTCGGAGTATGTCCTCCTTCATCTTACCATACATACATACATACACACATATATATTATATGGCAATTGCTAATATAAACAATGAAAGGCTACCTCCTCGCAATCGACATGACAGCGCGCAACGTGCAAGACGAAGCCAAGAAGAAGGGCCTTCCCTGGTCGATCGCGAAAGGCTTCGACACCTTCCTGCCGGTGTCGAACGAGATTGCGAAATCGCGCATCCCGAACCCGCACGATGCGTTCCTGCGCCTCAGCATCGGCGAGCAGGCGCGCCAGGCGGACTCGACTGGTTTGATGCTCTATCGCATTCCGCGCCTGCTGGCGGAGATCTCGCGCGTGATGACGCTGGAGAAGGACGATGTGGTGCTTACGGGGACGCCTAAGGGCGTGGGAGAGGTGAAAGCCGGGGATGTTATGAGGGCGTCGATTGAGGTTGGGGGGAAGGAGCTTGAGGAGGGGAGAATTGAGGTGGAGGTTAAGGATAGGGAGGGCCGCTATTTCTATAGTGAGACGTAGTTTGTGTGTCTTTTGTTGCTGTTGTTGCTGTATATTACATATACAAGAGCTAGATTGTCATAGACACTGCCATAGGCATATGGTAATACCTACCTGCCTACCACCTACCCAACATGCATCCCAGCCATCTGCAACAGATCCTCCTCATCGGCTGGAACGATAGAGATGCGCCTCCTCTTGACTCGTCTGCTCCTATCTTCTCCCCTTCCAATATTCCCATCACCAGCAACAGTAGCAGCAGCAGCAGCAGCAGCAGCAGTAGAATCAACCTCCCTCAAAACGCCCACCATCCGCTCCCACACCCACTCCACACAACCCATCCTCCTCTCCACCAGCCCTCTAACACGCTCATCACTCAGTCCCCGCACAAACCGCTCCACGATCCCGCCCTCGCGCCTGCACGGCGCCAGGTCCGCGCGCAGAGCTTCCCCATAGCGGATATACTCCTCGAGGGGTCGGGCACCTTGTTGGATGTCTACTGCTGGCGGCTGGTCCGGTACCTCCATACTAGGTGGACTGGGGCTGTCGTTGGTCGTGCCGGTGACTGTCGAGGTGGTAGTAGCAGTGGTGGGAGTAGCAGGGGAAGGTGTCGGAGGATCTGGTGTGGGATGATGATGATGATGTGGTGATAAGTAGTCGTCATCGTTGGAGTCTGGTTGGATCACGTCTGGCTTGCTCTTGCTCGTGTCTTGAGGGAAGGAGTCAGGGACGAGGACTTTGTCTTCGTCTTGGTCTGAGTCTGACTCTGAGTGCTCGTCTCGCTGGGAGCTGTGTCGCTGTCGATCTCTCTTCCCTTGTAGTACTAGTAACCCAACGAATAACACAAGGTAGGTCAGCCAGGTCACTGCAACACAGATAGGTGCATAACAATCGCTGCACATATCAACAGACAGATAGAGAGAGAAAGATAAAGAGACCTACCAATCCTCCCTCCACCTCCACCTCCACGCCCATCCCCACACGACCCCCAACCCAAAACCTCCATACCACCACGCCTATGCTTCAAAACATCCACATCCACATCCACACAACCACAACCACCACTCCTCCCCCCCAACAACCCCCCCACAACACCCTCCAACTCCCCAACCCTCCTCACAAGTCTGACCCTCTCCGCCTCAAGGACCTCCACACGCTGACAGAGGAGATCAATGCGCTGCGTGAAGCCATCGCGCAGGCCGTCCAGGCGAGCATCGTAGCGGTTATCCACGGTGGTGATCTGGTCCGCGAGGTGGGCGGTTGTGCGCTGCTGGTCCGCGACGGTGGACGTCAGGGAGGTGAGGTCTGCGTGGGTGCTGTCGAGGCGGTTGATGAGGTGGATGTTTTCGCGGCGGAGTTCGTGCGCCCAGAGGAGGGTGGAGGGAGTTGTTGGGTCCCATTGTTGTTGGGGTTGAGGTCGAGGGCGAGGGTGCTCTGTGGATGGGGTTGGGATTGGGTTCTGTTGTTGTTGTTGGCCTGGCATTGGGATTTACTCTTTCACTGTGTGGATGGGTTTATTGGTCGTTGGGTGAGTGAGTGGTGAGGTGGTCAGGTGGTGAGGGGGATAGATGGAGGGATGATGGGATGGGATGGGAGGCGAGTGGGTGTCATCAGGTGTGACAGACTACCCAGGATACAACTACTAGACAACAGATAGGAATGTATTGCCTTCAGTCTATAGCTATACAGCCACGTCACAGAACCTCTTCAAGTCCGCCCATCGCATCCATGGACGCAGCTTCACTTCGGTTTTGTTCTCGCGCTCCGCCTCCGGATTGCATGAACTTGCGGCATCATTAACCAACCGGAGCAAGAGGGGCCACCCTCGAGAGATTGCAAAGAAAAAAGAACAGAAAATAGAGAGAAGAACGGGGAAGAAGAATAGGAAAAAGGGAAACGTGATTTCAAAAGAATCATGAATTACAGCAATAAATCGAACAGGCATGTCGCATCTCCATAAGTAGTAAAAAATAAAGACAAAGGAAACCATGAACAGCAGCAACCTACAGAGCTCGCCCTGAGAGCCACCGGTAAATGCTGGAGATACAGAAAGCCACTACTTTTGGAAAATTCTCGGCCAAGAGAAGCAAAACGATGTTCTAACGCCGTCTCCACCGCAGCTTACCCTTGGATCATTGGCAACTGCAATCGTAATCCGCATCGAGACATAAAGTGACTCAAAAAGTTTAGATGAGGTCTGGAACCGTTAGCATCAATATCATCCAAGAAGAGTTCAGGGCAACGTACCAGCAACGTTCATGGGCATCTCCTCGATCTGGGTGCTGTAGAACTGCTCAATCTCACGCATCATGCGGACGTCGTCAGCGGTGACGAAGTTGATGGCGACACCCTTACGACCGAAACGACCACCACGACCGATACGGTGGATGTAGTTCTCGCGGTTGGCGGGCAGGTCGTAGTTGATGACCAGGGAGACCTGCTGGACATCGATACCACGGGCCAGCAGATCGGTGGCGATCAGGACACGAGAAGAACCGGAGCGGAACTCCTTCATGATCACGTCACGCTGGGACTGCTCCATATCACCGTGCATGGCGGAGACGGTGAAGTCACGGGCAGTCAGCTTGTCGGTGAGCCAGTCGACCTTGCGGCGGGTGTTGCAGAAGATGACGGCCTGGGTGATGGTGACGGTCTCGTAGAGATCGGACAGGGTGTCAAGCTTCCAGTCCTCCTTCTCGACGGCGATGTAGAACTGCTTGATACCTTCCAGGGTGAGTTCCTGCTTCTTGACCAGGATGCGGATGGGGTCGCGCATGAACTTGGTGGTGACCTCCAGGACGTCCTGGGGCATGGTGGCGGACAGCAGAACCACCTGGGTGGACTGGGGGAGCAGCTGGAAGATGTCGTAGATTTGCTCGGTGAAACCACGCTAGAGAGGTCAGTCACCGCTATTTCAGGGGGTAGGAGAAGAGGGGCAAAAAAAAAAAAAAAACTCACCGACAGCATCTCATCAGCCTCGTCGAGGATGAACATCTTCATCTGGTCGGTGCGCAGGACACGGCGCTGGATCATGTCGTGGACACGGCCGGGGGTACCGACGACGACCTGGGGGCCGTCACGGAGGGCGTTCATGTCATCACGGACGGCGGTACCACCGATACAGGCGTGGCACTTGATGTTCATGAAGTCGCCGATGGCGATGACGACCTTCTGGATCTGCTGAGCCAACTCACGGGTGGGAGCGACGATCAGGGCCTGAGTGGCGTTCAGGCTGGCGTCCAGCTTCTGCAGAGCGGCAATGGAGAAGGTAGCGGTCTTGCCAGTACCGGACTGGGCCTGAGCGATGACATCGGAGCCTGGAAGAACTTAGCCTTTGCCCGGCTGGATAAAACTGAGGGAGGAAAGAACAGGAAACCTACCGTTGATGATGGGCTTGATGGCACGCTGCTGGATAGCCGACGGACGCTCGAAACCGTAGGCGTAGACACCTGGGGAGACGGATCAGCATATGGTCATTCCGAATCATATGCACTTCAGTTGGCACCTACCGCGAAGCAGCTCGGACTTCAGGTCCATAGAATCGAAGGAGTCGGTGACCTCATCGTAGTTGGACTCGATCTGTCCTGTTGGCAGATATCCGTTAGCATGGTCTGTTTGGAGGTTGTTCTGTTTTTCTCTTTTTCTCTTCCTTCCTTCGTTTGCATCTTTTTCTTCCTTTCCCCTCCTTGTTCTTTTCTCTTCTCCTTTTCTTGCATTTTTCCCTTTCGCTGGACCATGTTTCCCACACCCATGTTCCCCCAACGCCACCTCGTCACACCACAAATCGACAATACCCAGAGAAAAAAAAAAATAAAATAAAATCAGATCACCTACCCTCGGGGACGTCCTCCAAACCCTTGTCAGCCATATTTGCGAGAGTAGGCAAGAAAGATCACAGGCTACAAGCTCTGTGATCGGACAGTCAACGTCTGCAAGAGAAATTTTCTGTTAGCGACCAGCGACAGTGGGGCAGGAACAAGAGAATGCAGAGGGTGGGAAGGGGAAAAAAGGGAGGGGAACATACCGTAAAGTAACGATAAAAAAATATGAAAAACACTAGAACCACGACTTTCAGTCCGGAACTAGATGTATAGTCAAATGTAGGGTGGTGAGTTGAAGAGGAGAAAAATGAATCCCAGAGGAAGTTTGTAGTGTGGGAAAGAAGAATGAGGCGGGGAGGGGGCAGAGGGCAAAAAAAAAAAGTTGCAGCCGACTTGGACCCAATCTCTGCCTTTTTTTTTTCTTTTTTTTTTTTTCCCTTTATTTTTGGTCAGAAAATTTTCCCTCTTTAGCGCGGTCTGGCCTAGCCGACACTCACCGCCTGCCGGATCGGGATCCGACCAATCAAGGACGGACGGGATTTGCCCTCGTTTTCTCATTCGGCCAGCCTCAGGCTCCGAGTATACTTCTACTCACTGTGTATCTCTTCGAGGTTGAGTCACCTTCGTCCGGTCAGCTGGACTACTGCTGGAGCAATAGAGTCATATCGGATGATTCATCGGAACTGAATTAATTTGGCTGGTGCTGGAACTGCAGGATTCCTCGAAGGAACAGTGACAGCGCAGGAATGAAAATGCCCGATATCACGTCCTTCGACCCCACCAACCGTGACGCCGATGCGGTGAGAAGCATCTACACGTCGCATCCCAACGACAGTCTTCAGGATCTGCCGAGTCAGAATACCATTCCCGGACATCCCCTGGGCGTCAAGCCGAGTGGGAATGCCCTGTTGGCGGCGGAGAACCTGCGTCATGCCATTGGCACGTTTCGACTCCTGCCCGACGAGCTGATCCTGAATGTGCTGGAGTGTCTCGATGGGTCGGCTCTGCTGTCGGTCGGCCGGACGTGTAAGGCGTTCTATGCGTTTACCCGAGCTGAGGAGCTGTGGAAAGCTCTCTTTGTGGAGTAAGCCCCCGTGGGAATGGGATAGGCCGGGGAAAACATGGAAAACATGGACTAAAATGGTACGGTATACAGGTCCCCTCCATCTTCATTTACCTGGCGAGGAACGTGGCGCTCCACCTATCTCAACCTCCCGCCGTCGGAGGTGTGCATCCTGGACTGCTCGAGTCTCTATTCGGACGCGCTACATCGTCCCTTCCACTGTGCGCACGTCTCCATCGACCCCTTCGTCGCCGATATCCCCGCCAAGAACCAGATCGCTCGACTGCCCAATCTGTCCCCGGAGGAGTTCCAGGAGAAGTGGACGGACACACCCTTCATCCTGACCGAGCCGGTGAAAGAATGGCCCATCTACCGGACCTGGACGGTCGACTCGCTGCTCTCGACCTACGGGGACGTCGTCTTCCGCGCCGAGTCGGTCGACTGGCCGTTCCGCACGTACATGGACTACATGAAGAGCAACGCCGACGAGAGACCCCTGTACCTGTTCGACCGGGCCTTTGTCGCCAAGATGGGCCTCCAGGTCGACCAGACCAAAAACGACACGGGGGCCGCCTACTGGCCGCCCCCGTGCTTCGGGGAGGATTTCTTCTCGGTGTTGGGTGACGACCGCCCCGATCGCCAGTGGCTGATCGTCGGGCCCGAACGGTCGGGGAGCAGCTTCCACAAGGACCCGAACGCCACCAGCGCCTGGAACGCGGTCGTGCGCGGCTCCAAGTACTGGATCATGTTCCCGTCGTCGACGAAGCTGCCCCCGCCGCCGGGCGTCTTCGTGTCGGAGGACCAAAGCGAGGTGACGTCGCCGCTCAGCATCGCCGAGTGGCTGCTCGGGTTCCACGCCGAGGCGCGCCGCACGCCCGGCTGCATCGAGGGCATCTGCGAGGCGGGCGAGATCCTGCACGTCCCATCGGGCTGGTGGCACCTGGTGGTCAACCTGGAGCCGGCCATCGCCGTGACGCAGAACTTCATCCCGCGGGGGCATCTGACGGCGGCGCTCGACTTCCTCAGCAACAAGGCTGACCAGATCTCCGGGTTCCGCAAGGACGTCCACAACCCCTACGACCGGTTCGTGACCAAGATGCGCGAGCTGCACCCGGACCTCCTCGCGCAGGCGGAGGAGGAGCTGCAGAAGCGGACCGACGGCAAGAAGCGCAAGTGGGACGAGATCGTCCACGGCAAGCCGGACGGCGAGGCCGCCGAGGCATCGACCGGGGGGTTCAGCTTTGGGTTTGGAGACGACGGGAGCGACGTGGAAGTTCCATGAAGAAGACAAAACACAAGACATTCATTGAACTCGTGACAAGACCAATCTATATCCCCTCTCTACCCTCCCCAATGTTCAATCCGGTTCCGCGCAGTGCACCAATCAATGACAAGCCACCGTCTTGGCCGCCGTGGTGTCCTCCCCAAAGACCAGATACCCGACAAACGCTCCCACCGCGACCGCCAGCATGACCGAGCCGTTGTACGTCATGAAGAGCAGCCTAGACGGTCAGCTTTGGATTGAGCACCCTGGCGAAGGAGGAACACTCACATGATGAAGAAGCTGTAAAATACCTGCACCGCGTACAAGGCCGCCAGGGTGATCTTGCCGCGCTGCTCCAGGGCCCTCCGAGTATCGCTGCCTACAAGCAGGGGTAAGCCGGCGTGGTTGGAGGAAGGGAGAGGATGATCATGATGGTAATTTGGCGCAGTCGCATCGTCGACGGACTCGATGTCTTGACGGTCATTGCCTTGTGTTGTCAATGACCCGCGCTCGAGCCAGAAGACACAGACACGCATCGCAGGACAGAAAGCAAACAACCAAATAAACCAAGGACAAGGAAAATCCATATTATAAAATAGAATAAGATAAACATACCAGTAACCGTAGCAGCCGTAAACGCACTCAACCGCCTTCCATGCATGGCCTCATACCGTCTCGTCAGCTTCCTGACACCCTCATAACCCGCCGTCAACAGCACGATAACGACGAGCGAGACGAAGAGCGAGAACGGGCCCGTCACGCGCCACTGCCGGAAGATAATGCAGAGGTCTTTCGACGACCAGGTAAAAAGCATCTAATACATCGATCTCCCGATTAGATCAGCCAGCCGTCGACGAGAATCAACCAGTTATAAACAAGTCCGTGTGAGGGGTGAGATTGGCATACGTTCATGTTGCACTGCCCACCGCCCATATCCATGTCGCCGTGGTCGTGGCCCATGTTCATGTGGTGGGAGTGGTCCATTTTCTTGACTGAAGATAATATATATATGACTATATTAATGGGAAAGACAGGGTAAAGTCCTGGAGATAGATAAGAAAGGACGGAAGGGATAAGTAGAGAGATGATGCCATCAGTGAAACTGGCGTGACATGTCTCCAAGTATGCAAACACGCCAAACACGCCGATCCGGAGATCTCTCTCTCTCTCTCTCTTCCGACTGAGAGAGCCAGCCAGCTTCAACTAACCCCCAGAATACCACGCACACCACCATATCCCCCATTGACCTCGCATTATCCAGAGCTCGAATCGAAGACAGGGGAGAAAACATGACCGAATCAGCCCCACCCCCAACCGCAACCGCAACCGCAACAGCATCAACAGCAACCACCCACCCTCCACCTCCCTCCTCCACCGCAAATAACACCGCGCCCACCACCAACACCAATCAAACAGACACAGCCCAGCCCAATGGCAGCGCATCGAAAGCACCCAATGGAGGCGCCAACGGAAATACCGCGACGGGCACGGGGACAGCAACAGCAACAGCAACAGCGACAGCGACAGGATCCGAAAACCGCGGTCTTCCCTACTACGAGAGACTCCGGCGCGACCTACGCGATACGATCCACAAGAAGCGCATGATGGATAAGAGCATGGTATGTCGTTATCGCCTCCATATATACCTACTACCTACCTATCTACATTCATCCCCATCCACGTAACCCATCCACATCTACAAGAAACTAATAAACCAAAAAAAAGTCCCAACTCGAAGACCAAATCTTCCGCTTCGAACAATCCTACCTAGAAGAAACAACCGCCGGAAACATCATCAAAGGCTTCGACAACTACATCAAGGGCTCCTCGAGCGGCAGTCTCAGCGGCGCAGGAGGCAGTCTAGGCGGCGGCGCCGGCAGCGGCAGCGGGAGCATCGCGCTGGGGACGGGCGTCGCGCGACGAAAGGCGCAAGTCACCGATGCGGATCGTGTGTTTTCGAGGAGCTCCGCGGGGTTTATGAGGGTTTGTCTTTCTTTCTTTCCCCTTCTTTCCTTCCTTTCGTCTCTCACTTGGCTTTTCTTGTTACCCCCCCGGAGAAATGAAAGAAAAGGAAATACTAATAAATAAATAATGGAAGGACTCAACGCCCTCATCCGCGCAAACGACCCCCTCCCACGCAGCGACGCCCACATCAGCCTACAACAACAATAACAACAACAGTAACAGTAATGCCAACGCCCCCGCCTCCACCCCCAAGAGCAAACCCAACAACAGCGGACTAACACCCAAAGATAAAGACGCAGGTGAAGTGCGCGGCCCGTCCAAGGCCAACAAGAAGAAATCTTCCTCTGGCGGAAGCGCAGCGAATCGCGGCAAGGCGGGGAATAGTAATAATAATAATGACGGCGATGAGGAGGACGAGAAGCCGCCGTCGAAGAGGTTGAAGATTAGTTATGCGAGGGAGTGATTGCTTTCTTCTTCTATTTATTCATTGCTTTTCTTTCGCCTTATGGGGGTGAGAATGGTATGCATGCATGGCAGCTGTGGCTTTTGTGCCTGGAGTTGTGTGTTGCAGGATCTGATGGTGTTTGGGGTATGGGATGAATTTGCTCTCTTTTTTTTTTTTTTTCTTCTTTTATACTGAGGAGCTAGGCGCTGGTTGGTTGGGGGCGGTTCTGACAATATGATATCCTTGATACATGTATGTACCCTACTTTCATAAACAATATTCATACTCGGGTTACACTTCCCTTTCTTCCAGGTAACCTTCCTCCGTTAGGCTTCCTCAGTTCGGGCTTATGCTGCAGTAGGTCGTAGACTCAGGGTAAAACTACAACTGCAACCGATACGTCGCCACCTCATAAGCCCTCAATTCGATATCCGTACACACCTCGCCATCCGCACCACGTCGCAGCGTCAGCTCCGTCTCATCATCCTCAAGAACGTTGCACTTCCACGCCTGCGAGACCGGCAAGCGACTACAGATCCGGCCGCGGCTCTTCCCACCCAGTGACTCGTACACGCGCAGGATCACGCTCTTTCCGGGCCGCTTGGGGAGGGTATCGCGCGAGATGTCTTCGTCGTCTTCGCCGCGCTTGATGGCGTCGAGGACGAGGGACGGCGCGCCTTGCACCGACACGGCCTGGAAGGGTTGCGTGGGCGGCTGGACGCTGGAGTTGGCCCGCAGCACGAGCGGGTGGTTGAAGTTGTAGCCCGCGCGGATGGTGCGCGAGTCCAAGGCGCCTTCGTGCGGCAGGATCGCGTAGCGGATGTGGTGGCGGCCCATGTCGGCATGGGCATCGGGGGCCTTGGGCGCCCGCAGCAGTGACAGACGCATGAGGTTGCCGCAGGTTGCGAAGCCGTACTTGGAGTCGTTGAGGATGGACACGCCATAGCCGTTTTCGGAGAGGTCTGCCCACTTGTGGCAGCATACTTCGAACTTGGCCATGTCCCAGCTGGAGAGAGTCAGTATCACACCGTGATATGGACGTGGGTTTACTATTGGACGGGTAAGACATACCTCGTGTTGTAATGCGTGGGACGTCGGATGATTCCGTATTGGGTTTCGTACGATGCCTCCGTGTTGGTGATGTCCACGGGAAACTCGACCTTGAGGAACTTCATGTTCTCCTTCCACTCGACCTCGCTCGAGAACTCCACGTACGACGGCTGGTTGGGCACCGCCGCCGCCAGACTGATCGTCGTCTTGACCCAGCTCTGGTCGCTAATCTTGGTTTCGGTGACAACGCTGACTCGGTGCTCATCCCTCTCCGAGATGGAGGTGGGCCCGGAATGGAGCTCCTTGCGCGACTCGAGATGGTAGACCTCGACATCCCATGCCTGCCAGTAGAGCGGCTTGTCGTCGAAGATGACCAGCTGGCCCGCCCGGCCGCCGTCGGCGATCACCTCGCGCTCGGCTTGTAGATCGAACAGCGACGTGATGACACCATTGTGAACGTCGACCCTGAGCGAGGCATTCTGCAGACGGAACACCCCAGGCTTGATCTCTGAGACCGTGACTGGGGGTTTGGTGGTGGAGACTGCCGGTCCGCGGCGCATAACTCCGGTCTCCCCGCTGACAAGAGCATACTTCGGACCCGTGGAGGTCGCGAGGGCCTCGGGAATTTTGACCACTTCCGATCGATACCACGGGAGAGTGTTGACGGCCACGAGCTCCTTCCCGGGCCCTTGCTCGGTGAACCCCAGTGCCTTGAGGGCTTCGTCGCGAGCCTTGTGGCCGGTCTCAAAGATCTGCGCGTAAAGCTCGTCCGAGTCATCATAGCACATCTCGATGGAACTCCCCGGGAGACAATCGTGGAACTGGCAGAGCAGCACGCCCTCCCACATGTCGTCGATCTCCTTCTTGGGATAATTGTAGTGGCCGGGCTGAGTGATGGACGCCAGAGTGGCCAGGTACTCGACCTCGCGTAGCAAAAATTCCGCTTTACGGTTGTTCCGCTTGTTGTTGGCCTGCGTGGTGTAGGTCCCGCGGTGCAGCTCAAAGTACAGCTCCCCGTACCAGGTGGCTAGCTGGGTGCCGTTGGCGATTTTCTTTTCGATCTGCGCGAAAAAGTCATCGACCGAGTTGCCCATAGTAACCCGTGGCAGCAAGCCTGTCTTATCACTCAGGCCCCGGCAGCGGCGCAGCTTCTCGAGGTGTTCAAACGTCGGCCCACCACCACCGTCGCCCTTCCCGAAGACCAGGAGCGAGGTGCGGTCGTTGTCCATGGACTTGTGCTGCGTCACGCTGCGCCGGACGTCGCCAAAGTGGGCCTCAGCCGTGTACGTCTCCGACGGTGCCATATGGCACACTACCTGGCTGCCATCGAGCGCGACCCACTGGAACGTGGTGTGGGGGAAGTTGTTGATGTTGTTCCAGCTCAGCTTCTGCGTGAAGAACCGGGTCATGCCGGCCAAGCGCGAGATCTGCGGGATCTGCGTGGAATAGCCAAAGGTATCTGGGAGCCAGAACGTCGTGCAGCGCTCTCCAAAGTGGCTCTCGAAGAACCGCTGGCCGTACAGGAACTGCCTCACCAGCGACTCGCCACTGGGCATGTTGGTATCGTGCTCGACCCAGCTGCCGCCAATCGGCTGGAAGTGGCCCTTCTTGACCCACCCCTTCACCCGGTCGAAGACGCTCGGATAATACTGCTTGAGCCACTTGAATTGCTGTGCCTGGGAACACGTGAAACGATGCTCCGGATACCGATCCATGAGGTCGCACTGGTTGGACCACGAGCGGGCCACTTTGCGCTTGGTCTCGGCCCAGGGCCACAGCCAGCACGAATCAATGTGGCAATGGCCGATGCCGTAGATGATCGGCTCGTTCTGGGTGTTGTAGACGTCCGACGAGTCGACGCGGTCAGCGAGATACTTCTGGGCGATTTTGCGACCCTCCTTGATCGATTCCTGGCTCCCACCGCCTGCAATGAACACATCCATAATGGAGTTGGCGACCACATTAGCTTCGTGTGCCTCCCAGGAATCCCCGGGAAACTCTCGGGCCGCATCTATCCATCGTCAGTCTCGCAGAATGAGCAGTCTCCACCAACCAGAGGGACATACCCCCGAGGATCCAAAAATCGTAGAACAGCGCCCGCGCCTCGAGGTTCACCGCCGTGATGCGCGCCGTATGCAGCGTGAAGTACTTATCCGGGCTCGGCGGCTGGATGGAGTCTCCGCCCGGCGCATTGCCAAACATGCCATTGCACGCCATTTCGATGTAGAAGACGTGCTCCTTGCCGTCGCGCCAGGTGTCGGGGATGATCCACTCGACCCGTTCGCCGCCGCCCGTCAGACCCTGCAGGGGATGGCCGTCTTCGGACCACACGAGGCCCTCGTTGTTGGCGTCCCAATGGAACTCCAGCCGCTCCTTCTGGCGCATGTGCTCCGGGATGGTCAGCCGAATGCGGAACCAGTGGGTGGACCAACTGGGGCCGAATGAGGCACCAGTACGAGTCGGCGTGAATTCATGGGACGTGGCCTCCTCGAATGAAGGACGCTGCAGGTCCGGGACCGAGTAGACGGAGAGCTTGACATGGTCCTCATCCGAGGCGGTAGCTTCGTGAAGCTTCCTGGTGGATGGTCAATCAACAACCGAGTCAACGACGGAAAGC
Source organism: Aspergillus neotritici (assembly GCA_023619815.1). Classification (NCBI taxonomy): domain Eukaryota; kingdom Fungi; phylum Ascomycota; class Eurotiomycetes; order Eurotiales; family Aspergillaceae; genus Aspergillus; species Aspergillus neotritici. Next base: position 628,256 of record JALZYL010000001.1, read on the forward strand.
AGGAGATCATGATCCAACGTACGAGACCAGATTCTGGGACTGGTATTGACCACCTGCCGTGAACTGACGGAGACGGTCGGTGTAGATCCCCTTGATCCGCTGACCAACGGGGCCGGCGGGTGTCCGGGGCAGGGAGCTGGGCGCTTGTCGGACCGCGTCTCCACCCATTGTGGGGAGGAAGATCTGATAGCGGGGAAATGGATTAATCAGGCCTGAACCACGGTGTGGGAGGGGATAAAGTTGGCGGAGGGGGAAGATAAGAGAAGCAAGGAAGAGAGAAGAGGAGAAAGAGGGGAATGAGGAGAAGAGAGGAGAAGAGAGAGATCGGTGGTGAGACAAGGAGGGAAGGACGAATGCGACAGGAACAGGTGACGCATTATTGGCATACGTAATTATGTCCGGCTATGCAGCGGGGAAGAGGAATGCCGATCAGTCGGCCAAGGCAGCCAAGCCCTAATTACATCTATTCTCCTCATATACTGAGATGAGAAGATGGATTACAGTGGGAGATGGAGATGGAGAATATAAAAAGTAAATAATCATTGTAGAATCAAAACAAGGGTAGTCCTGCTCCAGCCATGTCCCCAACGCCCAGCGTAGCAGTCTTAAATCAATCAAGAGATGAGAAAAACAGTTGGATATCAATGTAGGGAAAAAAAATATCAAAGGAACAAAAAGCTGAAGAACGAAGGAAATGACAATGCAGACAAAGAACGTATCATGCCAATAGAGGAGACTCGAGAGAGCAGGGAGTCCGCCGTCCCGGTCCAAGAAAGAAAGAATCAGACAACCAAAGCGCTCTCAATCAGATCCACGCATCCGCCTGTCGGAGGGTTTGATACGGATTGACCGGCCCAACCAGTCGGATCTGCGACTTCAACTGACTATGCTTGCGCTCCACCCGCGCCCCGATGATGCGCTTCCGGGCGCCGTCGAGGGCGACCAGCACATGGCTGGTGCCATCCTGCAGCGCCCGCACGCGCTCCCGCGTCGTCTTCCGCTGCAACTGCGAGTGGGTGGGCGACGGCAAGGGGGATGAGGTGGCCTGTGACGACCCGGGTCGGGGTCGCGGTGTGGTAGGGTTCCTCCGGTAGCGCGGGAACCGCACGCGGTGGTTCTGACGATAGCTGATGCGCTTCTCGTGGGTGGGCGTTTTTGCCCAGATGGCGGGCCCGTACTTCTGGTAGGCCGATAGGGGCACGGCTAGTTGCTTCTTCCGCCGGGAGGAGGCGCGGTGGGTGCGCGGCGGTTTGCTGGATGCAGCGGTGCTGGTGGCACTGGTCACGGAGAGCCGCTTCGTCTGGACGCCGGCCGACTTCATGTCCGTGATGGTGGTTTCGTGCTCGGAATACTGACTCGACGCCACCCGCTGTCGTGCGGGTTCGTCGAGGTAGTCCGGGGTGTCATCGGGCGCGGTGGCGGGTCGCTGTTCGCGCTTGGCCTTCTCCTTGTCGACCGAATTCCGGGACAGTCGTCGCTGGACGTAGGAGCGGATCGAATCCCGCACGTCGTGGGCCAGACTCAGGCCCCCGCGGTCGGAGGGGTGCCACCGATGGTTTCGCTTGGTGAAATCGAAGACGGCCAGGTTCAGGCGACTGCTGTTGTTCTTCTGGGGTTTGGTGGGGAACGGGGGCGACCGGGCATTGAGGGCCGACGGCGTGGCCAGCTCGGGGAAGAAGTCCCACTTCTTCTCGCGGAAATAATGGTTGGGACCCGTCGGGGTCGGGTTCCACAGCGGGATGGGGCGTTCCGGTTCGTAGTCCTCGTCCGACAGATACGGGTTGCTGTTGGCCAGCGGCGGGTGTTTCACGTAGTCCTCGAGGCCGGGCGACGAGGCGCGATCCAGCGAGGCATCCGGCGGCGCGGCATGGTCGACCAGCTCGGACAGATCCCCGGATCCCGGACGAACGAAGACGGGGTAGCTCTCGGTGGAATCCCCCGACTGTCGGTGGGACTCCAGACTGTCGACGAGGCTACTGTCCTCACTCCACGCGGTCGATCCCTCCATCGATGGGGTTTCTGGTAACGGTTTGACCGGTAAATCCGGCAGCGGTTTGTCGAGGTGGACGGTCGATCGTCCCGGGGGTTCTAGGGCTCGTGGGGGAATGACGCGCTCGAGACCCTCGAGGGATCGAGACGGTCTCATGGGCGGCGCCGGTCGAGGTGATTTAAAGAAGGAAGGGGAAGGCACCATGCAGGTGGTCCAGGATGTGTTGTCGTTCTATCGGATACACGACCGTCCTGCAATTAATGCGTGATCTCGTCGACTGGAACTGTTTCCTCTGGTCTCCCCCAATGGGAGGGGGGGAATTAAAAGAAGAAAAGAAAGAACCCCGACAATACCAACACAAATAAAACCAGTGAATAGACGATAGGAATAAAAATAAAAATGAAAGGGGAATTAAAAAAAAAAGAAAGAAAGAAATGACACGAATGGGTTGGACAATCGACCGACTTTTCCACAGCCTCGGGGAGAAAACTGGGCTTGGAGGTGGAGGCGAAGAGGAATATAATTAGGATGTCGCCTTGCGAAGTTTGGGAATTCTCACCCAAATCTGGGGGGAAAGACAAAGAAATCCAAGCACACGAGGAGTTAGTTGGTTCTGCTTCGTTTCTTTTTTCCCTTTTTGCCCTGTTTCCCTTGACTTCTCCTCTTGTTCTTGATCCTCTACCCTTGAATCGAGGTAGGGATGGTTTCTTTGACTGCAGCCGATGGGATCATAAGACCCGTTGCTTTTTCCCTTTTCGTCTCCCTTCTTTCTTCCTTCCTTTCTTTCTTCGGCTTTATTCGTTTTTTGGTCCTGTTCGAAACCAAGACCAAGAGATCCAATACGATGGTGGACTGGAAGCCTGCGCGAAGCCCTAATCCGGTCCTGCAGAAGGAATGGCTGTAACCCCGTAAACCCACGTCAACGTTTCAGAATCGAGAAGAACAAAGAACATCAGATGCCACCATCCATTCCCACGAGGCGGATCGAGGGAAAAGAAGGGTAATCGAACTCAAGGAAGGAGAAAGGAAGGACGAGGAATGTGGTGGGACCCGAAGGACAGAAGGAAGAGACCGGGGTTAAGATGGAAGGGCAGGGGAGGAGACCGGCATCTTTCTACTCCCTCGAGTAGAACAGAATAAAAGATGAACGAGTAAAATAAGACACAATCAAATGGAATAGAATCAAATCAAATAAAATAATTGTTAATAATTAGGAAATAAACAGAAATAAAAAGAAAAAAAAAAAGAGCCACGAAGACAGCAAGGTCGTGATGTGATATGAAGGGATGTGATGGGGGTGGATGCCGGTCCAGTGCATCGAGAGGAGGCGCAGGACAGTTGGACATGCCTGACCGGTTTGGGTTGGAATTTGTTAAAATTATTGACTTAGTGTCTGAATCTCACCCATCCCTCTTGGACACTAAACCAGAGACAGCCAAACGGGACCGAAAAGGATCGGCGAAAGCAGCGATCATGGACCGGGGGGAGTGGTCGAATAGCCTCATGGAGGGGAGGGGACTGACACATCCATGCAAGGGATGGTTGAACCTAGATTGAACCTAGGCCCTGGGAGGACAATCACAATTCAGGCCTGAAACTACAGAGGTCAGCAATTCATCGCATTGCATTGGCATTCAGAGTCGCATCTCATCAGCATCGGGACCTGTATACAGGATTCCTATCCGACTCAGAGAAGAGGCATGGAACGATCGATCCATCGAAGCAGTGGATCCCGGTAACTGCCGGGTCTAGCCATTCCACCACGTCAACAAATCACTAAATCGGAGGGAGTCAATCAGATAGAACCATAAGATCCTTGGGGCTGACCGAGTGGGGAACAATATCACCCCGGAGAGCCAATAATTCGCCATGATTGCACTGGTTGATGTCGTACAGCTGAATCCTTCCCCTAACCCTAACTGGGTTTAGAGAGTCCAGCTGTTCATCCAAACTTTCTCCTCCCCAACCTGGACAGAACCGGTTGATACGAGGTGCATTCTCATGACTTCCTCCCGACCTCTTTCCCGAAGGATCCAAGGGAATTAGTCTTCATCCCTTTTCAGCGAGTGCGTGGTCTCGCTTCATTTTTCCCGGTTCCTCGGGTCCAAGCTAGTCCAGCTCCCTAACGAAACCCCCTCCCGGGTATGAGGAATGAGGAATGATATATCACATCCCCCAACTCTAGCGGTGAACCATCCGTTTGGAGCTTAGGTTGCCTCGTTCCCCTTTCTAGTCTGGAAGGGTCCCTATCCAAGTTAAACGGGTCGATTGATGCGGTGGATGGATCCATGGGTTACCGCCATTCCAATGGCTCACCGTAGTGTGATATCGCTTCCACTTTTCCCATATGGTCCAGGGTCGTCGATCTTGAGCGTTGATCCAGAGCGTTGATCCTGTCCCCTTCCACCCCACCTGCTAACCTAATCGTGAGCTTTTCTTCAGCTCATGGATTTCTCTCGACAGTCTCCTGTCGACAGGAGAGCATCGACAGGGGACCATCGACTGAACAGTCCGAACGCGACGAGTCGTGTGACGCACTGCGCTCCCACCCCTCATGCAAGGATATCTACTACCCGTGAATAGTCTCCTCCCAGCATTACCTTAGCTAGGTACCTACAGTATACAGACCCCGTCCGTCGGTCATGGTCGCTTAGCAAAAAAAACATGGTCGCACAACGTAGCCTCACCTATCATGGCTTAGCGATGGCGACGAGTTTTAAATCCCATCGGTCGGTCTGTGCACTCCTCTGTCCCCTGTCCTGCCAGATAGCCGAGCGTCCCCCATAATACCTATCCGACTTTGCCTCCCCCCCACCTCAGACGTAGACGCTGCAACTGCAACTGCACTGCACCTCGTTCTGACTATTCTCCACCGTGCGACCCCTTGATTGGTAGAGGAGCGCAATGACCTCTCGATAGTGCTCCCCCTCCCCTGTCTTCCTCTCCCCTCCTCGCAAACCAAGGAACTGAAGAGGCAGCCCTATGTCATGCCGTCATCATGCCGAATGGAAAGGGGGTCCCGCGCCCTAGAACCCACCCAAGCAAACAATTTCCGAAAGGGGGAGACGCAGACGAAGAGGGCAGTGCAGATGATGGGGGTGTGGGCGGGGGGCGCACAGGGTCCGAGGGAGGTACATGTTGGTCACATCATCTAGCCCCTTGAAGGAAGAAAGGAAGTAATCCGCCGAAAAGGGGACAAGGGGATAAGCTGGAGGACGCCGAATGACCCTAAGGGGCATGGCATAATGCCTGATCGGATGGATGCGTAAGTGCTGGGGGCGGTAGAATCTTCCGATTCGGTTCAAGGGAGGGGATGATGTTGGCAATAGTCTATGATGTGAACCGGCATATGGGGTGGCTGTGGTTGTGCGTGGCCCATGGACGAGAGAAGTTTGTTTCTTTCCACGTTGTTGCATCGCTGGGCGTGCCTTGCTTAGTGGGTTTAAAATAGTAATTCTATGACAGGCAGGCTCTTACTAAGGTTGAAGATAAGCTTGTTGGTTTATTTGGTGATAGTTCATCTTGCAATGGTCCAGTATGTAGGAAGTGTCAGTGGGGGCATTTATTGGATAATACTGGAGCCGATGAATATGGAAAATGCCTTGCGCGAGTGAATGATTTCTAGGAATTAGACCTGTTCTTGAGCTAAATACAGTTCTAGTAATATGCACATTCAATAAGGATAAGAATGGTATATGGGCATGTTTCATGTTTATATGTTGACGAAGCCTGGAGTATGTGATCTCAGGAGGATGGAAAAGGATTAGGATGATGATAATGTATGAGCTAGCCAGACCGTATGGCTATCTATGTAAAGAGTGCTGTAACTTGTGGCAGGGCAAGTGATATATCTTCTTTCTGTATAACTTGAAATCTTAAAGTTGATGCATGGAATGCAGGTAGAGTATCAAAAGTTCAAGGTCAGAAATATAGCAAGAAGACTTCCTCGAAGTATATACAACACGAATATTGGTATACAGCTCTGGTTCTATTCACTGTCTTGTTTCATTCACTCTTCTTCCTATATCCTCTTTATCTTGTACTTATTATTACTGTATACCGACAGGAACCATTTTTTAATCTCTTCCTTGCCAACCATCTGTCCACTTCTTATTCTCCCCAGCCACTGTGTACAATACCAACTCTGGAGCATAAGCTATATCAAGCTCGATCAAAATACTGATTCGGCATTTAATATATTGGCTGTCAACCTTCAAGCCGTCGAATTCTGGGTACGGATCCAGACAATATGCTGACATGGCCCCGTTCACCCTGTGGGATGGCCAATCGAAGACTTTTCGACTTCCTACTCCGTAGGAGAATCATTGGATTTTTGAAACTTTAAGCACAGAGTCTGCCGATTTCTCCTGACCACGGATAATCATCGAGACAGCTACCCCACCATCACCGGTGCCACTGAGTTCATATAACTTCGTCGATATCCATCCAGTCAGTCAGCGCAATCAAGTCAAGATTGATACGCTTTAGACACGCTGCACGACCAAGGGGAATAGAATTGGGTCTACAGTCATCACCAATACGGAATATAGCAATCCAAGAATCCCTGATCCCATACCAACTCAGTGACATTAGCTGAGATGGGAACGGTCAAATAAGGAGCAGTGCCGAGTTGTGGGAAAGACTTTGCCAGATAATGAAAGATGAAGCCGGCAACTTTATTCCTCCGATAATTATAGTCGAACTTTGCCAGGACGACGGAAAAACGTATGAAAAGAAGTCCCATCCAGGGAGAGTTGCTGGCCGAATTGCACTGTACCATCACGACTCTCGTCATTCTGGAAAAACCCCACACACAAGTGAGCAATCAATTAAGCCTTCAGAGACTGTTCAAGACACGACCAACTATCTCCAATCAGAATCCAAACCATGTGACCGGACACTTGTGTACAAGAGGTCTAGCATTAAGAGGAGCGTACCTGGATCCAATTATGTCGCATCCGCAGCGCTCTTGGTAGGAGCACGGAATGAGGAAAGTGTCTATGAAGCACCGATTGTTATTGATGATAATAATGTTGATCAAGGCGGAGGGGTAATAGGCTTTTTCCAACTGGGGGCCCATGGCTCGCGATGGGCGTTATCACCATGCTTGGACGATCTGATTGAGAGCGGCTGGGGTTTGGTAGAGACTTGTATGTGAGGAATTAGGGACTGTCTCTACGGGTTGCTGGAGTATACAATTTGCAGGCCCTTGAAAAGAATATCTATTTTCCGAGATGAGATATCTAGTAGATATACTGGTATAGTGGATGGATCAGCTATCTATATTCTTACAAGCCGGAGGGATTCTTATAGAGGCCCTGATCAAGCACTTCTGCAGATACCAGGATTCCAATGTTCCATGGCTTGTAACTCTCAGTTGTATTTGATTGAAGCAATTGGATGTGACATAGCAACTAGTCTGGACTCGAGTTCCCAGTTTCAGTGCCCCCTTCGCGATTACTGGTATGTATCTCGCCAAGCTACGTGGACTACATGAACCCGACGTTCTCATAATGGCCACGGTGAGGCGTCTTCCCTGCGAGGGATAACCTCTATTCCGCTTATACTGATGGTGTTAACGGCTGTGTTCCAACGCGTGGTCCACGCATCTGGCGCATGCGATTACCCGGAAAACCTCCTATATGACGGATATATTCGGCTTTATCGTGCAAAGTTTAACGTCGCTAGCCCTTTGTTCTTTTTCCTATTTGGCCTGTTAGTTGGCTCGCGTGTCTAAGCCGAGCCGTGTGGTTGACAATGGAAACCAGGTGGTGGGCGGGCTCTCTCTCCGGACTTCGGCATATTGGTATTTGTCAGAGTATCCACGAGGCCTTTCTTCCGAACTGTTGTTGCCGGTTGTTCTCTCCTCATTGGAGGTGTCTATACTCCGGTTGGAGCTCGCTTAGGTTCACGTTGTACACGGACCGACTATCTGTCGGCTCCGGCAGATGGCGTCAAAGAACCATGGATATCGAGGCGGTTCTCAGATCCATAAACTTCGACTAGGCCCTAAACAACTCGGACGCCCACCCCTGCCCTCTCGGTACCGGAAGGCAGCATGACGTTATTGTTTGATCGGAAACCCACTCCGCGAAGAAGAGGATGACGACGAGGCTGGTATCCACGCGATGCTGTACACCGCATGGCGTCCACGGGGGCCACCCAAGAAGACCAACATCCTGTTCCATTCTCGGTAAGGGGCTTTTCGTATCGGAGCAGTTGTTGGTGTGACAAGGCGGTGGCTTGGGAAGTGTGGCTCTCACGTAGCGAGAGTTAGTCGTATATTCCTCTTAGCCAGGAATGTCGACCTCCTTACTTTCGTGGGTGAAGGTGAAGCGACCAAAACATGTGCAGTGTTGACCACGTGTGGCGCATTCGGGGTTTGCCAACTTCTCGGCGCGAACCCCGTTGTTTGTTCTCTCTTGCCTCGCGGTTTCGACTCCACCATGTCCGACAGTCTGCAACTACCCCACTCCTACTATGTACTAAGAATAACGACTAGGGGGATGACCCCCATGATCATCGCGATGACGGTCCAATTATCCCTTCCCAATTTGCTGTTATCGCAACCCTCCGGTCACACCCCGCATCTCGTCGAAGGTTCCAGCTGATGATGAATGCATTGCGTGCGTGATGGTTCCCCTTGCATTCTCTGTCCCAGGTATACACACTGCCTGCAATAGCTGGTTCGTATTGTGAGAAGGCGCCGTCACAACCTATCTGTCGCCTGTCAGAAGAATGGAGGAACCACTGGTCCCTTCCCCGCCCGATGTCTCAGCCCTGCGGGAGTCGTTCGGGGATCGAAAACCCCCAGAGATTACGAGGAAGATTACAGCCTGTGTCGCATGTCGGAAACAGAAGGTCAGATGTGTCTCCCCTTACATTGACTGGGCGGGTCCTCAAAAGGATAGATCAAATGCCACATGCAGCCGGATGGCCGACCGCCCTGCACGCGGTGCAAGAAGAGGGGGTTGCCCTGCACCGTGAACAGGAGCCTCCAGATGCTTCTGGAGGACGACGTTACGTATGTCTCAGCGTCGACGGATAAACGTACGAACACTAACAGGGGACAGGTGGAAACACGGCGTGGCAGAGAAGATACGGAGATTGGAGGGCATTACGGAACAGCTGACAAGCCAACTACAGACGCCCGGCGCTCAGCCGACAGGGCTGTCTAGAAGTGGCTTGGAAAGGCAGGGAGAGGCTCCAGAGACATCTCAGTATGGTCCGAAAACGAGTGAAGAACAGACGTGGGAGCTCGACCCCAAGTGCGAACCGGCGTCTATCCCGGCGTCCTGTATCTCCGAGATGAGCAATCCCAGTCCCCAGGAGGCGCGGACGCCTGCCCGACCGTCCCTGATCTCGCGTGGCATCCTCTCCCCACAGGAAGCGGAGGGTCTGTTCCAACGGTACCATGAACGCTTGGATCACCTTCTTTACCGCATACTCGGGGATCACCAATGCTTGGATACCGTAGTGTCAAGCTCGCCTCTTCTGACGGCGGCGATCTGCGCTGTCGCGGCTCTCCATTCGCAATCGCTGGGCCACCTCTTCGAGAGGTGCTACGGTGAGTTTAAACAGCTCGTGGCGACTACTACATTTTCCCGAGAGCACAGTGTGGACGACGTCCGTGGACTCTGTATCGGTGCGTTTTGGCTTCACGAGCTGTCGTGGGGATTGGCAGGGACGGGTGGGTTTCCCTTGCTCTTGGGACTAGGATCGATGCTAAAAGTATACTCAGCGGTCCGGATTGCTCTGGAGATCAAGCTTAACCACGGGATCTACCAAGCCCTGAAAGGAGATCGCTTCGCGTACGTGCAGACTCGCCTGTACTACCTAGTATATGTTTGCGACCACCACTGCTCGGTCCTATATGGTCGGCCGCCCATGTCAAGAGACTGCGATAGCGTCAAGGCAGCCATGCAGTTCCTGGAGACGGAGCATGCCACCGAAGATGACGTCAGACTGGTGACCCAGGTCAAGATCTGGTCAATCTCAGCGGCTGTGTTTGACACCTTCGGGGTGGACGTGGAGACGCCTGTCCCGCCTGGCAAACTAGCCCAGCTGCGCCGGTTCTCCATTGCCTTGGACACGTGGTATGCAGACTGGAGTGATCGGTTTGGGCCCAACGAGAAGGTGGGCAACTACCCGGCCAAAGGGGTCGGTCTGCACTTCCACTTTGCCAAGCTGTATCTCTGCTCGCATGCGTTCCGGGGCGCCCAGGCGTGTCCAGACCCGAAACGCTTCCCATCTCTGGAGATGGAGGAGATTGCCAACACGGCCGTCCTCTGCGCGGCCTCTATCCTGGGGGTTATCACGTCCGACACGGAGCTGCAGTCGCTGCTGAACGGGCTGCCGCTCTGCTTCGACACCATGATTGCGTTTGCCGTGGTATTCCTGTTGAAAGTCGCGACAAAATATGCCGATGCCGTGACGCTCGACAGGAATAAGATTCTGTCGCTGGTAGACCGCACGATTGCCATGTTGCAAGAGACTACCAGCGAGATGCACCGGCAACACCTGCTGGTGAAAATTGGATGTGGCGTGCACAAACTACGCAGCAAGTTCTCCGACGGGGGCCATGACGCCGTCCCGGCAATCCGACCATCTCCCCAGGCTATGCCACCCTTAGAGATATTCCACGCAGACGTCGGATGGGTGGAGGATATGAGTGACTTTGACATGTTCAACCTTCAAACGCCATTTCCTGAGATTGACCCCTGGCCGCTCGATGCGGAATCCCACCACACACTGTAGAGCTACAACTGGCTATGGCTGAATAACAGAAGAAGCTTTGGTAGTTTTCCTGGCCCGGTCGAAGACCGCGTCAAATACTGTCCGCCGCCCTGTGCTGTCCTGGCTGTCTGGGCCTTTGTCCGCCGTGATCGCTATGACAGCGTCCAGACCGACCAGTCCATCTTTGAGGTCCTTCAGAAGACAACCGAATGGTGCAACCTCTAGGTCGGTAGGCAGAGAGAGGTAAACGAAGTCGGCTTTCCGTTGTTGCAACAGGGCAAGACCTCGCCGTACCACGACCTGAGCACGAGCAGTCGGGTCCGTAGAGGGAAGTCCCTCTAGTGCATTGTAGGTGTCAACTACGTCTGAATTGCGAGATAGCCCTGTATCAATCTTGGAAGAGCCCTGTTGGCCACCAGTAGCAAGGTTAGCTACCCTGACTCCTCGTCGCGCCAGCTGTTCAAGCACCTCCTGCTCCACAGCCGGCCTATCCCCATTCTCCGCGCGGGGAAAACTTTCAACAATCCAGTCATGGCACTTCACTTCCTCCAACACATGGTCGAGACATTTGTTCAGAAGCCCTTCCGAGACGGAGGCAATCAAGACGGGCTTTTCGGGGAGTGGATACCGGCGTGAGACCACGACGACATGCTCTCTCGATTCTACACAATCAGCACCCACGCCTGGAGCAATATCATCCAAAAAAACGACACATATAAAAGCATACATACCAGCAAGACACCTCACAGCCAACTCCTCATACTCCCCAAGCCCAGGAACCTGCATCTCAGGATCCTTCGCCCGATCATCCCACCTCCTCACCTCCAGCTTGGGTCCCAACCACGGATCCCTCCTGGCCGCACAAACCTGCTCCTCCGAAAAGACGCCCCCCTGGAACTCCAACGTGCGCTTGCTGGTCTCGCTCAGCCCATCGTAGTACCCTTTCTCCGTGGCCGTCAAAAACCGCTTCGCCACCACGTGCGACCCCACCAGCTGACACACTTTCTCGCTGAACCCCAGCTGTCGCAGGTATCGCTCCCCGAGGATCTCGTGGCTCGCTCGCCCGATGTATGCCCCGTCTGGGGCGATCATAGCTGGCATGTCTTTCGCGGAGGGGATGAAGCGGCCGACGTCGTGGAGCAGTGCCCCCAGGATGACCTCAGGATCGGATCCGTACTGGGGTGATTGTCGTGCGAGGTGGGCGCATTGTAGGGAGTGCTCGAGTTGGGAGACGCGCTCGCCGAGGTAATCTGTGTTGCCTTGGGCTCGGAGGAAGGAAAAGAGCTGGGTGATGGTTTCGCGGGGGTTGTTATCTAGCATTTTCTCTTTCTCTCTTTTATTTGCGGTATTGTTTTGTCTCGGCCAGGGTCAAGTCGGGATAGGCAATGTAAGAAAATTATACTAGAAGGTGAGCTACAGATTGCGAAGCAGCAAAGGATAGTTAATATAAGGCGCCCACCGGAGCGAAGCCCGACCCAACACGTCACAAGCCCTAATCAGATGCAGCCGTATATAGGACCAACCATCTATCAACCTGCACCACCACCAACCACACCACCAGACCCAACCCCAAACCCAGCATACTTCACAAAGAAAGAGAGATAGAAATAAAGAAAGAAAGAAATGCTCACCCTCACCCCCACCCAACTCGACTCCTTCCACAAAAACGGCTACCTCAAACTAACCGCCGCCGAACACAACCTCGTCAGCGCAACCCAGCTCCAACAATGGACAAACGAAGTGCGCAACTGGCCCCTCGAACGAGGGAAATGGATGCCATACTTTGAGGTCACTCCAGACGGGACGCGCCAGCTGATGCGCACGGAGAACTTCGTCGACTTCCACGCGCCGTTTAGGGAGCTCGTGTGTGGGGATGGTCTGGGGGGGATTCTTGCTCAGTTGGCTGGTGAAGTACGTATACATACATCTCCTGCTCTTCTATATCGTAATATATATGCTAATAGAAAAAAAATATATGAGAAGGAAACAACCCTCTTCAAAGACAAAATCAACTACAAACTCCCCAACGGCAACGGCTTCCACGCCCACGTCGACTACCACGCCTACAGCCACATCGCGCCCACCGCCCACCTCACAGCCAACATCGCCGTCGACGACGCCACCGTCGCCAATGGCTGTTTGGAAGTCGTGCCGGGGTCACACCGCATAGAGATTTCGTTCGCGCAGGGCGGCCGCATCGAGCGAGCGTGGGAGGACGCCCACGCCCATGATTGGGTCCCTGTGGAGCTTTGTGCGGGTGATGTGCTCTTCTTTGGGAGTATGTTGGCGCATCGGTCGGGACGGAATGAGTCGGCGTTCGGGAGGAGTAGTGTTTATGTTACTTTTGTGGGGAGGGATGGGGATAGAGAGGCGGAAGAAGGGCTTAGGAGGAGGTATTATGAGCATCGGAGGAGGGCGTTTCCGCCTGATCATGGTGGGTTCTCTCTTTATTTATCTCTTTCTTTCGGGATATTATCTATTTTATCAAAGCTGACTAGCGTAGAGAGAGACGCCGACACGGATTACTCCCAAGGGTGGAAGCAGTATGGGTTTGCGGCGCCGTTTTCTCCCTCCGATGCTGGGGATGCTGCTCCTACTGTCAAGGCTTGATTTTACGACTGGTGGGGTTACGGGTTCGAAATTTATGCTACTTTAAGCTCAATATAATTGAAATATCTCATATCGCATCAATAATGATCATCAGGGTATCTACCAAACCATATACGACCAGTAGACCAGTCGTCTAACTCAGCTTCGACTTCTCATTCCGAGTCCCCGAACCCAACTGACTCGCCATCTCCAGATCCTCCCTCGTCAGCTCATCTCCCCGCTTCCGAACCGGACTCAGCCGCCCCATCTCCCGCAGCTGCGCAATCAGCCGCTCGTCCCCGAAGTGGCTGTTGTGCTCGAACTCGGGCTCGCGTGCGTACGCTACCCGCGCCACATCTACCAGGATGCGCGCTGTCATCCCGAAAACCCGGTACCGCGTGACGGACCCGGCGCGCTCTTTCTCCTCCAGAGCCGAGGCGGCTTCTTGCTGCGCTTGGTTGGAGGAGCGCGGCTTGACGACTGTTTTGGGGTCGATGGGGACGAAGAATTGGTGCACTGTTTGTATTAGTCATGTCCTGCAAGTGTACACCTGGCCCCCCTTAAAAGGCATAAAAACAGGCCCGAGAAAAAGAAAGAAAGGGAAACATACTCCGCCAATTCTCCCGATGCCACTCCGTCCACGCCCCCTGATACCACTCGCCAGGGTCATCGCTTCCCCAGCGAGGATCGTCCGTCGCGCGCAAGAACTGCGCAAACGGCGCCGTAAATACAGCAGCGACTTCGCGCGCATCCAGCCGCGGGATGAGCGTCTCCTCGGGGTCGGTGGTCTCACCCGTCACGGGGTCCACAGCATGCAGGAGCGCCACACAGGGGCGCACGACGAGCTCCGTGCGCGCCAGACTGGCGGGGATCTCGCACAGGTGCTCCACGCGGAAGGGCCGCGGGAGGAGGGCGTCGTTGTCGGGGAGGCCGATCTCCTCGTGGGCTTCGCGGCGGGCTGTTTGGAAGGGCGTCTCGGTGAGACTGTCGGCGCGGCCGCCGGGGAGGGCCGCTTGGCCGGCGTCTGGGGGTTTATTAGTATCCTATACTTATAGGGGTATGTTTGAGGGATGTTTGATTCCGAATTTATGTCGTATAGTATTAGTGACATACATGAACTCAACGTCTTGGCCCGAATGGTCAACACAACGCGCAGGTCGCCCTGCGGGTCTGCGTACAGCAGGAGCAGGACTGCTGCGCGACGAGACAGCGGCACCAGGTCGTAGCTGGTGGGCGGGGGTCGAAACGCGCGGAGACGCTCAATGGCTGCCTGTACCGCTGTTAGATCTGTGCTGTAGCTAGCCTGTATACTAGGGGCCGAGTACTCACTTCGGAGGCAGGATTCAGACGCGGCATGGTGTGGGTGCTGAAGGGTCGGGATTGTCGAAGAAAGCGGAAGAAGGAAAGACTCCGCATGCCTGGATCTGGGATTCGAGGGCAGAGATTGGCGTCGACTAGTGGGAGACTTTTCCTGGACCGTTCAAGACCGCGGTGGTGATCGATCGAGGTCCGATGTTGGCCTGATTGCCGAGGTTGGCTGCGGAGTGATGACTCAGCGGTGATACTCATCTTGTACACTTTGTTACTTGACTTCTTCTTCTGGATTTATTCTCTATCAAACTGCTATTATATACTCTGTCTGCAGAAATGATCCAGGCTTTGTGGTTTATCCGTGGGAATGTGGCAACTAATGCCTGAGCCATTCCGCATGCCATTTCTGGATAAACAAGGATATGTCTACCGACAGTCTACTGGGTTGACTACTCTCCGCCATCATGGTTACTTGAACTTCATTCTATTTCAGCTGTATGCACCGGGCTGTTATAAAGGGGTCCAAGGATATACGCCCATCATGCGATGGAGTGATATCGACATCGTTGGCATCAGCACCCTACTTGGATACGGATACACATCCTCAGTTACTCCCAAAGAATGAACGATATAAGGAGGTTAAGTCCAGCAATCTTGTGACAAATGAATAATAAAACTTATGAAATACTGACAGGTATGCAAAGTCGAGTGTCGGACAAGCCAAATATAGAATATCCTTGCAGTACTCGTCTACCACCCGACGTTACAAAACGCTCGACCAAAACGATATATAAAATTTGAACGCAAGGAAAGAGAGAGAGAAAGAGAGGGGTTATTTCCACTTCCCTGCATTCTCAATCCCCCCCGCGACCTTCCTCGCCCCATCCTCCACCCCGCTCCCCAAACTCCCCACGGCATTGCCCACCGGCTTGCCCACACTGCCCGTCGTGTTGCTGATGGTGTCACCGATGCCACGGCCCGCTGCGCCCGTGACGCCCCCAACGGTGCGAGAGACGCCCCCGAAGGCGCTGCCCAGGGTGGAGGTCACTGTTTTGGCGGCGCCGGAGATGTTGTCGGACATTTTGTCTTCTTGTCTTTATAGACGGGTATGGTATGATATTTGCTCTTGTTATAGTATAGTTTAAATCGTCTTGAAAGCTATGGATGAGTAGTCGGTGAGTTACTGGTCTGGTGGGGTCTTTCTTCTATTCATAGAATGGCTTCATACCGGCTGTTTTTCTTCCTGGTAGTCACTTCTTGGAGGTATCTTCGAGGGTTTGACTTGTGGTTCTGATGATGGGAATATATCGTAATAGCATATAAAACTGGTATAGACGAGAAATAAATGTAAACAAGAGTAGAATCAGGGGACAGCCATCCCTTATTATAGTTATTGAACTAAATTGGAACCTGCGATCAGTGACGTCATATCATATATTGCCCGCTACGATCACTCCGTTAGTATCTGCAGAGGTGGGTAGGGATTATACGGACAGTTGTCCACTCGTATTAATCTGTATATTGGCTTTACGTGTGCCCAGTTATTAAGAATGACAATGACGAATGGGTAGAATTCTAATGGACTGATTTATGCCACATACGTGTGGGAAGGTACTCGGTGAGAATGACGAGCGGTGCCTATATCAGCGCATTTTACTGCTGGTAAGGCTCTACGCAACGATATTTCGCCTTGCATGCTATACATGCATCTGCAGAGCTGTGGAGACTGATACGTTCAGATTAGATCTGATAAACTCGCTGTTGGATCCTTCGATCCATGGATGATGAGTCTGTCCATTGTGTTTGTAATTGCACTGTTGCCAGATGGGTTACTGTAATTCGATAATTCGACAATTACTGTCTCCACATGGGTACGTTGGGTGGCGCACCTCCTCTTGGACACTTTGAAATTGGTGGAACTCAACTTAGAAATAGTCCGATCTGGGTTGAGGGGTCATCCGTGTTGATACTATCTATCCGTTGTCGAGTATGGAACTGGAGGTTTAGGACTATAGCATGGCCGCTGTTAATCGGAGAATAATCTACCACAGATCACGACATATTCTAAGCTTCGCCCAGATATAACCAGTAATAATTCAAATTCAGTATTGTTTCAGGTATTCCCCATCTATAGATCAGTAAATCACAAAAAAAATACAATACACTTGGAATGATAACCAGCCAGTCCCACTCCAAGAACGGAAGAAAAAGTCTATCGGGTAAGAATGACACACGAGAAGAAGATAGGAGGGAGAGCGAATCAGCATGTCAGGCTATTTGTCTGACAGACCGAGAGAGGGGAGGGAGTAGAGTGGGAGAGAGCGAGAGAGGGAGAGCAAGGATGGACGAGGTCTAGTTATCCTTTTTGTCCTTAGGAGCAGAGCCGACAGGCTGCTCCTCGACTTTCTCGCCCTCCTTGATGGCCTCGCTCGCCTCGTCCGACTGCTTGGTGTACTTGGACTCGTGCTCGTCCTTCTCGTCGATATCCTCCGTGTCCTTGGGCGCCGCCATGCCCTTTTCCTCGTTCTCGCTGTTCTGCTCGTTCTCCTCCTCGATCAGCTCCTGCTGCTCCTTGATGACTCCCAGGCGCTGCTTGTTCGTGGCGGCTCCCTCGGCGTTGTGCACCTCGAGCTCGATCTCGTGGAACAGCTCCTCGGGGATACTCGACAGCACGGCCTGCAGGGACTCGATCTGGGAGGACATCTCCGCCTCCTTGCCGCCCTGCGCGTAGACGTAGGCGTTGCTCAGCACCAGGAGCGTCGACGGCACGCCCTGCTTCAGACGCAGGTCAAGCCACATCGTGAGGTCCTCGCGCAGGCGAGCCGGCGACACTCCGTGCGTGCGGATACCGCGCGACGCGGAGGCCATCTGCAGCTCAGGCACCGAGAGCGACGCCACGCCCTCGTAGAAGATGGCGCGGTCGTCCCGCTTGATCTGGCGCATCCGGTGGCGGATGTTGTACCGGAGCATGGCGTCCGTGCCAAACGAGTTCAGGTTCATGTACTTGCAGATGGCGACCAGCTGCGGCCGGGACAGGTTGTCCAGGGTCAGATCGTCCTTGAAGATCTTGCAGACCTTGATGACATCGTCGGTCGACGGCGCCTCGCCGGTGGTTCGGATCTTCTTGAAGAATTCGGCGAACTCCTCGTTCTTGACCGTGGCGGCCGTCAGGGGCAGACCGCTCTCGCGCAGGGTATCTTTCAGGAAGCCCGACACCTCCTTGCGCGTCGAGCTCAGGCTCAGGGCCTTCTTTTCACGGGCCTTCTGGCCCTCGTACGTGCTGGGCAGGAGGTTCGGGAAGATCTTCAAGGCAACGGGGAGCAGCAGCTCCGCGAAGGGAATGATGAGGAACATGGAAAAGGGGACCAATCGGCCGAGATCTCTGACCGTTCGTTGAAGCTGATCGTCAAGTTAGCCGCCGCAACGAATCCACCGGGAATGGTCCAACACACCTGTCTCTGCTCCCTTCGGCTCAGCTCGTATCCTCCTGCCATCTTCAATGCGAGCCGCGAACTGATCTTAACCTCAGTCGCCAGCAGCTTGGTCCCGTCCCAGTAATGCTGGACCTCCTTCTTGATCTTTTGTCCCATCGTCAATTTCTTCTGCTCTTTCTTCTCCTCCGCGGCCTTCTTGTTTGCCTGCTCTGCAACGACTCTGACGGCGCCCGACTCGGTCGGGTGCGTCTTGCTCTGCGCATCTTTTGACGCAACGGACAGATCGGGCTTCGGGGCGACCTGCTGGTTCAGTTGCGACGCTTCCGGAGAAAGCGGCTTCTGGGCCTGCTGTGCGTTGAAGCCCGGAGGCGGGTATCGGTCGGTCGCAGAAGAAGTCGAAGTCGAATGCTCCGTGGCGTATCCGCGCTGGGGCGCAACCAGGATAGCAAGGGCCTGGACGTGCGAGGGGAGGCCTCTGCCGTTTAGCCGGAGGTTCGCGGCCGACGCCGCACCCAGGGCACCCGCCAAGCGCGGTCGGGCTGATTAGAAATTGCTTATCAGCCATTTTGCTCTATCCCGATCGCTAAATCTTTCGCATATAACATCTATTCGAAGGGGCGAAAATCACATACCAACTAAACCAGGCCGAATCACGGAGTTGCCGCGTACCAGCCGAGCCGATCTCAAGGCGACGGACATGGCGGAAATTTTAAAAAGGGGGGTCGAGGGCGAGCAAATCAAGAAAAATGGCACAACAACGTCTAAAAGCGTTCCAAATGAAGAGAGGCTCACCAGACAGGAAACTGAAGCAAATCTGGGAGCAGTGGTGGGGATTGGGCCAGAGAGGCGTTCGTTCACTCCGAGGCGTGCGAGGCGAAGCGGCCCGGCACGTGACGCCACGGGATCCGGAGTTAGTCTGGACGTCGGAGTTTGTGGTTGCCAAGCCTTCTTGCGTGTAGCTTATAAAAGATTAAGCAAATGGAAATAAGGTAGATCTTTATTCAGCCAAGAGGACGTATAGAGAATATGTATATCACAGTTGATCGCATCCTTCAATCTTACGTTCATCAATAGTCCAACGCATGTCCAAATGAGTGAAGGGATGGGTATCATGAACGCGCAAATAACACTCTAGACGAAGAGCCAAGGCAAAAAGGGACGGTCGAAGAAGCAAGCAAATATAGAGAAAGCGGGAAAGGAAAGGCAGATTGACACTGTGTTACCAGAGGATACCAGCTCTAACGGTCATTCTATTTCCTCTCGCGAGCCGTTGAATGATCCTCGGTATCCGTTCCTTGCGCACCGGTGGAGACAACCTGGGCATCAAGCGGAGGGATCCGATCAAGACTTGACTTGTCGGGAGTGGCCCCATCCGCGGGGGGTTTCTTATCCGAACCCTGGACCGGGGACGCCACGCCACCGTCGGAGACGGGAAGCGCTGCACCTTCAGGCGACGATTGCCAGCGTGCAACATCCTTCTTGAGCTCCTCCAACTCCTTCTGGAAACGTTTGCCGAAGACGTCAATATAGAAAGTCGCGCCATTGTATATACTAAGAACGAAGAGCACGGTCAAAAAGATCCCACTGCCCGTGGCTGACCAGAACCAGATGGGACACGGGATCATGGTCAGGATGGCATATAGATACTGGATCAGCATGAACGCGGGAACCTGCAACGCCTCGGGAAGACTAAGGACCAATTTCCCGATCCATGCCTTGGCGTACGATTTGCGGAGCCACGTAAAGCTGGTGGGGCGCCCGGCGGCGATCTGCTCTGCCCGACGCACAGTGATAAAACAATGATATGCCGCCTGCCAGATAATGTACGGCACGGTGGCCCAGCACATCATGGCGAACAGGGAATAGTGGTCTGGCGATCCCGGCTCGCTGAATTTGATCGCGTAGACCGCTGGGAATCGCTCTCGGAGCACCTCGGTTGGAGTCAAGTGAACAATGCAGTGAAGAGACACGGGGGGCATTATGTGGATGAACAGACTGGTCCCACGTTATTTTCACTCGTCGCACAGATGCGTATGCCGAGGGCCTTACCTGACAATCTTGTCCATGCTGTGGAACACCATGGAATTTCGCCACATGGCAATCGCAGCCGCATTGTTCCCAAAGGTCAGGCAAAACGTGCTGATGAAAAGGGGTTTGGATTGTGGGAACACCCAGATGGTCAATATGCAGAGCAAGTTGACGAAATAGCATAGGTCAGCAAGGAAGTAATGATAACCCTTCTTGTGGTACCGGTAGTACCGGATCGGCATAAAGTAGACCAGCTGCACACTGAACCAGATGTAGAAGTACTGCGGAAACGATCCGAGAAGATAACCACTGAGGAAAATATTGAGCACCCCAGCAATGAAGGAGATCTTCTCACGCAAGGTCACTGTGGCCGTCGCATTCCACTGTTTCCCTAGTCGTTCGACCCCACGTCTCATGCGACGGCGGTACTTATCCAGTCGCTCGTCCGCGGTGGGGACCCGTCTCTTCCACTCCCCCATGACGCGGTCCTTGGCGTTGGCCGAGGTTGACTTCAGCTTTTCCCGCTGTTTCCTCACCCTCTCCGCCTGCGCGTTGATGGTCTGGTGCAGCTTCTCCAGTCGGTCAGACAAGGAGAGATTATCAAGTAGGTCGAATACGGAAAGTTGGTCCAGCGCCGGGAGGGTCTCCCAGTCATCCTGGTAGGAATAGGACGAGCCGCGCGACATTCCCGGCCTCTGAGGGGAGGCTGAGGGCGAATAGTAGCTATCGGAGCCCAAGTCCTCCAGATCCGACAGTTCGTCGGCTGTCGAACCCATGGTGGTGGGTTCTAGACTGGGGGAGTCACCGGCCGAATGTGTGTATGCACCAGCAGACTCCATGACGAGTTTCCGTTGGAAGGAGAGGATCGTCGGTCCGTTGTGACGATTGGGATACGATCGACTAAAAAAACGCGCAAAGGTCAGTATCACCATTTTCATCGATAGATCTGACGGATGCCGTCCTGTGCAGCAACAAGAGATCTGATGCGGGATGAGGCCCTGGAGAGGGAGAGCGATAGTGGGGGAGGGGCATAGATAAACCAGACAAGCCATATAAAGGAACCACGGGATGATCTTGAAGACTACACTCACGTTTCCAATCAGCGAGGTCAACTGCCTGACACCCCCGGGGCCGATCGCGCCTAGGCTCTAATTCCGACTCGATACCAAGGGCAAACAAACAACCAGTTCGAGTCAGCGTGCCAGGCGCATGACCCGAAACCAAGCTCGAACAAATGAGAGAAGGTAAGAACGTGCGGGGGATGTAGGGAAAGGGTGGCAAGGAGAAAGACAAGAGCAAGTTGGAAGGATGAGGTTTGACGTGTGCTGGAGATGGGGCATGTGGTTGGTGGAGTCGCGTCGGGTCGGTCAGTCGGTCTAATCGGTCGGGAATGCGGGATCGGCAGAACCAGAAACTCTGTATAGACTATAGATCCAGAAACCCCGGAGGGTTGATGGGAGGAAATAGCATCTTATTCTGAATTCCTCACGAGTAGAGTGAGATTTGAATAGACCACCGCGGAGACCATTTGTGTCTACAACTATTCCGTACAGCATCAATAGCGACGTTACTATAAATAGCAGAGTGATACAGTACCCGTCTACACTACGGATATAAAGTTGATATACGCCATTGACATCAGCTGCCCAAAACCTCGAGTACTCGATGCTGGGTCTTCTCTTAGATAAAGGGGCATCAGATAATCATTTGAGTACAAAGGCTATATCATGCAAATAGAACCTGGTTAACTCAGACGCCCCAGGTATTCAGCATTGCCGCTCGATCGATGTGTTCAAGAAGGGAGGCACGGCGGATTGCTCCCAGGGTTATCGCACGAAAAGTGCGGTGTTATCTCACTTTCGATCCAAACACAAAGTCTTCGAGCTCCTGATATGCCGTTTCAAGGCTATCATTGACAATGATCTTATCGTAAGAGCCCTGAGAGTCGGCGAAATCAAGTTCGACTTGAGCTTGGGTAAGTCTTCTCTGTCTGTTCTCATCATTCTCAGTGCCGCGGGCTCTGAGACGCGCCTCAAGTGCCCCCAAGCTCGGCGGTCTGATAAAGACATATCGCGCATCGATGCTGGGGTTTGCCTTCATCTGCTTGACGCCCTGTATCTCAATGTCTAGCACTACAACCAAGCCTTTGCTAGCCTGGTCATCAATGGTCTGCTTGCTCGTGCCATAGTAGTTGCCACTAAAACATGCGTGCTCTACGAGAGCACCTTGGGAGCAGAGCGAGAAAAACTCGGAGGGGGAGACGAAGAAGTAAGCGACGCCCTCAACTTCGCCTGGTCGCGGTTCTCGCGTTGTATGGGATACGGTGAATCCAAATGTGCCAGGGTGTGTATCAAATAGCTTTTGAATAAGTGTCCCTTTGCCAACGCCCGAAGGACCGGAGATGACGATGGGTCGACAATCTTGAGGTGCTGCCAGAAAAAATCTTGATTTAAATTCTGTTCGTTTTATTACATTATTGGCGACTTACAGGCAATCATTTCAATCGGAGGTTAGGAGATTCTTGTGAATCAGTGCCACGTCTTGTTTTTTAGATCCTTATAAGCAGATGTGGGCATTCGGGTTCTTGAAGAAATCTCTTCAAAGAAAGAAGCTAAAACATTTCTGAAAGAAGAGGTTGGAAAATAGTTGTATTATGGGGGGGGATGTCCAACCTGCTACAAGGGGTGAAAGTCCACTATTAGTCGCTGCAGAGCTCCTAAATTCTATCTATCGAAGCACTCCACTAGAGTGGGTAGAATAGGCGCTTGGAGACGCAGGGAAGCTGGCAGGAGAGTGCTGGTCCCTGGATGGGCGACAGGTACCTAAGCGCCAGGTAGAATATGGTTCCGTCAGGGCATACGAAGGTGGGAAAATGAATTACCGGCCGTCTGAGTGATTGAGAGGGACTATATATTGCAATATAATACAACAATGTGATATCGCATCTGTATATTACCAGAGTATCAACAGGTTTATAGATCGAGTGGAAAATGTGCTAGTGGAGTGGCAGTCTCTCCACGTCATTCTTCTACCCCGTATTTCCGTCATAATTAATATAAACCTTCTCCTATAATGCACAGCGCCAAGTCAGGACCTTTGTTTGCTTTACGATCTATCTATCTTATAATTCTTCCTTCCATACATCCACCCCAAGAATATTCCAGAACCCCACTAGATAACAAGGCTAATTAGACAGACCCCAAGAATGCATGAAATCCAGAAACCACAACACCTATCACGTCCCCACCGGGAGGCTAATGCTCAATAACCATGAAACGAGATCGAGGGCTGGGTGGGGTGCAGTGGGTCCCAAAGCCCAGGCTGTGTATTGTGAGCTGTAGACTGGTGCTGGGCAAAATACTCGGGGAGACAGGTCGCTCCGGTGGTATGCACGTCCTTTGGTGCGTAGAGAGTCCGCCCGGGCTCGGCGGACGTCATCATCGACGAAACAAGATCTGAGGAGGAAGTGGAGACGCTGCTGTCCAAAGAATTCTTCCGACTGACGGAAGGAGCCGAGACGGGAGAAGGAGGCAAAAATCCTCCCTTGCGCGCTGAATGCAGGTCTAGATTAGGGTCGATATTCTGTTGGTGCGGATCTGGTCGGTTGTATGCATCTGGCTTCACTGTAATGATGGGAACGGGCAGACTCTGAAGGTTGGTCGTGACCCCATCTTCCAGCTCGGAGGCGCCAGCTTCGCCCATGTGGACGTGAGAAACGTGGATCACAGTATCGGCACCTGTTTGAAAGGACGATTAGCAACGATGCTCCGGAACTGCGAGGTAGACATTCGAGCACATACTGATCTTCCCATCCAGGTACAGCTCTTCCATGTCGCGGACGTAGTAGATCTCATCCAAAACCTGTATACGCTCCGCGGGCATGATCTGGCGCCGCACGTCCTGTCCGGCGTCTTTCAGCTTGTCGGCTGTGATTCCATGGGACTCCCTCAACTCGCATAGGATATGCACCAGAAGACGAATTCGGTCTGCAGGACACCAGTCGCACGTTAGTACCTGCAAGAACTGTATTACACCATCGCCTCTTACCCGACTTGAGAAGATGGTCTGGCTCCTTGTGTGTCACCCCCGCTGGCCACCATTGAGGCTTTGTCAATTCCGGGTCCACGCGCTGAGACAACCCCGCAGCCGTCTTGCGTCCATTGTACGGATGATTCACCTGCTTGCGAGGTTCCACCAGCTTGACAAAGGCCTTTGCGATGGCGCGACAATTGAGCTGCTGGAAGTTCTCAAATGCTTTCTCATAGTAGCTCCGCAGGGTTTCCCTGTCCCCTACTCGGAGTGCTGTCCAGCGAATGGAAGAACTCGGAGATGATGAGCTCGAGTCTCTATCGAGACCCGACCCCATGCGCCTCAGATTACGTCGATGCCGCTTGTTGTTTTGCAGTGACTGCCACTCACAGGGAATGAGTCCTGCAGGTGCAGATCTTGCTGGGCCTGATGGACCATACCAGCCTGAGGCATTCTGTTGCATGCCAAATACATAAGGCTGCTTCCCCGTGACATCGCCGTCCATGTGACTGACGGAGCCTAAGGTACGCTCTGGTTAGGTTCTCGCGTTTCTTTCCTCTCTTCTCGATCCACCCTTAGATGCTCTTGACTTACTAGAGTGGAAACTGGGCAAATTGGCCTGCCACCCAAAGCTCGTGGACTTGAGAAACCGATCTCTCACCTCTTGTGTGAAGATAGATCTCTCATAGCCCATGAGTGAGGGCGATGCGTCTACCTGGAGCTCACCATTGCGGTCGACGTACATGAGTGCAAAGTGAGTGAAAGGCGGGTTGAATGCCGGTGGCGGAGGGCACTGAAGATTCTAACCGGAATGTCATATTAGTCCATGGATGACTTGTCGAATATTCACCGGGGCCTTCCTATCCCATACCGCTGGTCTTGGCTGCGCAGCCATGTCATGGTAGGACAACATGTGAGGGTGCTCATCCCCCTTTGCCGGGACAGGATGACCTATCGCATCCATGCCGTATCCAGGACTGGCCATGCTTGGAGTGTTATTCCGACGAGAAGACAGTCCCACGCACAGAGAAGACTCCTCTCAGCTTGAACAACCGTAAGGAGTAAGTCTTGAGGAGATGAACGGGGTCAAATGAAGAGAAGTCTCGATCAACAGTGTATCCAGGAGACTGGTACGACACGCTGTGATAGATTTATATGATTGTTCACGAATGACTGCAGGAGGATTTTCAGGGTTTGGAGTTCTATGGTTTCATGCTTACGGCTCGGGCGCTTTCCATGGGCCGCCGGCAGCCAAATATACTTTACGTTCAGGGCAAAAAGAAAATTTACTTTTTGGTCCTCACGGAAATGAGTGCGAGGGAAAAGGAGAAAGTACTGTTTCCAAGATCCCTGACTAACAGATCATGTCTCTTCAGCGCAAGTCAGGCCTTGGCCAGTACGATGCCCAAACTAATGCAAGGAAAACAAATAGGTACATACAGGCAAAATTCCTCTTTGGTCAGCCCCAAGTCCCATCCATGACGGCCCGTCTCCATAGCTGCGTGTAAATTGAGCATTGTGGTGACCCACTACAGCGTTAATCTTTTCAAATCCTCTTGGCTCGAAGCCCCCTTTTGAGTTTCGGGGACTACGGGGTGGCGTGGGGAGTCTTCAATTCAGAATGCCAAACCAGAAGTGAGATACGCCGTGAACGCCCATGGGATTCTACACTGATCCATATTCGCGCCGATCAAACCAACTTGAAACGTCTGGCGTGGTATGGATACTGTGTACCCCATTGACGGGGACACCGATATGGATGCAGGAATGGTGGTGCTAGTGATACTTTTCTTTTTCCTATTCCTTTCTCCCACTAATCTAGCATTGTCGAACAAGCTATCCCTCATGATCGGGCCTACCCTCAACTCTATCAGAATTATACTTGTTGAATAAAGCGATGATCTGCACCCTCAGACACTGGCAAGGATTTGGGACTCATGCCTACATAATACGTCTCTAAGATCGTCTTTCTTGATCTGTGGATACATCGCGAATCGGGTCTTCATTGGTGAGACCCGGCATGGCAGACGACCGCAGGATCTACCAAGCACCTACGGAGTACTCCGTACACCATATACATTTTCACTCCGTTAAGTCTGATGGCTGCGCCCGTTCCTACTTACAGGGATGATGTCATTGGCTGAGAAGGAAATTGAAACTGCTTCGGCTATCGGTCAGAGGGCTATTCTAAGAGCAGGGTTGCCACCGTATAGCTCGAGTATCGAATGCAGGATGCTTCTAGACTTCCCAACCGGCAGGCTACAGCCATATTACTAGCGTCCATTCAGCCCATTAGCATGGATGACATCGAGTGGACGTTAATGACTTGGCCCACTTCAAACACAGTGTGGCTAGTATCTAATTCCCACCAGTGGGAACAATTCCCCTGTCCGGATCAGCGCAATCTGACTTCCGCGGGTGCATCCTTTCCTTTTTCTTTTTTTCTCCTCATCCCATTCGAGTGCGAGTCAGTGCGTACTGTGGAGTCTGAATACCTTCCCAAGGCCATTACCCTGTCTGCCATTCACCGTGGTATCCTATCAGAAGTACGCATTTTCTTTGAGACTATACTTCTTAGGTGTACCGGAAGGAACACACCTTCGTACTTTCGTGCCTTCCAGGATTGTAACTGAACTGCTCAAGCGATCAATTTACTTACCCAATACTGCTCCCAGTGGCTAAGCGACACGCTTGGACCCGACCTGTTCTGGACACACTGCTACACCATGCTTTTTCCAGTGTGGAAATGAGTTGTTTGTCCCAGCATTCACGGAGAAGATCTCCAGAGCTAGTCATTGGGCATTCTGCACTGAGGGTGTATACGACAGCAGTAACCCGTTCAAGATCAAAAATGGCCTGCATTAAGAACGGTTCAGGGAAGGTCAAAGAAGCAAATACGTCTTAGATAGGACACGGGCCCTTCGCATTCCACCTCATTGACGCCGATTACCGTTCCTACGACGTAGAGTGGACAGTGTACTTCCGCCATTTCCACACCAAATCCCAGCTTACGCCACCCGAGAAACAAACGCAATGTTTTCCAGAGAAGGATGGAACTTGGCGAAAAGGAGAAGCGAAATTCCAACCCCTCGCATCTTTGCGGGGAAAGTGGACCTTCAGGTTTGCTTTTCCTTCTCTGCCTTCAACTCGCGTCTCTTACTGTCACAAATGACGGGTGACCATCGAGGTCGTGGTGGTTCAGTCGTCTAGCGATAGCCCAGAGCAACACAGACGCGACATCCAGCGTCTAGCCAGGCAGGCAGCCACGTCCATTCGCCGCCTATATCCTCAGTCTGCAGCCCTCAGGCCCGAACAAACCCATCACAGCATCGTACTAGTCACTCTCAATTCAGGAACAATTCTATCTAGACGAGAAATTGCTCGATGGACATGGCTAAAACAGAACATGGGCTGCGTGTTAATTACGGATCAAATTATATTCAAATAGTACGTCGGAGTCTGAGCACCTGGGAAAATCGACCAGTCAACCGAGGACCACTCTGGACCGAGAATTTATGAGAGATCGCACCGGTCGATGCAGATCGGTCGTTCTCCAACACCGGTCACTTGATGCATAACTTATTTCTGGCAGCTACGGGGAAGACTGACGTGTGCCCTTCTCGATCATCGACCACTGGCCCGACAGACCTCTTCCCGGGAAAAGTTTATTGCCACTATCTGCATAGCCGATTGTATTTTTATCCTGCAGCACACTATTAGTTTTCACCTGCCGGTATTGACCGTGAGCTTTCGTTGGCTCCTCCGGTTACTAGAGGGATTTTGTGTTTCCACGATGGATGGTCAAGATCATGCCAACCACCTGGCGCCTGGATTTGTTGGTGGCTTTGGACTGCTCGTATTCAGGCAGCGTGGATACCACTTAATTGCCACATTACGATGGTCAAGTTAATCTCGACACGGATCTCTGTGACCCCACACCTCAGACTTTTGAGCGATTATCCGAAAGAGGTCAGACCTCATAATCTGTTCCGATGGCCGGCGGGGATTGTTCCATTTTCTTTTGGCTTTCCCAGAAAACATTCCGAGCAATGGCCGTGTGGCACAATCGCTTCGATTCTTCTCTCCAGACGGCAAAGCTAGTGGTCTGTATTCCCGGATACTTCATTCATCCCAGAAGGCACCACCGAGACGAAGTACTGCTTCAATCTCGACCATCCTATTGGTCATCACCCCCCGCCATCTGACCGGCTACCGCATTTTGCACCGGTTTCTCTTTTTCACACCCGTAGCAGTATCGCCATTCATACCAGGCAACGCCTGAGGGGATGTGGTTTCTGCTGGCCATAATCGCTGCACGAGGCCAGACCAAGGGATTGCTGAAGGCAATTGAAAGCAGCACCTAGCGACCGGAAGCTGTTCCGCGTGTTTTGCGCCAGCTGTATAATTAAAAATCCAGTTATACTGATGGCGGCGATGCGGGTCACCTCCACATTCTGTACGTTGCATACGCCGGTTTACGGTCTTTCTCCAGTGGACAATGGCGATGCGCGCGTTATCCCCGCTGCCGAGCATAGCCGTGGTAGTAAGGGATGTTTGTTCCCCGCGTGGCGTCGCTGGACATGACTGACTACCAAGGGTAACGATTGTCGACTGATGATGCATGTGGATGTGCTTGATGCTCCGTGACGCGCAAGAGAGGAAGGCGCTGACGCCCTGAAGGGCGGCATTGAAGGGGTTGGAGACTATGGTGCTTCTCAGGCATAGGAGCTAATCACGTAGCAGAGGTCTAAGATACTCATGACCAGGTAAGGTTCCCTATGATCTTCTACCTTCATGACTCAATTCATGAGGCATTTGCTCAATGAAGGCCAGTTGGTTGGCGTCGCCAATGTAAATGGAGAGCGTCAGTCCTGGATTTTCAGATTTGCCCTATCATTGCCACATGGCTTTGGTGCAACTTCATATAAAGCTAACACTATGTAAAGTCAGACTATATACGATAGAAGGTAAAATAAAAGCCAAGTTCTACTTAGGCTCTGATATTGACGCCTCTCACGGGCCCAATCTGTTCTTCCAAGTCGACAGCGGATCAAGATTTATTCACTCGGCTCAGAAGACGACGCTATCCACCTGACCTGGTTTAAGACAGCTCTCCTGCGTTTTACTTCTCAGATCCCATGTCCCCTTTTCGTTCTCACATGATCCACCCTGTGAAGGACTTCTGCATGGAGATCTTTAGCCAATATGGCCTGTTCCCAATTCCAGCTTGCAACACCTTTGCCACTGAGCGCTTTATCATCAAGTGTTCAAGCTCTGGGCTGGGATCAACGACCCAAGTTGTTCTTTCTAATGCTAACGACGAATACGTTTGGCGAGTAAAGTAAGTGTATGGTTGGATAAGAGGGCTCAACGTATTATGTCAAATACTATATATAACAGCACCGAGGACATATACTATATTTGTCATCTTTATTACTCAATCACTTGATATCACACAGGCTCATGAAAGTTTAGATAGACTGCGATTATCAAATAGCCGATTCAAGCAGACACTCGCCCCGTCCCGTTCCGTTTACCTAATGTACGTCCGGCGTGAGCATCTGATATCAGCTACACTTGTCGTTATGTGGCATACAGTATTGAGTATTTGGCGAATGTCGAAGACACCTATCTCAGCCTGTATTCTTATCCCGAGGCATCACGCCGATATAGCTAGCTAGTATTTTATCAGTTATGGGCTGGTTTTATATATATATATGTATACCACCCAAATATCAACCCACTCCATTATTCAGGTCTGTATACGTAATCTGATATCTTGGAGCGACCACCGGAAGCTCAGCTGTAACCCGGAAAGAAATAATTGGGATAGGGCTAGGAAGCTACTAGTATCTACCAGCTCGTAGAATAACCACACTACTTGTTGTCTGCAGGCAGGTAGGTACTGTCGTGCTGTAGGGGAATGCCACGGGTGCAAGGTTATACTTATACTAGCCTTGGCTGTGCTGATTTGTAGACTACGTAGGTAGGTAGATAGTTAGGAAGGTAGTAGATTATCTACTCTACGTACAGCGGATGGGCGGACTGTTCAGATAAAACATAAACCACGCAGATAGATGCATGCAGACAAGTATATACCTAGCTACTACCTAGCTGGCTATACCATACCCGCGCGCTAACCATCCAGGAATAACATAAACCGCGGGGGAAAGAAACAAAACCGCAGCAGGAAGTATTCTACACATAGCATAGCAAGAATTGGACAAAGAGAAGGGATAAATAAATAAATAAGAATAGAGGAATAAAAAAAATTCGATAACTACATGGTCCGAAACTAGTTGTATTTCCGGAGCTGGAACAGTGGTCAGTAACTTGTAACTTGCTTCTCTTTTGCTGGGTGGTGGTAGATATGAAAGTAAGATACTCACATCCAGCGTCAGCGACTTGCTGCTATTCTCCGCCTGATCGCGATAAATTCCTACTAAGGCTTCACTATTCTGGAATAGACCCGTCTTCAGACTGATCACGATGAACTGCATGCCCGGAGCGGCGTGGTCGTGGATGTAGTTTGCGATGCGGCCGACGTTGACGTTGTCGAGGGCGGCGTCGACCTCGTCTAGCACGAAGAATGGAGACGGCTGGTACGAGTGGATGGCGAAGAGCAGAGCCAAGGCGGCCATGGTCTTCTCTCCACCGGACAGGTGCTCCATGTCTCGGAAGCGCTTGAGCGGCGGCATGGCGTGGTACTTGATGCCGTCCAGGTATGGCTCATCGGAGTCCTCGATGTCCAAGTACCTAGATGGTTTGCGGGCCTCGTTAGAGATGGGGGTTTCTTTTTCATGCTGGGGAGAAGCGATACTCACGCTTGTCCACCAAGTGGGTAGTTGGCGCTCTTGGTTAGCTCCCGGTAGATGGGCCCGATCTGCTCCGAGATGTGAGAGAAGGCCTTGTTGAACAGTTCGGACCGCTTGTGCATCACTTCTTCGAAATCGTCTTTGGTTTTGCGGGCGTGTCGGCGCGCTTGCTCGAATTCCTTCTCTGTGCTGCGGAGCTTGTTCTCGACGCTCTCGAGGCGTTCCATGGCACGCGTGTTCGGCGCCATCTTGTCCAGTTCGCTGTTGAGGGACCGCACTTTGTCAAGCAGCTCCTCTTCGAGTTTCTCGTCCGACTCCTGGCTCCAGTTAGTATTAGTCTGATGACAATAAGAATATGTAACGTACCTCCTTAAGAGTGTCCCCTAATGAGTCAAAGTCGACTTCAATGCCATAATCCTGGATGCCTTGAGCGCCCTCGCCGTTATCGTCATCCACCTCCATTGCGTCCGGATCCACTGCCTGGACCAGGTCGTCGATGGGAAGCTGGTCCAGCCCGTTCGAATCCTCGGTCAACGGAATATCGATGTCTTCCAGCTTGCACCGTCGAAGGAGGGCATAACGGCTGGACGAATTGCGCTGAATCTCCGCCTCTAGGGCGTTGACATGCTTCAGTGCCCCTTCAACCTCGCGACTGCGTTTCTGGAGCTCTCTGCGATGCTGGGCGAGGTTCTCAGCCGATTGTTCATAAGCCTGGCGTTGTTCGTTCAGTTTCTCTCGCAGGATATCAAGCTCCGCGTTCAGCTCATCCAGCCGGTTGCCGATTTGCTCTTGCTCTGCCTTGAGCTCCTCGATCAGGCTCTCATCGCGCTCGAGTTGCGCTTGGAGACCAGCAATGCGGTCCTTCGTAGCCTGGAGCCGCTGCTTCTCGAAACTAAGCTGGTTCTCGATCCTGCTCTTCTGCGTCGTGAACTCCAGTTTCTTCTGGGCGGCTTCTTCCTGCAAGGACCCCAGCTGGACTTCGTACTCGCGAATGTTCTGGTACCCGAGGCGTTTGCAGAATTTGCGGTAGACGTCGTCCTCCACGCTGCTGACTGCTTCCTGGGATGTGGCGATGGTCTCGTCGAGCTCATTCAGCGTCTCTTGGCGTTCCGTGTACTTGGGTCTCAAGTCCTCCAGCTGCCGCTTGAAAAAGTCAAGCTCAGAGTGCTTGCTTTGAAGGTTTCTCTCCAGCGCCTTGAGCTCGTCGCGGGCATAGGAAAGGCGCTGCTCAAGACCAACCAGGTCGCCCTGCAGCGTTTCCTCTTCGGTGCCCCTGCGGTGGCCCTTCGGCAAATTGGTGAGATCGTTAATCAACTTGTCCTTGAGCTTGTACAGGTTCTCGACCTCGGCGTCTTCCCAGCGCTTCGAATTCTGTTGCTGGCCGCGACCACCGGTCATAAGACCCCCTTTGTGGATCACCGTTCCGTCCAATGTGACAGCCTTGGCGTCCACGTTTCGCTCGTAGCAGAGGTACTTGGCGGTCGCGAGGTCGTCGCAAACAATGGCGTTCCCGCAAGCGTAGCTGATGGCTCTCGCCACGGAATCGTCGTAGTCCACGGTCTCGATTGCTGGGCGCATTGCACGGTGCATGCCCTTGAGGTTCGAATGGAACGCCTTGACCTGGATCGTCTCCAGGGGAATGAAGGTCGCCTGGCCAGCCCTCTGGTCGCGCAGGTGTTGAATGCATTCTTTAGCGGTCTTCTCGTTGTCGACGACGATGGCATCGAAGTTTCGTCCAAGGACGGTGCTGACTGCTTCCGCGTACTTCTTCTGCTTGGGCTTGCAGAGATCGCTGACGCGGCCCTTCACGCCGGGGAAGATCCGCTTCAGAGTCGAGATCAATTCTTTGGCGCGAATCTCACGCTCGGTCTGCTTTTTGCCATCGTCGGCTTCGAGGAGCTTCTTCAGGACAACTTGCAATTTCTCCTCGAGCTCCGTCCTCATCTGGGACGCGCGCAAACGCTCGGAAGTCAGGGCATTCAGCTCCTTTTTCTTGTGATCAATCTCCTTGGAGGTAGACTTGATCGTGTTATTAAGAGATGACTTGCGCTCGGACAGGGACTGAGTGTCGGACTCTAGCGTCTTGAGCTGCCACTGGGTACCGTCGAACTTGCCCTTCAGGCTGTTACATGCTTCGGCCTCAGTCTTCCTCTGGCGCCGCAGATTGTCCAGGTTCAGCTGATCTGCAGACGACCGCTTGTTGACCTCTTCCTTCAGCTGGTTGTATTCGTGCTGGTCAGCTTCGCTCAACTGGCGTCCCTGTTTGCTGATGGTTTTCTGCCACTCAGCCTCCCACTGGGCCTGCGCCTTTTCGACGACCTTCAAATCTTTCTCCAGTTGCTTGGCGTTGGAAGACTGGGCGTCGCGTTCCTTGGCGATTTCTGCAATCCGCGAGGCAAATCGCTCGACTTTCTTCACGGTGATGTCGACCTTTTCGTCCACAGGGACGAGGGCATTGTTGGCCTCCTCAATGTCCTTTTCCTGTTTAAGGATGTTTCTTTCGGCCTTGGAGACATCGCGCCCAACCCTAGCGTAGTCCTTCTTCGCGTCTTCGACATTCATCTCATACTTCTCAACACCACGACGGTACTCTTTGAGCTCGTCCTGATATTTCTGAATATCCGCACTAGACGCATCGATCAGGCGCTGGAAGTGGAAGAGCTTCCAAAGGATGTGAGTGATGATAGCCTGGTCGCGCTCTTCGGCCTTGCGAGCATAATTATCAGCCTCACGCTTCTGCTCCTGGTACTGCTTAACCTCGAAGTTGATGCCACGGCGGCGGTTCAGCTGAGAAGTCTGCTGTTCAGAAGCCTCCTCCGCCTGAGCCTTCAAACGCTCATACTCAGCCTTGTATTCCAAACTGCCGGAAATCTGCTCAATCAAGCGAGTGAGATCCCTCGGCGACTGCGACGCAATAGCCTCGACATCACCCTGGAAGACGAGAAAGTTGCGAGCCTTGATC
Source organism: Aspergillus neotritici (assembly GCA_023619815.1). Taxonomy (NCBI): domain Eukaryota; kingdom Fungi; phylum Ascomycota; class Eurotiomycetes; order Eurotiales; family Aspergillaceae; genus Aspergillus; species Aspergillus neotritici. The sequence continues at coordinate 662,150 of JALZYL010000001.1, forward strand.
AAGATATTCTCCGCCTCCAGCGACTCGTTATACTGCTGCGCGGTGACAATGCGATTGTTGATGCGGTACTCGCTGACGCCCTGGCTCGTGATCGACCGTCGCCACTGCTGCTCCTCGCCCGCGTCATCCTCGTACACGGCCATCACCCACGCCGATCGCGGATCGCTCGTGCCGTTGGCTTCCTGCGACGGCTCGCCGCCATCCATCCCATCGTCTTGCGTTGCGGGCTCCTCGCCGTTCGTTTCCCCGTCGATGGCGTTCCCGTCGGCGTCGAGTTTGGCCGTGCGCAGCACGCGACCCCGGTATACTAGATCGCGCAGGTTGGTCGATCGCAGGTGGGATGATTTGATGCCTAGCACGAATGAGATCGCATCCATCCTAGGACCGGCGAGTCAGCGAGACCTCTATATTAGATTGTGGACGACCACATACGAGTTTGACTTCCCGGACCCGTTGGGCCCGATGATAGATGTGAAGTACGCATCTCCGAAGAGAAGGACATGATGGCCCTTGTAGGACTTGAAATCTAGTCGTGGTGATCAGGTCAGCCATCTCGGAGACCTGCGTGTTGGAGAGGGGCAACAAAACGTACTGAAAAGCTCGAGTCTGATGAGCTTCCCCATCTCGCGACAGTACCGTCGCTCCCCAGCGACTGCAATATCAAGAACGGTGGATTAAGGCGGTTTGGCCGGAATGGTGGAGATGAGACGGCGCAAGTGTGTTACGAGGGGTTTCCGCGCAATCGTCAAGTCGAGGTCGCGTCACGGGCGATTCGGACGACGCGCCGCTTGGTCACGTGCACCCGTCCTATCAGCGCCCACTGTCGATCCGATCTACTTCCTCGTTGCTATCAATACATAATTCTGACTCCACTGGTTTGTAGTAGAGATGCTATACTTCTGGAATTGGCTCTATATGTACATGGTGATGATTCCCCTTCACTCCTGGTGGTTGGCAAAATGAGATAGATCGAACCCGGCTCCATCAGAGACAAGGCACGAAGAGCAGAAACAAACAAGACACTCGAAGATAGATATCGTACACCGCCAAAGCGCTCAACTAAATTCTACCTCCTAATGCTCACCGGATTCCCAATGACCAAAAAGTCCTCTGCGACGTATCCCGCAGAGTCCAACCGGAACACGCCCTTCTGGCCCTCTACCTCCAGCAGGATGAAGTCCTCCTGCGTGAAGATCTGCCGCACCGCGCGAAACAGCCGCCAGAGAAGCATGCTGGATCTCTGCAGCGGGGCCTTGAAGAAGCTCACTTGCGGTTTCTGGCCACCGGTCGCCAGCTCGGCATGCCGCGAGGTCTGCGCATCCGGGGAGAGGACCAGACGGCGCGAGAAGGCGATCTGGCGCGGGAGGACGTCGAAGGAAAACGGCTTCTTGAAGGGCACCGCGCTGCGGACATGGAAGCGAAGGTAGGTCTGGCCGTTGACGCTAACGGCGTGGATAGTCCGGATCAACCGACTCGTCTTGACGAGAAAGACGGTGCCCATGACGCTCATCATCACGCAGATACCGCCGAACAAGGCCTGCTGCCACATGGGGAGAGGCACGAGCGGGTCGCGGAATACGGCATTGGAGTTGTAGACGGAGTAGGCGAAGCAGAAAGAGGCGATTCCGTAGGCTCCGAGCACGTAGCTACGCAGTGACGGCGCGCTGAAAAGTAAAAGCGTCCCTTCCTTGGCAACCTTTCGCTCCAGCTTTCCAAATCCCTCCGGTCGTCGTCCGGCAAACTTCAGGGTCTCTTCGGCCGATTGGGTCTGTACTCTGGGTTGAGGCTTATAGGCGATGGGTTGTTGCTTGGGTTTGATCGCGGCTTTTGCCCGCGGGGCGTTGGCTGTGAAAGATCGCCATAGCGTCGAAGATGGCTGAAGTCCGGGAAATAGTGATCCTCGTGGACACGGTTGCGCAAACGTGCGGAAAGCAAATGACCTGGCAAACATGATTGCCTCTACTGTGCAGGAAGATACTCATGTTAGCCTGCAGCCCGAAGTAGACAGATGCGACATGTATGGGGAGCGCGGGGAAGGAGACAAAGTCGCCACACCAATGGATGCCAATTCCAAAAGAGAGGAAAGCGACAAAGCCGATTGAAAGGGCTCTCACATAGAGACACTCACCTTGTGTTCGTTGACCACCGACGACGATAACTCCCTGGACATCAAAGAGTCGGAGATCCTCCAACCTCCGCGGCAGAAAAATATTCCCCTCCGACCGCCTCGCCAGGCGGAGAGGAAACCGACCATACACCATACGATCATATAGATGCTCGTTGCTGGGCGCAAATCAAGAGCCTTCCAATTACACAATGTCTTTGTGGTATTACTATAGTGGTATTACTATAAATTTTATTCCATTCCTTAGAATCATGCGGGAACGCTATTCAGCCGGCGAATACCTTCGCAGTAATAATGCACGCCTCGGAAGAAAACCAGTAACAGAACAAGGTGCCCAGTGTGAAATGTCATCTCATCATCAATTTGAAACCCTCAGAGAGTGCAATGCCCATACCATGCAAGTTAAACGGGGATGAAAGGACCCTGGTGGCAATCGACGTCCAGCCACCTATCCATCCAGGTGCGCAACGCCACGTTCGGGGGCCGCCAGAGGGAACACCATGAGCGCCGTCGCTGTCATTCATTGTAAAGGGATATAAGAATGGGGGGGAACCCACTAGTTTCAAGGCCCATGGACTAGAAAAAAGTGGCAAGGCGCGAATGCGAAACATCAAGAGACAACAGAAAGCAAGTAGAGAGAAGAAGCAAAGGCCCAAGGTACATGCGATGAAAATGTGATCAGATGGAAGATGGGAAACGAAGATAGTCAAGCACCTGACAGTCGCCCGGATTATGCTGTAAACCCACAAAATGCAGAGATGCCAACCTAGACCTTTAGACCCTCCCCCGTCCCAGACCGTCCAAGGATATACCGTGGGTCGAAATAACGCCGAAATCCAGGAACGCCATATTCTAATGCTTGTGGGAAGTTCTTAGCAGAAAAAGAAAGAGAAAGAAAAAGAAAAGAAAAGCGTCAAGATTGCGACTCTCGAAGCCATGCGGACCATTATATGAGCATCATCGGATGGTGCCCCATTCCGCTAGTTTGCTGCCTTCACGTCCGTGTTCTCGACCAGGCCGTCTGTTGAAGATCTTCCAGAAACGTAGGGTTTCATCGCCAGCACCCGTGACGACGGTCTGGCCATCAGGGCTCATAGCCAGATACAGCACACGGAACGTATGACCGGTTAACGACACGATTTGCTCCATGCGCGGATACTTCCAGATGACGATCTGGTTCTGACTGTAGCCATGGGTGCTGATAATTTCGTCGGAGTTCTTGGACCACGCCAAGTTACAGACCTGGCTGCCGGTGTCCACTTCTTTGATGAGGGAGCCGGTGGACGTGTTCCAAAACTTGATCGTCCGATCAGCGGTACCGCCACCGGAGGCGAGCAGGTGGTGCTGATGGGGTGACCAGGTGATTGCCTTGACGGCGGCAGTATGATCGGAGAAGCGATAGAGCGGGGTTTCGTTCAGCTTGTCCCACACCAAGAGCTTGTTGTCGTTTCCTCCCGAGGCCAACTGGCCATCTTCCGTGTTCCATCGCAGCCCACACACCTCCTGCTTGTGCCCGGATAAGCGGCGCAGATACTGATCGGGGGAGCGGACATCCCGGTGAAAGATCAGTCGATCGCGAGACCCGGAAGTGAGAATATGGTCGTTCCAGGCCAGAGCGCCGACACGATTTGTATGCCCGATCATGGTTCGCAGGCGACGACAGTATTCGGCATCCCAAATCTGGACCAGTCCTTTGCCTGTGCCGATGGAAAGATGCGTACCCTAGAAGCGCCGCCAGTTAGTCTCAAACACGCCGCATACTGTGAGCCCAGGGACGGGGCAACCTACCCGTTGAATCCAGTTCACACTGGTGACTGTGTCATCTTTCAGCTCGCACAGTTTGGTGACCCTGCCGGTCTGCGAATTCCACATGTATACCGAGTTCCCCAAGCCAACGCCAAGCACGTTACTGCTGCCCCAGTCGACCAGATTCAGGTAGAAATCATCCTGAAGGTCTGGTGCGTCGAGAACCTTGTAGGGGACTTTGTTGACGTAGCGGGGTTGTTTGCGAGGGGTCTCCAGGATGCGCTGGCTGTCATACCGGATGGGAGACAAACTGTAGAGCTCCGATCGTACGTTCAGATTCGGGCCATGTTGACTTCGAGGGGTTTTGGAGGGGGTTGGCTGACCCGATCCACGCGGGGAGGCGTAGTTGAAGAGATTCTTGTGAGGTGTGGAAGGGGTGATGTTGGCGGGGGGTAGGCTGGAGACAACGTGGGAGGGTGGGGTATGCGACCGCGTCTTCTCGTTGATGCCATTGTTGAGACCCAACACGGGATCCGGGGACAATGAATCTAAATCGGCCTGTGGTACACTGTTGCCAAACAGCTCACTCCGCAAGACTCGCGAGTATGTCCGGTTCGCTTCCTCCGCTAGCAATGGAGTGTTAGCGACTGAACAACATCAATTCTCGGCGACACTCACTCTTCTGGAATTGGAGCTCCGAGTGTGGCGCCCGTCTCTTGGATTTCGACGGTGTTGACGGGCACCCATCCTCGTGCAGAAGACTATACGTGGCTTGGAGGTCCTGCCCTTCACGATTTGGTATAAACCTGGGGTGCAGCCGTTAGCTATGATCCCACAAGGGCAAGCCACCGTTGCCCCACGTAACTCCAAGCACCACTCACCTATCACCATAGACCCTCTGTCTTTTCCGACTCGGGCTTGTCCCCGGGGTCCTTTCGCGCGGACGTCCAGCGTCTTCGTACTCCTTCAATGCCTTGGCGAGCGCATCGGGGTCGATGGGCTCGGAACTATTTCGACTCTTCTGGCGTCTCCCGGTGGAATCCGGAAAGAACAGGGTCTTTTTGGCCGGCATGCTGGGGGGCGTTTTCGAGCCGGGCGGGGAGGCGAGATTCAAGGCATTGGCCGGGTTGTTGGACGGTTTGGCCCCTCTTGTCGCGCGGCGAGACGCCGATGCCTCCGCACCTCGGGTTTTGTCGCTCATGGCTTCCTCTATATCGTTTCTTGTAGGGTCCGAATTCGAGCGAAGGTCAGACGAAGTGAGGCGAATCCGATCGTATGCGACAAGTTGTTTTGGGCGCAGTCGCCGGAGTCGTCTCGACGATCGCAGGACCGGTCGTCAGATATGTAGAATAAATAGCGGGTAATTCGATTCTCCTCCCACTCCAACCACACTCGATTGCTCTTTTTCCCTTGTTCTTCTTGTCCTTGATTTGTATATTCTTGGGAGGATGGCGAGGTCACCAGTGACAACACGAGCCTTTCTCTCCGCTCGGAGCGATCACCAAATGGACGGGCGGGCAGGCGGTCGAAGGAATGACGGAGAGGGATGAAGATCGGGTAAACCGTGTCTCTCACCAGACCCAGGGTTGAGTTTCAGAAATCCTGCAAATTGTGGAGGTCATTTGAGACTGACCTGACCACGGTCTGGTGAGGGAGAAAGGGACTGAAAAGGCCGAAAGATTTTGGGGGGGGGGGGGAAGAAAGGGAACCAAGGGTTGACGATGGCCGTTTCTTTGGGGGTGTAATGGGAGGGTCTGAAGGGGAATCCCTCCCAGTCACGCGTCGGGAGCGCTAAACCTATCTGGGTGGATGAGAGCCGGTGGTTGGTAAGGCCACAAGGCCCCATGCACCTGTTGCTATGGAATATCATATAGTATTTAATATTAATCCCCTTAATGTTTGACTTTTCGATCGTGATACCCAGGTAAATTTTAGTATTTACAGTTGCCTGGACCAACGTGCTATGATCATCATGCCCAGCACGGAGCCTCCATCTTATCATCTGCCCCTGATCCATACTACACATCCATCTGACCAGTGATCCTTCCGGGTGATTTGATCCCTCCATGTGGTGGCTGAGATGATCGGGAGAAAGGATACAAAGGAATGAGAGGAGTATTTTTAGCCTAAGATGACCATTGATTTTGGGTCATCAAAGTTTTCCTCATCTGCAATAATACCTGATAACAATAACAATAATCATAACAACAAACACGAAAGGTGTTGTGGTGGTTGTTTTGATATGCATAATTACCTAAGCACGACGCGACGGTCCATTCCACGCGCCGCACAAGAACGCGAAGGTCGCTTGGACCACCAGGGAACTAACGATGTAAGGGACTGGCCGATTACTGAATCCCTTCCTGATCAGAGTCCGACTGTCTTATTCTGCAACATGACCGGATCACCCTTTGTCAGTCTCACGGACCTTTTTCCTATTCGATATGATCATGTCTAACAATGCTTGTCGTATGGTGAAGATACCAATAATCCGATGACCGCTGGGGTTTCGTCATGTCTCTCACGGGAACAAATGTATAGTACTCTGTATAGTATGGAGTATATCAATGCATATCGATGTGTACAATATTGTACTTCGTAATGCTGAGCACAAAAACACTTGCCAGTTGCCAGTTGCCAGTTGCCAGTACCAGTTGGCATAGACCGCCAAGACGACGGTTTCGGTCCAGCTCCCGATGATCTCATGTCAACTTCCTCCACTCCACTTGCTCTCCCCTCATTCCACCAACAGCTGTCTAGATCCCACAGGGTACTCGTCGTTGGGAAATCATGACTTCCAAGGTCGCAAAGAATCTGGCTCAGGACTTTCTGTCCTTTGTCAATGCTTCTCCCACTCGTAATATTCCCCTCCCCACTGTGGTCGATTTCCCCGCAGTCATGCCTAACTCAGATTGCGTCCAGCGTTCCATGCGGTCCAATCCGCCAAAGACCTGCTCGTAAAGGCTGGGTTTCAGGAGCTCAAAGTATGTCCAACAGACACCGACACCCTTGCGTGACATGAGTTGAACGATCGCTCTAGGAGAAGGATTCTTGGGCGTCCACCTGCCAACCGGGTGGGAAGTACTACTTGACTCGGAACAGCTCGACGATCGTGGCCTTTGCGGTGGGGAAGAAATGGCAGGTAATTGACCCGTTCCCAACGTCCCTGGGCTCATTGAGAAATACTGATGACTTGGGTAGCCGGGGAACTCCATCTCCATGGTCGGTGCCCACACCGATTCGCCCGTCTTGAGGGTCAAGCCCGTGAGCAACAAACGTGGGGAGGGGTATATCCAAGTGGGGGTCGAAACCTATGGCGGCGGCATCTGGCACACATGTGCGCCCCATCCTCGTGCCTTCTCCCATGCCTACATTCATTGACAACTATAGGGTTCGACCGTGACCTGGGAGTGGCTGGTCGGGCCATGGTCCGAGCGGCGGACGGTTCTATCGCGCAGAAACTGATCAAGATCGATCGCCCGAGTATGTTTCGCCGATCGCTTCCATCGATATCCACCGTCTAATCAATCGTCCTAGTCCTCCGCATCCCTACTCTGGCCATCCACCTGGATCGCCAGGAGAACTTTGCCTTTAACAAGGAAACGCAGCTGTTCCCCATCGCCGGTCTCGTTGCTGCTGAGCTCAACCGCACCGGAGAGTCGAAGAATGGTAGCGAGAAGGAAGCCTCCGACGGCGACGAGGAGAAGGAGTTCTCTCCGCTCAAAGCCATCACGGAGCGCCATCACTCCTACTTTGTCGAACTCCTGGCCGCCGAAGCTGGCGTGAAGCCGGCGGACATTGTGGACTTTGAGATGATCCTCTTCGACACACACAAGTCCTGCCTCGGTGGCTTGCTGGAAGAGTTCATCTTTTCCCCTCGTCTGGATAACCTGAACAGCTCCTTCTGTGCCACCGTCGGATTGATTGACTCCGTTGCGGAGACCTCGTCCTTGGACGACGAGCCATCCATCCGACTCGTGGCGCTGTTTGACCACGAGGAGATCGGCAGTCGCACCGCCCAGGGGGCCGACTCCAACATGCTTCCGGCCATCATCCGCCGTCTGTCCGTCTTACCTTCGTCGGCTTCCGGTAATGCCGATCTCACGACGGCCTACGAGCAGACGCTCTCGACCTCCTTCCTTCTCTCCGCCGATATGGCCCACGGTGTCCATCCGAACTACAGCGGGAAGTACGAGGCCGACCATCGCCCGGAGCTCAACAAAGGCCCGGTGATCAAGATCAACGCCAACGCCCGCTACGCGACTAACTCTCCGGGCATTGTTCTCCTGCAGGAGGTGGCCCGGAAGGCAGCCGAGAATGACCGCCCCGGGGTGCCGCTGCAACTGTTTGTGGTCCGCAACGACTCCAGCTGCGGCAGCACGATCGGTCCTATGCTGTCCGCCGCCCTGGGTGCGCGGACCTTGGATCTGGGTAACCCACAGCTGAGCATGCACAGCATCCGAGAGACGGGAGGCACCGATGACGTGGAGCATTCGATCCGACTGTTTACCAGCTTCTTCAAGCATTACTCGGCCACCTCGAAGACTATTTTCGTGGATTAAACGTGTGCCATAATTCTGGATAGTTGGTATCCACTAGTTTCTAGGTAGATAACAATTTACGAGTACATATGCATCCATCGTTACCTAGAAAATGAAGCATACACGGAGATGCGGAGTCAATCGTGGGCCGTTCAGTCGAGTCGGATCGGGCCGAGGAAAGTCCGTACCACCTGACGGCCTGCCTGGGCGACCAGGCTCACCTCCTATCGTTATCAAGATCTCCCTCTCCAACCAGCCAACTTTCCCCTCATTAGGCTTGCTCTCCCTTCTTAACGCGCCACCCACCTCCTCCGACACCTCCCCGGCCGTATCTCGCCCTAGCTCGTCCTTTCCCAGTCGCCATCCATGTCCTCATGACCCTCTATGAACACTCCAGATGCCTATCGAGATGCAGAATACATCGCTGACGTATCCGGCACGTCCTATGGCAGCGATGTGGGCCAGTCGGGCCAGGGCGAGCGCTTGAAGAAGGTCCAGTCGGCAGCGAAGGTCCTCTTTATTGATCGACTCCTTCGCGATCTCGACATCTTGATCTACTGCGAATTATCAGCGCTGTATTACCTGGAGTGAGTGAGCATCGTCGGGCCTACCTACGGCGGTAGGCTCCTTCAAGTCGGGATTCACAATGATACCTAACTAACATTAACTTCGCGATCAGTTGCTCGATCATCGTCTTCGCCGTCCGCGCCATTGTACAGCTCATCTTCTTCACTCCGAAAGCACCCCCGTTCGACCCCACGCGGAACCAGCCATTCATCGGCGCCATCTTCTCCAGCAATCTCTTCTGCATGGCCTACCACAAGTTCATCAGTCACCTGGAGGCCGACGAGTCGACCCGCGGGTACCTGCACGGTGGACTTCTGATCGACTTCATCGGACAGAAGGCGCCGGTGTCGCTGGTCCGACTCCTGTCGCTAGACGTACTGGTCCTTATCCTCAATCTGATCATGCTGGGCTTGATCATCGAGCGCGTGAAGACCGTCGACGCCAGCGCGTCGGGCTCCACGGCATCAGAACCCATAGAAACAACCCCCTCCGACGCACAAGACCACGACTCCGAAGAACGGGGCGTCCTCCGCACGGCGCGACCTTCGCCTTCTTCTGCATCATCGTCATCATCATCATCGCATCAACCCTCCCACACCGACGACATCGAGCTCGACCAGTTGCGTCCGCGGAACGTCACACCGCACAGCGACTTGAGCGCGGACGAGCAGCTAGAGCGCACGGAACTGCTGGCGGAGCCGGCGGGTGGGAAGCATACTCACCCCTTGGATATGTTTTCCTCTGGCGAGGCCGTCGTCATGAACATGGGCTTGTTGGATGTCATCCGCGACCAGTGGCGGTATAGCCCTGCGGTCGTGCGGCGGCCGTCGCCGTATGTGCCGTCGGATCAGACGGCGACTTTTCTGCGCGAGCGATTTGGGCTCCAGGTTGGGCCTGACGGGCGTGTCCAGCGGATTGGATCGTAATATTTGCTTCTGGCGATGATATCTAGGTTATGGTTTTGTTATGGTCATGGTCATGGTTTATGCATGGGGCGAGCTGTTGTAGTCTGTACATATGTCAATAGCTATCCCATCTACAACAGCTGCCTTCACCGTCGTACTTCGTACAAACTCCTACGCGGGAAACTCAAACAAACATAATAAGTAATGATGATAGACCATGCTATGAGAAACAGAGTAAGAAACCGCATAACACTCATTAAAGACAGACAGACGGACGGACTCTACCCTCCGAAAGAACAGATCCGAACAGAATCTACTCAGAAGCCTTCCCATCCTCCCCCTGCCTCCTCCGATCAAGCACCTCATCAACGATACCCATCTCAAGCGCCTCGTTCGCACCCATGAAATAATCTCTCTCCATCAGCTTCTCAATCTCCTCCAGCGACATCTCCTTCTTCCCCGTCAAGTGCCGCTTATAGATCTTGTTGAGCTGCTCGCGAACGCGCAGGATCTCCTTGGCGTGGATGGCGATGTCGCTCGCCTGCCCAAAGTACCCGCCTGACGGCTGGTGCATCATGATGGAAGAGTGAGGTAGGCAGAAGCGCTTCCCTGGGTGGCCGCCACAGAGGAGAAGGGAGCCCATGCTTGCTGCTTGGCCGACGCAGATAGTGCTGACTGGGGAGGCAATGTAGGTCATTGTGTCGTAGATTGCGAGTCCTGTTCTTTGGGTTAGCCTGGTGGTGGGCGTAGCTGTTGTTGGTGGTAGGGAGACGCACCGGCTGTGACCGAGCCGCCCGGCGAGTTGATGTATAGGTGGATGGGCTTCTGGGGGTTGTCGGCTTCGAGGAAGAGGAGCTGCGCGACGATCGAGGCGGACATGGACTCGTCTACTTCGCCGTTGAGGCAGATGATGCGTTCCTGGGATGGTTAGCTTGGTCTCTTCTATGCTTGCTATCGCCCTCCCTCCTTCCTTCCCTCCCTCTCTCCAAGATATAGTGTACGCACCTTCAGCAGTCGAGAGAAAATGTCATCTAGTCAGATTGGTGAGCCATCGTCAACTACCTAGGTAGTTCGTCGCCGTCACGTACATGTGTGCCAGCCACCTCCCTGTGTCCAGTTAGTTGACCAATGCTATATTTTCCCCCGGTATCCAGAAGAGCTTACCACAGTCTCCGTCACAAACGGTGTAGGCGTCCATCCCCGCGGTGGGGCGCCTCTCGTCGACAGCGCTGGGACCGAGCTGGTGAAGCTCCGCGCCAGGGCCGGGAGCGCGATAGAGCTGGACGGACGGGCGACCATTCGGCCTAGTCGCTGCAACGACCGGGCTGGATTCATGATTGACGGTATACGAATGTTATAAAACAATCGAACAGGATATAATTTATGCAATAAAACCAGACGAAGTGGTGAGCGGGAAGTGAGAGAATGGAGGAGAGAGAGAGAGAGAGATCGGTCAAGCATCGGACCGAACGATTATCAGATTCGCCGATCCGGTTAGCGCAGGTCGATTTTCTGCCAGGAACCAGCTCCATCGTTCCTCCTCCTTCGCGATCTTCTCCTCCAACGCCGTTGCAGGCACCATGGTCTGTCTACACCACCGTCTCTCCTACGCCAGCTGGCGTCTGAGAGTCTTTCGCCAGCTATTCGAAACCCCCCACGTCTCTCGTCCGCTCTCGACCTCCGCCCAGCGCCGCAGCGCACAAGACCGCTCGACCGACACCATCACCAACACCACCACCAACAGCACACCACAACAGCCCAACCGAACCCCTTCCACCCTTAAAAATGACGAGCGCAAACACCTCCGACCCTCCCAGCTCCTCCCACAATCCCCTCTCTTCACGCACCCGCGCCTCTCCAAGACCAAACCCCAAAAACGCACCGCAACCCCCGAAGACATAGACCCCCTACGCCTCAACCCCTGGGCCCAAGCCCTCGCCTCCCCAGTCCGCATGTGCAGCTTGACAAACGCGCGCCTTCCACGCGCCCTCTTCACCGAATGGGGCATCGTGCGCCGAGCCAGCGACACCGAACCCAACGCACCCCTCCACATTCTCCCCACGGGAATCCTCCAAGACGACCTTGCCGCGTCGCGAGAGCAACAAGAAACCGCACTATCACCAAAGCAACTGGACAACGCATCTGCAGAAAAAGCATCATCCCCCAGCCGCAATCGACAACCGCAGCAGTCGCTCATCTTCCGCCTCGTCGAGCGACTCCCCGTTCTCGCCAGCCTGACGCAGGCCATCGGCGGCGGTCCCGACGCCGAGCGTCGGAAACAACCCAACGTGGCGCGCATTCTGCCCAATCGCTGGAAGTATCCGCAGGGTCCGTTGACGAGTCGTGCGGCAGCGCTGCTGTCTTGGCGGTATGATATGCCTGAGTTTGTGGTGGGGCGGATGAGGGCGCAGGCTGCGCGTGCGCTCCAGAAAGCCAGTCAGAGGTATAAGAAGGTGGATCGGGGCCGCTACGGTGTTTGGAGGACTTTAAAGCTGGATGCGCATTCCAAAACGGCGCTGGAGACTGCGCTGGGTGGCGTGCCGGCTGTGGCGCGCATGGAGTGCGGTGCGGTGCTGGTTATGGGCGGGCCGCGGAGTGGTCAGGCTGCTACTGATGCTACTCCGGAGGTGGAACGGTCCACGCTGCCAGACGCGGTGCACCTGCAGCAGACCCAATCCCGGGTTCCTGTCTTTGATCTGTCGGTGATGCTGTCGGAGACGGAGCTGGAAGAGCTGAGGCGCTTCGACGCGCGGTTCCAGAGCCCAGCGCTGTTTTTCAGACCCGCTGACAAGACGACCATGGAGACGCTGCTGACTCTGTGGAAGCTCAAGGGGTTTCTCCAAGGGGAGTTGTGATATAAGTTATTTATCCAGTATATACAAGCCCATCAGTGATGTGTAACGAACTCGATAAAGCGCTGGCTCGACACAATGTCTCTCTACAAAGCTGATTAGCCATAGTGAGGATTGTCAAATCCATTGTGTATGCATATATATATCCAACTTGTACTCTATCGACCCACCCTATATCTTTTAATTCCGTCGTAATTCATAGCCAATCAGTCCACATATACCCAACTGCCGGATCCCAGCAAGAAGTCTCACGTAGAACCCAAAGCAAGAAAAGAAACCTCTCCCACGCAGCACATCAATGCGACCCCAAAAGATCAGCCAATTTATCCACATAAGCCAACGGCCTCACCGACCCAGACACAAACTCCTCCTTACTACTCACACCCGTCAAAACGCCCAACGTCCCACCCAGCTTCCCCTCCAGACCAAAGCGAATATCCGTGTTCGCGCGATCCCCAACCATACAAGCCCGCGAGCGATCAAACCGAAACTTCCCCTCGATAGCATCCATCATCGCCTGGTTGGGCTTCCCCAGCGCGACCGGCTCCCTCCCAAGCATCATAATAAGCGGGGCACTCATGGACCCCGCACCGGGGAAGAAAGTGCCCGCGCTAGGAAGGGTGGAGTCGATATTCGTCGCGAGGAAAACCGCCCCGCGCCGGACGTAGTGGAACGCCAGCGCTAGCTTCAGGTAGTTGATGTGGAAGTCGAGGCCGACGAGCACAACGCCGACTTCGGGGTCGAGGAGCGTCGGGTCCCCCGCCGCGATCCGCTTGTAGTCTTCGGGGGTGATGTCGCGGCGGAGGGAGGCGTCTGTGCCGCCTATGAAGGGCACGTTCTCGGAGCGGAGCTCTTGCTCGATGCCGGTTTCGCCGATGACGAAGACTTTGCGTTTTTGGGGGGGGAGGGTTAGGATGCGTGAGATGTAGATGGAGGCGCTGTAGGAGGAGGAGAAGATTTCTTCCTGTTGGTTGGGTTGGGTTCAGTATTGTGGTTTTGTTTTTCTGGGGGAAAGGGGAGGGGGGGAGGATACGACGTACGGATGAGCTTGGGATTCCTAGCGAGTCGAACTTCTTCTTGTAGTCAACGCGCGACTTGGTGCTGTTGTTGGTGACGAAGACGACTTGTTTACCTGTGGATGGGTGGCATTGGTTATTAGTTTCAATGGATTCGCAAGCGGATTTTGCAGGTCTTCTTCACGCACCGTGGCTTCTTAACAACTCCAGTGTTTCGCTCGTTCCTGGGAAACAATGGTCGCCGGACCAGAGGACGCCTAGCCAAATTCCTTAGCAATCTTATCCTTTATTGACGGTGTTGTGTGCCAGGTATCGTCGCATCGGCATGGACAGCCCATGCGGGGAGGGAGAAGAGGTCGCACCATCGCAATCGAACAAGAAGACCTGTGAGAGTTAATCAGATGATATCCTTTAGCGCACCAGAGAAGAAATAGCTAGATACGTACATCGAACTTGTCAAGAAAAGATCGAATTGCGGCGCCATCGCCAGTCAAGTAGTGGGGTTGGATGGCGGGGTCCGCCTTGGTATCAATCGCTTGGGTCATGGTCGTGTTCACTTTAATTCGATTGCCAGATAATATAGAAAGATAGAATTGCGACAAATAAAATAAGGAGAGGAAAGAAGGAGATATAAGATGGAATGGAGTATAAATGACCGCGGGCAAACGAAGTCACCGGAGAAGATCGCGCCGTCGGTCAGCTTACATACGTCAGAATCAGGCAAACCGCACGTGGCGTCGGTCCAGGCACGCCTCCCCCTGCAGCATCCGTAATCGACATGACAATGCTTGGTCAGACAGGTAGATGAGTAGTTATTTGATTACGGCAACTAGCTAGGTGGAGCTAGAATAGCTAGGATACTTTTGTTGGCCTCGTTAAACTTCATACGGTCGTAACTGTCGGTCTGACTCGCTCCAGCCAGGGAACCGATGGGCTTCCACGGTGGTATGCGGACATGGTTGCCTCGTAATAGACATGCTGGTCAGGAAGACATACATCCTCCTATGGAGCCCATCCCTTGATGAGGGTCGGTGTCTAGGTAGAATCGTCGAGAAGGGGAGGATGGATAGTGATAGAAGCGGTCGAAAGGCTTCCACCTACAGAATTCCAAGCTTATTACTCCCCCAGAATCCCAGAGATCTTGACAGCCACGTCCAAAATCGAAAGGTGCTCGTCCGCACCGTCCGACAACCGCTTGTCCATCTCCGAGAAGACCATGACGATCTTGTTTTTCTGAATGTCTGGAATCGCATCGTTGTAGACAACCCGTCGGTACAGCTGCCAACCGTCAGCACTGCGTTATGTGAGTCCCGGGTAGTGACCATACCTGTAAAAGCAGCTGCGTAGCACTCCACCCATCTGCCACAACGTCCGTGACCACCTTGGCCACGGCTTCGTAGGACGACCCAAACTTAGGGGGCTGCATAGCCTGGATCAACCGATCCAGCACATCCTCCGGGATGACGCCGGCAATCTCCTCAATCATCCGGACCGTTACTTGTCGCGAGCTTGCATCGGTCATCTCCGCGTCTTCATCCCCGTCCTTCTTGCCGCCCTGGGCGCCCGCGCCGACCAACCGGCCAGCACTCTGCATATATGTGATCGCCCGTCGCAGATCACCCTCGCTGCAGTCGATCAGCTTGGTTATGACGCCATCCTCTAGGTTAAGGTTCTCCAGCTTCGCAATGTGCTCCAGCCGGTCGCTGGCAGCGGTGTTGTCCAGCGACTTGAAGCGGAACTTGCTGCATCGACTAGCAAGCGGCTCGATAATGCGCGTGACATAGTTGCACACCAGACAGAAACGGGTGATGCGGCTGTACTGTTCCATTGTGCGACGGAGGGCAGACTGGGCATCCTGCGTCATGCTGTCGGCCTCGTCCAAGATGATGATCTTGAACGGAGGACACGGGTACTGCTCGAAGTATTCTTTGCCCACCCCGGTCGGGTGGCTCAATTGCGTTCGGGCGAAGCCCTTGACCTTTTCACGGACGATACCA
The DNA here is from genome assembly GCA_023619815.1 of Aspergillus neotritici. Classification (NCBI taxonomy): domain Eukaryota; kingdom Fungi; phylum Ascomycota; class Eurotiomycetes; order Eurotiales; family Aspergillaceae; genus Aspergillus; species Aspergillus neotritici. The sequence goes on from JALZYL010000001.1 coordinate 677,899, forward strand.
ATTCCTCGTTCGTCGGAAGCGTTCAACTCGAGGATGCGGGAGCGGTAGAGGGCCGGTCCAAAGAGGGATTTGGCGAGGGCGAGGATCGTGGAGGTTTTTCCCGTACCGGGAGGGCCGTAGAAGAGCATATGAGGGAGCTATATATTGCGATTAGCCGGGAACCGCGAGGGAAACGAGGCAGGTGCTGCGTACGTTGGAGGCTTGCAATGTCCGTTGGAGAACCTTTGTGGTGTGATCTTGGGCGGCGACATCGCCGAGCGTTTTAGGACGGCTGAGCAAGTCAATGGCGTGTCGATTGTCTGGTTAGGGAGATACCTACTATTTTTCTACCCATGGCTGGTACTGCGTTTGCTCCTCTTTGCCATCTGTCGGCTTCTGCTTGGAGCCGCCCGCTGCGACGGCTGCAGCACGGGCTTTATTGTTGAAGAAGGTGGCAGCCATGATAAGCCGACGGAGTTGATTTGAGAAAGGAAGGTAGAGTGCAAGAACTGATTCAATATCGCCGTGAAGGAACCGTCTCGGAGATGATGCTGATGCGCCGTGTCGAGACGCGTCTACACGTGACACGCGATGGATGCCAAGACCTTAATGGCTGATTTATACATTAGTCAGGTGTTATGCATTTTGCACAACTTACCCACCGCTGGATTCATTAAGGTTGTATAGCAGTGGCACTCATGTCCATTCACCACTACGTTGGAGCATTATATATATGGTTCATTTGCATTATATACATTTCATTCTTTGTATTTTGTCTCATACAATTAACCCTTCGAGGTTCAGACCAATATCTGCTTTCTCCACTCATATGCCCATCGATCAATATATATATCCACGTGATGAAGACAGCCCTGATCTAGGAATACAACTGAACACCAGACGACATGGATTTCCCTGATAACAGTTGTACTGTCATCGCATGATTACACGGACCAGAAGATCACCGACCAAGGCGTCCTACCTCGGACATGGCTGGCGGTATGACCCCGCAGCGATGGCTTCCCCGCATGGCAGATCATGCAGTAGGTATATAGACGTCCCTTGGACTGATTTGAGATCGTCACAGATAATAAAGTAAGAGGCCACAACGAGAAGCGCTTATAACTCAACCAGACGCTGTATATATACATTCTACTATTTCACCAAGCCCATTGAAGAACCAAGACAAGGAACATCCCGAGCTACAGCTCCTACTAGGTAGGACAAGACCCTCTATACGTCAGACACCGAGTCCGTAATCAACCCAACACAATCCATCCCCAATTACCGCAACAAGAAGAGTGCAAAAAGAGACATGTCCATCCAAACATCAGCCATCGTCGCCCGCTCCCCGGGCCCCAACGGACCGAACTGGTCCCTCGAGCAAGTGGAGACCATGTCATCCTGCGGCGCCGACGAGGTCCTCGTCGAGATGGTCGCCACGGGGGTATGTCACACCGACATGGTGCTTTCCGGTGTGCCGGACGGGGTGCTTGGGGTTCATTATCCGAAGGTTGTGGGGCATGAAGGTATTATACCCGTCCCTTCTTGAGTATAAGATGGATATACTACGAATGAAAATATTTAGCATACAGAGGACAAGGCAGAGTAAATGATATATACTGACTCCCACCAGGAGCAGGCTACGTCCGCGCCATCCACCCAACCACCAAATCAGTCTCAATCGGCGACCCCGTCCTCCTCAGCTTCAAATCATGCGGTTCCTGCACGCAATGCCGCCGAAGCCACCCCGCCTACTGCGCCCACTTCAGCGAGCTCAACTACACCGGCAAGGAGGGGCATTTCCTGTCCCGGGCCACGGCAGGAGAAGAAGAAGAAGCAGAAGGCAAGAAAGAAAAGATCTGGGGCTCCTTCTTCGGCCAGTCGAGCTACGCCCGACTCAGCATCGTGCACGAGTCCTGCCTCGTTAACGTCAAAGACGTCCTGCGGGATCCGCGCGATCTGGCGACGTTCGCGCCCATGGGGTGCAGTTTCCAGACGGGGGCGGGGGCCGTGAAGAACGTTGCTGCTGTGGACGAGGAGGATGTGGTGCTTGTTATGGGGTTGGGGGGTGTGGGGATGGCGAGTGTTATGGTACCTATTTTCTTTCCTTTCCTTTCCTTCTTCCTCCTTCATTCTTTTGACCTCAAGGCATGGTTATAACCCATAAACTAACAAAAAGGACCAGGCCGCCAAATTAACCAACTGCAGAACAATCATCGCGCTCGACAAACAAGCAAGCAGACTCCAGATCGCCCGCGCCCTAGGCGCAACACACACCATCAACACCGTCTCCTCCGGAGTGGGCGGTGCCTTCAACCTCGCACAGGCAGTCAAAGACATATGTCCCGACGGACCATCCGTCGTGATCGACACGACGGGCGTGCCGAAGCTGATCGAAGCTGGGCTGGCGACTGCTTGTGCGCGCGGAAAGTTGGTTCTTATTGGGGTTATGCCGATAGGGTATACTTTGGATATTGTGGGGACGGACCATATGGGTGTATTTCTCTCTTCCCCTCCCCTATCGGTTAGTCTGTGGTAGGTGGCTGATATATCGAGATATGTATAGTCCGGAAAATCGGTAATTGGGTGCATTGAGGGGGATTCTGTTCCAAAGGAGGTACATATTCTCCCGACTCCACTTAAAGCTGTTGAAACGTACAGAAGAACAGGATTGCTAATGGTAAACAGGCAATCATTGAAATGATCAAATGGTACTACCAGGGCCGGTTTCCGATCGACAAGTTGAATACGTATATCCCTGTGTGTACCTAGCCTTCTGCCATGCGTTGTCGAGACATACTAACTAGAACCCTAATCCTAGATGAAGGAGTATAAGAAAGCACTGGCAGGTCTGGCGTCTGGAGAAATCATCAAAGCTGTGCTTCTCTGGGAGAAGGAATTGCCTGCGGACTATTTGTTGACTGTGTCGCGCAATACCAGTCGTATATAACCTTGTGTCTCTCCCAAACCAACCGGACTGCAGTGCAGAGAATACAATAAATAATGTACAGTGTCGGTTATCGTAGCGCGTTATATTGTTCATACACTATACTACAGCTCGTCCTTCCGGTCCTGCACCACCTCCGTAGCCTCATACATCCGCTTCTTCGTATTCCGGGGAGGCTCCTCCTGCGCTGGAGTCGCCTGTGCGTCTTCGACGATCGGCTCCCCCTTCTCAGCATCCTCCACCATATCGCCAATCTCGTCGATCAAGCGCCCACTATCGTGTTTCTCGCCCGGAGGGGTGTCCCACATCTCGCCACCACTAGCAGTCTGCACATCCGGCTCAACCTTCTGATGCACGATGGGGGTCTGATAAGCAGGCGCAGTCTCCGACAGAGGGGCATCCACACCCCTGCTACTGCTGGTGATGCCCACCGCGCCCAGAGCACCAAACACAACCTTCGTTACCAGCCGCAGAGGCAACCACACGAGCCACCACATGGGCCCGTACAAGATCCGACGGAACAGGAGCCACGCGATCGTGCCGATCAGGATGTAGAATGCTGTCTCGAGGTACCATGTGTCTGATTTCCGGGAGCGCAGCAGCGATCCGATGAGATTGCGCGACGAGGAGATGAGCGAGTCGAGGTCCGTGTATGATTCGGAGAGGGACGAGAGCGCTGCCGTTGATTGTTCTGTAGACACAAATACGTACATACAGTTAGCGGATTCAACACATATATAAGAAGGAGGGGGGGAAGACTAACCAAGCGTCTGCTGCGCAAACTGACTCCTCGACAACTCCGCCTGCATAAGCTGATGCGTACGTCGCAACGCAGCCGTAACATCGTTCGACGCATTCAGCGTGACCTGATCCTGCGTCAACTTCTCAGCCGACTCCCTGCGCCTATCGGTCGCATTCTGAGACCGCGAGAAGAGCAGCTCGCGCTCTTGGCGGCGCGCGAGTTCGGCATTCCTTTTCGCTTGGAGTTGTGCGGTGCGGAAGTCGCCTCTCGTCCTGGTTGGTCTTGTGAGCATCGTGTCGACATAATATACAGTGGCCCAAAGAGAAGTGGACAGCAAGCATACTTTTTCAAATCATCAGCTAATCGCCCCGCTAACGCAACCACCCGCTCCCTCTCCAGCTCCTTCTCGGTGTCTTGTCCTTTCCGCCGGGTGTCGGCGCCCGTCTCGAGCGCTTCAACCTCCACTCGAAGCAGCTCGAGCTGCTCCTCTGTTTCCTTGAGGTGGGCGTGGATCTCCGCGCCGAGTTCGAGGCGCGCTTCGTCGCCTTGGCCGACGGCTGTGGTGAAGTTGCGGAGTCGAGAGACGAGGGGGTGGATTTGGGCGAGGGCCGTGGAGAGCTGTTTTAAGCGGGATTGGAGGGCGGATGACATGTTGGGTGTTATTTCTGAGGTATTAGGGAGGGTGTAATATTAGGGAGTGGACATGGTATGGTCCTGAGTTTTGTAGAAGTCACGACAAGCAGAGGTGTATAGAAGACAACTGTATGATGATGATGCATGGGTTGGTTCCTGAGGCCGCAATTGTTGGTGTTTGCATCTTTGGCAAACAGGTCCGAATATTCCACAGACCAATGAATGGTTGAACTTCGGCTTCATCTCAGTCCAGTTGCCCGAGTCAATCCATCTTGCCTGCGTTAGACATCTGTACTCGCCCAGTCGAGCAGATTGTATCGGTTCGAAGAAACCATCTTCTTTAGTTCCACCCGAAGAAATCCCACCAAAGTCAGTCCGCCCCTCCGATTCCCATCTCCAATCGACCGTCCACCCTCAATCAATCACGAACTAACATCCCACCAGCGCTCGAAAAGACTCGAAAAGAAATAAACAAAATGTCCATCCCGCTCCAAACGATCAACTCCTTCCGCGCAACCTACAACCCCTTCGGCCGGTCGTCGCGCCCCTGCCGCACGCTCCTCTCCCTCCTGCGCACGCCCTCCACGACCCCCCTCAGCAGTCCCACGCACATCGACATCAAAGTGACGCAGCTGCCGCGGCACTCGACGCAGCAGCCCGAGGTGACGGTGGGGTTCAAGGGCGGCAAGGAGGTCAAGTTCGAGGTCGGGAAGCAGCAGCTCAAGATCGCGGATATGGTGAATGAGATTGCGCGGATTGGGCGGATTATTGAGCGGGAGGATACGCTGAAGGGTTGATTGGTTTTGTTTTTCTATGGTTTATGTATTTTTTTTGTTCTCGTTCTTGCATTTTGATGTTGTGAGCTGGTTGGGGTGGTTGGTTGGGCCTACAGAGTGTGGGTGGGCGACAATGTGTGGACTGACTCTACATGGCTAATGCCTGTGAAACGGTCTTGTACGATAAATAAATGTATATACTATCTAACCGTCGTGATACTCCGAGGAAAGGCACCACATTACGATCTAAAAAACAGGATCAATCACCATCAAGGCGGAATTGCAATTGTTACATTCGCTAAAGATGCGCTTAGACGGCGGCACCGGAGATGAAGAACCACTTGTCGACGGTGCCGTCGACGGGGGCCGGGGGCAAGTCCTGACCGGCGGGAATCTTGGCCACCTCGGCGGGGTCGGCGGTGCCGTTGGCAACGCTGGCACTGTTGTGCGTTAGTGACCATTTTCAGGAGATGGCGGAAGAGAAAGAACACATACGTGCTGATATCACCCTTGGGCGAGGCACCGCTCATGAGCTTCTCCCAGGCGTCGGCGCACTCGTGGATGACATCCTCGGCGTACTTCTTGTTCTTGCACTCGCCGGAGAAGGCGAACTGGTTCTCGGGCTTTCCGTCGGGGATCTTGTAGATGCGGAACCACTCGTTGGTGGCGCGCAGCAGACCGGGGAGGTGACGCTCGATGTCCTCGACGTCGTGCAGCTTGGCGGCCAGAGGGTCGTTGACGTCGATGACGATGATCTTCCAGTCGGTCTCCTCCTCGTCGAGCAGGGCCATGACACCGAGGACGCGGACCTGCTTGACCTGACCGGGGTAGCCGACGAGCTCACCGATCTCACAGACGTCGAGCGGGTCGTTGTCACCCTTGGCCTTGGTCTCGGGGTGGACGGTGTTGGGGTCCTCCCAGGTCTGGACGGATTAGATTTGGGGATGTATGGAGAAGGGGGAAGGGAGAGAACGTACGCGGGGGAAGGCACCGTAGTTCCAGAGGTAACCCTTGTGGGGGAAGCAGTTGCGGACATAGCGCAGCTTGCCCTTCTTGACGTCCTGCTTGATGGGGTTCAGGTACTCCTCCTTGGAGATCTGGGGGTTGTCAGTCTCCATCATCCTTTATTTTCCACCGGGTTTTATTTTATTTTATTTATTTTATTTTTTTTATCCAAATTTCAAATTTTATTTATTTTGATTCCGATTTGGGGTGTTGATTTCACGTACCTCCTGCTTGGCGTTGGTCCAACGGGGAATCTCAACCACCATGTTCAGGATCGTCTTCTCCTCGTTGGCGTAGAGAGGGATATCGTGGAAGGGCGAGATGGGCTTGCCATCCTGCTCGATGTAGACACGGTGTTCCAGCGTGTTGGGCTGGCCGATCTTGCGGACCTGGTAGGCGGACATGGTGGGCGAAGTCTTGGATGGAGAGGCGGACGAGGAAAGATGTCTGGAAATGAGATTGACCCGAGCAGAAGGAGTCGAGATCGATGGGGAGGAAGAGAGAGAAGAAGAAGAAAAGGGAAGAGGGGCAGAGGGAGAAGGAGAAGGAGAAGGAGAAGGAGGGGTGGCTTGTTTAGTGGGGGGAGCCAGCGTTGCGGATGGGCGCCAATAACGACGGGCCCGAATCGGAGCTGCGGTCAAACCGTGTGGGAGACTGATGCACGCAGGTCGGATGGACGGAGCTCGCAGGACGCGTCCTAGGGACATTGATCAATGGATTGGATTGGATTGGTTTTTGTTGAACCAATTACTGCTGGAGGACTAACTGAGGTTGAGATTGGAGCAGGAAGAAAGGAAGGAGAAGAAGAAGTCGAAGAAAAGAAGAAATTGTAGGGAATTTCTTCCCGACGGCGTGATTTTCGGCCTCGGCGTGTCTTTCCGAGGTTCTTTCTTATTTATTCTTCTATCTTTATCTATATACACCCTGTACTCTATTGATTACTATAATTGATTCTTCTTTCTGACGAGTCTATAGATTGACTCTCCTGCTCCTATACCATGATCCCCATACTCAACTGCTACCGGCACTCAATGTCAATCAACCTCCTAGTCCTCACGACGGAGTCAGAACGGATTCGATTATGAATGGCTCCACTCGCACCCACCCCTGGTTCGTCTGGATTTGCCTCTGCTGCGTCTGCTCTGACGAATCCTGCCTCCGTCCCAACCCACCCAAATGGGAGAATGGGTCGGAGCCATGGAAGGTTTCCATGAAAGCTTCTCTGGAAATTCGCCTGGGAAAGAGTCGCCATGTGGATCGGGTGCCTGGATGTGGTGGTTTCTTGCCACAAGTCGGATTCTTCTCTCTTGGTTTGTTCATGACTAGAATGAAATATCAAAAGATGAATATAATATGAAGGAATATGTCAGATATAGATAAAATATATAAATTATATAAATTATATAAATTATATAAATTATATAAAAATATAGATTAAAATACATAATAAAATACCAATGGTAATTTAGCGTATTCATCCGTAATATACAAGCCTATCGCTATCACCACGTGACATCCAGTTTTTCGGCCTGATCGCCAGATTCTCCAGGAATGACTCGAAAAACTTCATCTTCACGACGGACTCCTCTCTACTTCCTGCGCCCTCCTATCATCAGTCCGACCTGATCGCCGGCCCTCCCTCCGGATATGAGATGCTCAGATTTCTCCGCTCCACGATGACTGCGCTCTCTTCCACCCCTCGTGTCCCTATCCCCGCAAATGGCGTCGACTATCGGGGGAAGGTCGTCCTCGCCCCCATGGTGCGCTCCGGCGAACTGCCCACGCGTCTGCTCGCCCTCAAATACGGTGCCGACCTGGTCTGGGGTCCCGAGACCATCGATCGCGCCCTCATTGGCACCACCCGTCGTGTGAACCCGCGGACCGGCATCGTCGAATTCGCCCGCCGGCCGTCCAACGGGGGTCGCCCCAGCCAGGCCGACAAGGACTCGGTCATCTACCGCATCGACCCCGTGCGCGAGAAGAACCGCCACATCTTTCAGATCGGCACCGCGACGCCAGACCTCGCCGTGCAGGCAGCCAAGCTCATCGCCGCCGACGTCTCTGGCATCGACGTCAACTCGGGGTGCCCCAAACCCTTCAGCACCTGCGGCGGCATGGGCGCCGCCCTGCTCAAGGACCCCGACCGTCTGGTCTCCATCCTCGAGGCCCTCGTCCGCGACGTCGGCACCCCCTTCCAGATCGGCATCTCCGTCAAGATCCGCATCCTCGGCGAACCCGACCTCACCGAGAGCCTCGTCTCCCGCCTCGTCAAGACCGGCATCACCGGTCTGACCGTCCACTGCCGCACCACCCCCATGCGGCCCCGCGAGCGCGCCATCCGCGACCAGCTGCGCATGGTCGCCGGCGTGTGCCACAGCGCCGGTGTCGCCTGCGTCATGAACGGCGACGTCACCTCGCGTGACGAGGCCCTCGCCCTGATCGCCGAGTACGGCGTCGACGGCGCCATGATCGCCACGGCCGCCGAGTCCAACCCGTCGTGCTTCCGCACCGTCGCCGAAGGCGGTCTCCTCCCCTGGCGCGACGTCGTCTACGACTATCTCCAGGCGGCGATCGGGATCGAAAACCGCTTCGGCAACACCAAGTTCCTCATGAATATCCTCCTCCCCGGCAAGGACCGCGAATTCAAGGGCGCCCGGGAATCCAAGAGCTACGCCGACTACTGCTATCTCCTCAAATTCCCCGACCTCATCCCCGATGCTCAGCGCGTCGACGAACTGATGGGTCTGGCACAGCGTTCCATCACTTCCAACGGGACCGTTCCTCCTGGCACGGCCACTCCCTCCACCTCCACCTCCACCTCTACCACTACTACTTCTACTTCTACTACGACCACCCACAGCAAAGCCGCCCAGCAAGCCCTCGAGCAAAACGAGTCCGCCCGCGCAGCAGGCGGTGTCCCCCGCTCGAAACCCACCCCGTCTCCTCCCAGCGGCGGCGGCCCCATCCGCACGAGTTCTTTCCCAAGCCCCACCAAATCCAAGCCCGACGAAGCGGACGCTTCAGCCACAGCTCCTGAAGCTCCTCAGCAGCAGAAACTAGCTGCATAGATATCTCATTCACTCTATATCTCTTCAGCGTCTTTTTCATCATAACACCTTTGCCTACTTTTTATCTTCCCTGCATATTGATTGATATCAATCCAGAAAAAAGCACACCATTCCCATATCCTCCTACTCGCTAAATGATCGACATACTTGATACGGCCGATTTGCATTGTCGGTGTTTTACCTAATGAAGGACTGTTGGTTTTATTTCTATCTATTGGTGGAGTTTTAGATTATCACTATTATTATTGTTATTGTTATTGTTATTCCCGGTATATTTGTACATACATACATACAAACCTACATATGATTGATGAATGAAGCCGTTCGACATCCATTATACTATACCACATGAGCTACACTATATTTGCTCTCCAGAGAGCCAGAAACATAATACCCAGGTAGGAAGGATACTAGTAGTAGCAGAGTAATCCTCAATAAAATTAATTAGTAACCCAGAAACCCAACCCAACCCAGCATTTATCTATTCATTCACTCTCCAAGCACAGTAGTAAGACAAATATAAAGATAAAGATATAAAAAAAGGCACTAAACCCCATTATTCAAGATAGGAAAAAGCCAAACCAACACGAAATGGAAAGAAAGACCCTTTCTATAACAGACGCAACAACAACCAACAACAACCGCAATAGCAAGAATACCTTATGATCATTGCACCACAACCACCACCACCACACCAATGGGCATACATAAAGTCCATAATAGATGAAATCAACCAAGTCACCAAGGTAGTTAGTTGATTAGGGACTTGTTCTTTTTTTCCCATGGGAAAAGCAAGAATTTGAACGTGAAACCCAAATCTCAGAGCAAGGGCAAGGTAAGCAAAGAAAGGATGACTTGCACTGTACAGTGTAGTACATCTTGTCTTGTCTTGTCTGTTTTGTCTGTCTTGTCTTGTCTTAGCAATATCAAGTAAGCAGCCAAGCAAGCAGGACAGGGTGAGAGTTCTTCTTGTTGAAAACAGAATAGAATAAATAAGTAGAGTAGATAGATGACACAATAACTCCTGTAATAACAAACACGAGATAAAAACAACAATTCTGCGCACAAGAATAGATGATGACGTCTTGGTCTAAGGCCGCTTGTAAGGTAGAAGAAGTAGGTAGGTAAGTAGGTAGGTAGGTAGATATCTAAGCGCGGATCAACACACGCATGTACAAACTGCATATGCGGATGGATGGATATCTTCAGCAGGGCGGGAAAGGAAACGAAAACGATAAAAAAGAAGAATAACGTGGGAGGGAGAAGTTATGACTGCTCCTCCTTCATGTCAGCAAGGACCATATCCTCAACGACCTTCATGCCCGCTTCTTCAGTCTTCTTGGATTCAGCAGCGTCTTCGCCGACGACCGCCTGGTCAAGGGCGAGCTTGGTCTGGCCCAGCGCGTAGATCTGCTCTTCGATGGTGTCCTTGGTGACGAGTCGGATGACTTCCACGTCGCGGGTCTGGCCGACGCGGTGGGCGCGGTTCTCGGCCTGCACGTCTTCCTGCGGGTTAAAGGAGGAGTCGAAGATGATGACCTTGTTGGCGCAGGCGAGGTTGATGCCCGCGCCGCCGGCTTTGGTGGACAGGAGGAAGACGGGGATGTCGGTGCGCTCGTGGAAGGCGTCGAGGATGGACTGGCGGTCTTCGACGTTGGTGCGGCCGTCGAGTCGCACGAACCCCAGGTGTTGATTCTCGAGCACGTGCTCCAGGATGTCCATGACCATGGTGAACTGCGAGAAGACGAGCGTGCGGTCGCCGTTTTCCTTGAACCGCTTGAGCAGCGCGCAGAGCCGGTCGACTTTGCCCGAGTCCATCCATTCGGCGTTCTTCAGGGCGAATTTGCCCAGCGAGTTGGGGTGGGTCACGCACATGGTGTGGCATTCGAAGTCGTTGTAGGCTTGCAGCTCTTCGTAGATGATGTTGGGGTTCGACATGGACCATTGCTCTTCCTTCAGGCACGCCTTAGACATCCGGCTCAGGATCGTGTCGTTGTAGTGCCGGCGGTAGAGCAGCGGGTGGATCGCCGCCTGGCGCAGTTTCATGAGGATGTTGGCCGACTTGTTGCCGGTCTTCTTGCCGGCCGCGCGATCGGCCAGCAGCTTGCGGACTTCCTCCTTTTCGTGCTCGTAGATCTCCTTCTGGGCCGTGTTCAACTCGCAGTACTCCACGTGGGAGACCTTGGCGGGCAGGTCGATGACCTGGTGCTTCTTCCGCCGCAGCACAAACGGCTTCAGCATCGACTTGGCACGCTCGATCCGCTGCGCAGAGAGCAGCGCGGAGTGGGACTCGTCCACGGTCTTGGCCTTGTTCGCGAACACATACTGGAGGTCCTCCTTGCGCTCGTTGAACACCTTCGGCAGGATGAAGCCCAGCAGGGACGCGAGCTCCTGGAGGTTGTTCTGCAGCGGGGTTCCGGTCAACAGGAGCTTGAAACGAGCGGGAATCCGGATCAGTTTCTCGTAGAGCACCGAGGTGCTGCTCTTCAGCATGTGGCCCTCGTCGTAGACGCAGGCGCAGAAATCCATGTTCCGGAGGAAATGCGCATCCACCTTCGCCTTGGCGATCGTGTACGTCGTGATGACCACGTTGATATCCTCTCGGTTGTTTTCGATGGTCTCCCGGATCTCGGCGCGCCCACTCTGGTTGGCATAGTACGGCATGACCGACAGTGTAGGGCAGAATTTCTGGAACTCTCGGAGCCAGTTCTCGATCGTCGACGACGGGACCACGATCAGATGCGGCCCTTTAATGCCCTTCTCGTACAGATGGGCCAAAAATGCTATCACCTGGCACGTCTTGCCCAGACCCATGTCATCGGCCAGGATACAGCTTAGCTCCTTCTCGAAGAGTAGCGACAGCCAGTTGATGCCGACCACCTGGTAGTTTTTCATCTTCAGGTCCTCGCACATAATGGCGGGCTGCGAGATAAACCGGTTCTTGCGGGGCCCGACGCCAGGGCCGTCGCTGTCCTCTTCCGAATGCTGGCTGGCCGGGGTGCCGATCCCAGAGTCGTGCGACGCCCCGGGATCAATCGACACCAGCTCCAGTTCCCCTTCCCGCTTGCCGAAGATATCCACGCCCCATTTCTTCATCTCCCTCGCAATCGGCCGGCCCAGCTCCTCGCACTGGGCGACCAAGGAGTCCACCGCTTCGTATCCGACCCACATATCCAGGCACTTGTCCACAATCTTATCCCCGATAGGCTTGGGAGTCTTCCGCCCGCGGCTGCCCTTGGGCTTCGTCGTCTGTTCTGTCGCAGGGGCGGGAACGGCCCGAACGGCATCCAACGAACGGAAGGGTCGGTGCGAAACGAGGAATTTGGCGATATCCTCCGTGATCGCTGCGATGTCCGCCAGGTCGAGAATGTCGCACGTGTTGAAAAAGTTCAGCACCTTCAGTTCCACCGACCCATCGATCCCGGGAGCCTCCTCGACGCCCGAATCCGAGTCATCGTCGATCAACAGCGCCTCGGGAGACTCCGACCGCGCGGGCGAGGCCTGTCTTCGTCCCTGAACCAGTCTCCCCGACTTCTGCGCCGGGCGCGCCGGCGAGAGTGACCGATCCGACTCCGGGGACGACGGGCGGGTCTCCCGACTCTTGGGACCCCTCATCAACCGTCTCCGCGGCTTCGCATCTTCCTGGGGCGGTGGCGCATTGCTGGACTTCTGGGGCGGGGGGTTCTTCTGCAGGCGCATGGCCTGCCATTTACCCTGGATGGTCCCCCGCGCCTTGATCTGCTGCTTGGCGGGCGCGACCGGCGAGATGCGCTGGCTCGCGCTCAACTCATCTTCGGACGATTCGACCACAAACGGTTCCCCATCGTCGTTCATCATGACCACGTACTCCAGCGCATGTTCGTAGTTGCCGCGCTTGGTCAGCAGGGCGTACAGGCACTCCTGGGCCGACTTCTGCGGCACGATTTTCAGCATTCGCTCCACCTTTGCGCGCGTCTGGAAGTCCTCGATGTCCTCCACCGACGAGATGCCCACGTCGACGGGTTGCGCGCGGGACGGGCCATCTTGACGGGGTTTCTTGACGGATATCCCTTTCGGGGCGAGATCGAGTTGGGACGCCGACCGTTTCGGGGCTTGGGGGTTATAGAGCGAGGAGGAGGTAATCTCCTTGAACCGATCCATAGCACTACCGCCGTTGTTGCCCACGGGGGAGTCCATGATTTTCTCCGGGCTCCGCGCGGACTTGGTGAACTGGGCGGGTTTGATGTCGGTGTTTCGCGAAGTCAGCGCGTCGTCGTCGTCAGACGAGCCACCACGATACGTCGGGCCGTCGTCGTCCAGATCTACCGCGGGGGCACGCTTCGCAGGGCCGGTGAAGGCAGGGGGACAGAATCGGGTACCGGCCGGGGCGAGAAACGTAGACAGGCGGCCTCCGGTGGCCGTGGGACGAGAGGGAGAGGACGACGGCGGAGGAGGCGACGAGGCGGGAACCTGGATATTTTTTGCAGAATTGGGGACCTCGATAATCTGCGTGGGTTGTGTCAGACGCTGAGAGACCGGGGTCCAGGATTGGGTTGCTGCGGGTGGTTGATGGTAGCGATCTGGCAGAGGAAGGGTGGCAACCGTCTCGTAGTCCTCCTCTCTGGGGCCGGTCGGAGTGCCGGGGACAACTTTTCTGTCGCGGATGGGGGTGTCAGGTATTAAGTCGTCGTCCATAATGGGGGAATCCAACATCCAGGTGATTCAACCCCGCTGGGAGAAGACTAACATGGTCTGTTTCAAAGAGTTGCGATTGTTGAGTCTTTCTTTTTTGACGTTTCTTCCTGTTGCTGGACCTTTTTTACTTTTTTTTTTTTTTTTCCCTTCTCCGCAAACGCGCCGAGACGCGCCCCAGTCACGTGAGATGGGGATCAATTAATCTGATCTTCCTGTCCATCTCCATATATCCTGTCAGAAATAGTACTCTTTTCTGATAATTAACTAAAATAAATCAAGAGAAAGAGTACTATTATATTATTATCATGTTATACTCCGAATAGTCAGTAACCCCAGGTATCACGGTATCAGGTATCAGTCCCTGCCTGAGGTATTGACAGGAACGGAGCTCCTCCCCTCCACCAATCAAACGACCCGCAGCGATCTCCCGCTCGGTCATCATCGTCGCATTCCATACACTATCACGACCTCATCCTACTCTCCAATCCGAACAATCCATCCATCCAACAATAAAAAGTGTTTTTTGTATTGACCTCCGTACAATAACCCTTTGTCTTAAAGGCAACCTACCTGTCTCCAGCACCATGTCCAGCCGTCGTCCACAGAGCCAGTCCCCCGCCCCCTCAACATCAATCGAGACGAAGCCATCGGCCTCAGATGTATCACCCGTGGTTCCCAAGTGAGTTGGCCAGCTATGATCAGCTGCTATCTTTCTATCCCTCCTATTTTCTCTTTCTCCCGTTGAGCAGACCCGCAATCCCAACCCCAACTCCAGAAAGACGTGATGCTCTATCGCAATCCACACCAACGCCATCAACCACCCCATACAAGACCAACACTAACAAACTCCTACCAGACACGTCATCTACAAACTCCTCGGCTTCACCGCCGCCATGATCACCAGTCCCATCGGCATGTACTTTGTCACCGTGGACTTTGGCGGTATGATACTCTCCCGACCCGTAGGGCGAGGCTGCTCGCTACAGAGCATATACTATGTACATGTACTGCAATGCTAACGGTGTGCAGGGTCCGCTACTGTCGCGGGCATCACGGCCGCCATCACAGCCAATATCGTCCTCTTCACTTATATCTGGGTGGCTTGGCAGGATGACAAGGAGGAGCGGGAGGCTTTGGCGGGGAAGAAGGAGAAGAAGGCGCAGTAGCTGCCTTGTTCTTTACTTCTGTTCTTTCTTTTACTTTCTTCGTTTTATCTATTTATTGATTGATTAATTCTGTAGTGGGTAATGTCTACATGGTGGTTATGGTCTGGCGTTGTGGACTTAGCCGTGGCTGCTTTGATTGATATCATGTCATGTCTTTTGATGAGGCTTTTCCAGGGCGTTAATTTAATATATATATGTGAGCGAACCCAACCGAACAGACAACACAAGAGAACCATCCGACCATGTTGAGATATACGAGTCATTCCAAACCATGTTGAATCATCCGCGCCTGAAAATGCCCGGGAATATATCACCCAGAAGAGTCAACATATATAGTTAAAAGAAGAAGAAAAAGAAAAACTACGTCGGCCGTCTCCTCACAAACTCCTCCAAATCCTCCCTAGTAACCACACCAAGGACAAACTTCCTCAACGCATCCGTCACAACCGCAAACGACTGCTTCCCTCTCGTTTCACCATTCGCGCCCGTCTCGCTCTCAAAGAACCGCTCCAGCTCCTCCAGCGGCGTCTCCATCGTAATCACCTGGTACGTGCCGCGCTTGCGGTTAAACCGCTGCATGGCGGTGGCGACGGTGTCGGAGTCGCGGACGGTACCGTCCTTCAGCAGCGCCTTGAGCCGCGGCATGCTGAGGTAGCCGAGCAGGGAGCGCTTCGTGGACGAGATGACCGTTAGGTGGGTGTAGTCGCGTTCGTAGGCGGCGAGCATGGCGGAGGAGATGGGATCATCTGGGGAGACGGAGAGGGCGGGTGGAGGGTCGAGGTCTTCGACTGTGGCCTGTTTTTTGGGGTTGCTTGTTAGCTGGTGGGTTGGTGTAACTGGGAGAAGAGGATAGACGCACCCCCCGGTATTTGTTGGCCCAGGCTGACTGGGGCGTGGATGCATCGCTTGCTGGGGCGAGCTTCTCGCGGGCGAATGCCTCGCTGGCGGTGAGGTATGATGCCATGGTGGTGGAAGGTGGGCGTGAGAGGAGGTGAAGGTTGGAGAGACGATGAGGGGCGGGGATTGGAATTTCGAGATCGGTGGGAATGACGTTTTCGTGCTCTCGAGGACTCGTTTGGGTGACAGTCAATACCAAGTAGGAATCGTTCTAGATCGAATGGTGTGGTGAATTCAAATTGAGTTGACGGTCAACTGGGCGATGCCGGCTGACAATTATCGATATTGGTGAGCAAAACCAGACCATGCGATTCCCGGGATCCGCTCATATTGCCGCGATAAGTAAAACGGCGCTATTCCTGATTGGAGATGCGGTACTTCTTTCGGACTAGTAGGGTTCTGTGTTGTATATGCTGTACAAAGCTTACTGGGGCACCATGTTGGGATGAAATCGTGCCTCTTTTCTGCTACTCTTGAAATCTAATCTCAGAATATAGTGCTATTCCTGTAGAATGAAATTCAGTATTGCATCCAGTGCTCGCGTGCTCAGGCCTCTTGTGATACACCGCCCGGCAGAATAGGCCCCGCGAGGGGTATCCAACCCCACTACGCGATATCGAGCATGATTCACGAACACCTTAACATGATATATTTATGCCTTTATTGACTCTAACGAATCCCAGAGTAAACTTGAGAAAAAATTAAGAAAAAAACATGCTGTAGAAACAATAACCCCAGAATCTTATAATCCATCACTGAAGTGACCATTAAAATGTATTTCATGCCTTCAAGTGTAAACCCAGATCGATCGGCAGAGTGCGTCGCAGTCGTAAAAGATGAAATCATAGCCAGGATTGCTCCTTGCTCACAGCTGTACCACGTCATTCAATATCTTCACCTCCTCACCCGGCTTGAAGGCCGGCAACCCAATGTACGGGCAGGTGGAGCATCGGAACGCATCGCCCAGCGAGCAGCTGTTGCACGACCCGGTCTTCCCCTGCACTGTGAAATCCACCTCGTCACTCAGATCG
Organism: Aspergillus neotritici; assembly: GCA_023619815.1. NCBI lineage: Eukaryota > Fungi > Ascomycota > Eurotiomycetes > Eurotiales > Aspergillaceae > Aspergillus > Aspergillus neotritici. The sequence continues at coordinate 694,820 of JALZYL010000001.1, forward strand.
ACCGTGTTCAGCTTGAGGACATTGAGGTCTTTGTCCGACTTCTCCACGCGCTGCTTATCCTCCTGCTCGATCTGATCGGCCAGTCCGCACGTGCAGTCCTTGCAGGGACGTCGTCGCTTCTTCGCAGTCTCTGGTTGGCAGTTCGCAGCTGTTCACCGTCAGTATCATGCGGCTCGATATGTGGTTGGGAGGGGAGGTGAACTGACCCAAGGGAAGGGGCCGCTTGAGATCTTCATCTGACAGCAGTGCATCCTCGTCGATCAACTCATCCCCATCTTGGACATCATCCATAGTAACCGTAGTCGCCTTCTTCTCGCTCTCCGCTTCCTTCTTCTTCTTTCCCAACCGCAGAGGCACAGCCGCCTCCTGATACGCCGGCTTCTCGAACGCGCCGTCCTTCTCGACCAGACCCGCCAGGATCGCCTCCAACCCCTGCGTCGCATCCATGCGACCGTCCTGCAGCAGCAGCTTCGCCCCCGATTTCATCGCCGGAACCAACGCACTGTATACATCTCTGCTGAGCAGCTGGAGGGCCTCCCCGCGTCGCTCACCGGTGCGGTCCGTCAAAACCATCACCACATCGTACGTAGCGGGTGGAAGCGACACGAACCCAGCCGACAGCCGGTCCAGCATCTGCAGGTCGGTGGTGGAGCGGTCGAACGTGGTGAAGACCTCCCGTAATTTTTCCTCGTGGGCGGCGATCGACGGCGGCGCCAGGAGAAGACTGCGCTTCTGCTCCGTCTTTGGCGCGAAAGACGGGCTGAAATCGTCGCTCGTATCGATGGTAATCGAGGGGGCCATCGTGTCTGATCTGATTCAAATGGAAGACGAGAGGTGAGGGGGTGAACTTCGAGCAGGGAGGGGGAGGGGAAATCAAGACTTGAAGGGCAAACCTTATCAAATGGGGTTGACAAACCCGGGTGGCCAATTTAACACCGAAACGGAGCAATTACTAATCGGTGGAGACTGTCGGATCTATTTTTTTTTCCTTTTGATCGGGGTTACTTAGTAATTTACTCTTGTAACCAGACTTTCATACCTGGATAGATATAGTATAGTCGGTATTAGTCCGCGGAGAATGTCGAGCAACAACCATTGGCACTCTCTGGATTTGCAATGATCGACTCAGCGGTGAATTTCCTCCATTGTGGATTGCTTGACTGGCTGAATGTAGGTATTGGATTACATGGCAAGTACCCATTCTCCCATGAACCATCCACTGTGATAGAAATACTCCATGATAGAACGTCCAACCCAAAAATACCACAATCCCTGGGTGTGTCCTGCGTAATAAATTAAGTTCATCAACCCAGCGCAGCGCCGATCACGACCCGACGTCATCACGGTGGGGTATCAAACCCCGTCAAAGAGCGTACTGTACGGAAACGGCGGAATTATTCGCTCATCTATTTAACGAGGCTCTCAACGGCTGCCATCTTCAACTCAATGGACTGAGGAAGCTACTATGTAACCTATTAATCGATCAATCTCAGTGACCAAACAACCTATAATCTATCACAGTTGAACATTGACTTTGAGGACGTGCCCAAGACGCTAACCAGTGGGGTTAAACCGATAAGCAACTCAGTCTTACCTACAGTACTACCGACTACCTACCGGTTAACCTCCTCTACTTGAGTCATCTCAGAGATACATCCTCCCAATCGTACAGGTGTTATTCTTCATCACAAACCAATCATGCTCCCTCCGGAGAGCGTCGTCACGTCGGTCTTCTCCTCCCAGCATCCCATCGGCCGTTCTGCAGAGCGGTCGCATCCGTCGATGGCCACCGGATCAGCGAGACGAGAGCCCTTTCCCGCATGGAGCGTGATCGACGAGACCAAGAAAAAGGCCGATGCGCTCGCCCACGAGGCGTCGAGGGAATTCGACGTCGTCAGTAAAAAGGCCCAGGCGAAGACAGGGCACATCGAGCCGTGGACGCCCAAGTACTACGCGTCTTGTACAGTGGGTGGGCTGCTGGCCTGCGTAAGTTCCATCAGCTCAACACGGCAGTCAGTCGTCCGACAGCGATGGCACCGCTGACTCTGTGTCTCCATAGGGCCTTACCCACACCGCGGTGACCCCTCTAGATCTCATCAAATGTCGCCGTCAGGTGGACCCGCAGCTGTATAAGAGCAATGCCGAGGCGTTTCGGAAAATCCGCACCGCGGAGGGCGTCCGGGGAGTGTTTACGGGCTGGAGTCCTACGTTTTTCGGATACAGCGTAAGCTGGGCGATGGGTGGTGGACAGACCGCGTGATGTTGCTACTAACTGTGCTCAAGGCCCAAGGAGCGTTCAAATACGGTGGGTACGAGTTCTTCAAGAAGTTCTACAGTGACGTGGTTGGCATCGAAAATGCCCAACGGTGGAAGACATCGCTGTATCTGGTCGCCAGCGCGTCCGCCGAGCTGATTGCGGACGTGGCGCTTTGTCCGTTCGAAGCGGTTAAGGTGCGCGGGCAGACGACCATCCCGCCCGATATTCGGTCCACCTTTGGCGGGATCTCCAGCGTGGTGGCCAAGGAAGGTGTCAAGGGGTGAGTACGGTGTGGTCCGGTGGCTGTCAAGCGCGCCATATTGATCGGAGCAGCCTCTACAAGGGACTCTATCCCCTGTGGGGACGACAGATCCCGTATACGATGATGAAGTTCGCCTCTTTCGAGACCATCGTGGAGCTCATCTATAAGTACTTGCCGGGCAAAAAGTCGGATTACAGTAAGGGGGCCCAGACGAGTGTCGCCTTCACCGGTGGATACATTGCGGGTATTCTGTGCGCGGCGGTCTCGCACCCTGCCGATGTGATGGTCAGCAAGCTGAACGCCAACCGCCACCCGGGTGAGGCGTTCGGTGCTGCCATCGGCCGGATCTACAAAGAGATTGGCTTCGCGGGACTGTGGAATGGACTCCCCGTCCGAATTGTCATGATCGGAACCTTGGTGAGTGTGTCGGTATACCTTTACCAGGTCAGGCTAACCGCACATGCTGCATAGACCGGACTGCAATGGATGATGTATGTCATGCTCAGTGGATTCCTCCATGCCAATGACCCCAATGACCCCTAGTTGAGAAGATTTGCTAACGTTCGGCAGTTACGACTCCTTCAAGATCTTCATGGGTCTTCCCACCACTGGAGGAGGCCCCGCTGCGCCGCGAAAGAGTGAGTGAGGCTGCGTCATGTCGATCTCTTCATCTTGTCCCCTTGAACGGGTGGAGACCGTAGTCCCGAGTCATCGTAGCCTTTCTTCCTCTCTGTTTGTTCTCGTATGTTGTTTTGTGTGTACGTACAACACCAGACTGTAATAGTGTATTCTCCACTCCCCTTTTTTCCTCCGATTGTCCATTAAAAGACCAGGATTGTATGGAGTAGATAAAGACCCGCCAAGACCTTGTTAATCAGCTGTGGGGCCAATCACGGGTGGGGAACGACCTTATCTTATCAGTTTCCTTTGCCCACCAAATCACGATAAGACTCGATCGTCTCTACTCCGTCTCCATGGGGGAAACTGATACCTCGTCGGTCCCCCGTACATCTTCGACCTCAACCGAGTCGCTCATCTATGACTAGATTTATTACAAACAGAATACCAGCCAAGGTCTGAACTTTCCACTCTTAGATTGGCATACCACTCCCGCATATAAGATCCGACTTTCCTCACCCCATCCACCCCGGCCTCCTTCCACCTGCGTAATCGCGACGATCGTGCATTCAACGACGTGCATGACGCCTGATCGAATGTGGAATAGACAGAGTCAAATTTGATCTCGTGAACTGCATGGGCTGGGTCAGCGACGAATCGTTCTGCCTCCCATAATACTTATCTCCCTGCCTACCTAGTCCCTACTACCTAAGTAGGTACGTAGTCATCCTTCTCCCCTTCCCCTGGTGCTCCCCCCTTTTCCCTCCTGCTTATCTCAGTGCTGACCAAGGACTAACCCCCAGTTTCCACCGCAGTCATGGTCGAGAACGAAAATCATGAGCCGATCGTGTCGCATGGTCGTGGAGGTGCGTTGTTTTGGAGCCGCTCGGTTTGGGGTGTCTGGTTTGGGGTGTCTGTCTTTGCTAACATCGTTTGTGTCGACCAGGCCAGGGGAACATCGGTGCCGATTCCACACCGTATGTCTCTCGGATAACTCGTGGTTATAATAGTATACTGACGCTCAGGATAGATACGTCGATGCGGGCATAGTTCGCGAGGGGGAATACGGCGACCAAGGCGACGGCGCGTACTCGGCTGGTGTAAGTTTATCCAACCCGCAGTCCATCGGTACCTCTCTTATCATACCGTATCCTTTCTCTAACAAGTGCTGGTTGTTATAGCGCGGCGGTGCCGGCAATATCGGCTCTCCCAACGTGCGTCCGACGTCTACCGTTCCCCACGACACCCAGGTGGTTCCGGAGCTGGCGGTTCGCAAATCAGCCGATGGTGACTACCATGTCGGGGTATGACACATTCTTTGATCTTAGCGCTATGATTGCGACAGCATGCTAACGGTACCAGCGTGGTGGCCAAGGAAACGTCCACTTGGATGAGCAGCATCGCAAAGAAAAAGTGGAGAAGAAGAAGCACCAGAAGTCTCTTTCTTATGCAGGGTTGGCGGATAAATTGAAGCAGAAGCTGTTTGGGAAATGAGCTTCTTTATTCAGTTGGTTTGATGTGATGTGGTGTTTGCTACTGAGCTGTCTCTTTTAACTTCATGTGTTTGCTGCTTTCTGTGATTCCCACTGTGACCGATGATATCTGTTTGTGGTTCTCTTTGGTTTAGAAGCAGATATCCCAATCTGCTTAACATTACATCTCCGTCATAATCTGTGATCCCACACAAGGGATAGCGAAACAAGTTGACAGCTGGATAAGTATATTGACAGGTGAATACCAAACAAGACCTGAAAGACGCTCTCCATAGGTGAAGCATCTCTTTCAGACTCTTCACATAAAATGACTTCCTTTCTGAGCACCTGTTTCTACGGTTCACATACATTGCGGCTATGCAACTGTTGAATGAAATGAAAGAGTCGCACCCAGTGTCTTGTAGCAAGCTACCTGGAAAAGACATATAAACCCCTTTCCCGCCGGACAGCATTCTGAATCTACTTCGTATCCATCTTCCCAGCTCATATTTATATCGAACCTGTCCATGCAAAAGGTAGTTCAGCGCCTCAACCCCATGAAATCAGCAACCTTGACTATCACATTGCTGGATATATACATCTCCAACCTACCTATATACCTACCGCCGAGCCTCCAGCTTCAAGCCTGGATCAAGTTTCGTGTCGAAGTCGACACTCTGATAGAATCTAGAGACCCATCCTCTAGGGCTCCACCAGTATGGCAAAGGAAATTCATCGTCCTACGCAAGCGAAATATACGGATCTCGCTTGCGGGCCGAAGTCCAGCATCAAACGAGATTATATGAACCGTGAGATGTCTGGCTCTCCATGCACGAACGAAAATGCTCAATCCACCCTATACAACGAAGTCGCCCGCCCTCCCCCTCCTATAACCATCCATCGGCTTTATCAGGCTCAGCATGCAGTGAGACTTGATTTACGGGTTCTGCAGGACGGCGTTCCAGAGGGAATTCCATTCAATTCCCATCGCCCCACGATCTAGGTAGTATAATGCCTCGAGATATCAGGCAGATCCCAGCCTAAACATCCACTTCAAGGCATATCTTGTATACACCTACTACGTCACAGACAAGGAATGCAACCGATGGATCCCTGTCCTGCCTGGTATTTGGCCATGACCATCAAGCACTGACGGGGTTCGGTTTGTCTACGGAGATGGATGCACAGTTTGCTGAACCAAGTGGCCTGGCCTGGGGTGGTACTATAATGGCCCTTTCCCCAGGCAGAATCCCACGATCGAGCGTCGTATGTGGGTTGTGGGCAGAAATCACATCGAAGTGGTTATATCGGCAGAGCATTGCAGTCTAGACGACAATGCCGAGTGGCATCTTCTTCGACACCACTCTTGCCTCGCTCTGCTTTGGATTAACATATCACGTCGTGGTCCATCGGTTGCAGATATACTATATTGATATCGTATCCAGCAAGCCGACTCCTCGAAGGGTACAGTGTACCTCAGAGACATCAGATGCTCTTCATCTCTCACTTTCCCCTGTCTTCATGCCCTCTCCAGTCTATATATTTTACACGCTTTCCACACGACATCTGTTGATATCACCGCGAGATATCCGATCCTTCGAACATGCACAATCGTTCGTTTTCCTTCAGAGAACCGTCGAGATACTACAGATTACCAGCAATGAGAGTTCAATCAATCCGTCGATGCATAAACTCCCATTCACGTCGCCGATATCAATCAGACATGCCATGTCATCGACCCATCAATCTTCAATCCATGCACACTTTTCTCCAGAGACACACTCTACTCCACCTACCTTGCTCTACACACCAACTATACATACCTCATACCTCTCACACTTTGTCTTTGAAGATCCAAATCCAACACATATACCCACCCACCATCTAGCCTTAAGAACGCGGCCCGCAAGCACCTGCTCGGTTCTTCACAGAGGCTAACAACCTCTCTTCTTGCCAGCGAGTGACAACCAAGCATCACGTTGACGCGCCACTATCAGAGCTTGCTTGAATGCATAGACACGAGCGGATATAGCGTTCACCATAGGCAAGATGATGCGATACGCAGCGGCAGACGGTTGTATCATTATTAACAGCCGAGGCTGAATACCACACTATATTAGCGGCCGGACAAGAGGCGCTGTGGATCATATATCTGCTGGAAAGCGTCGGGTTCAGTGACATACAGCCCATGACTATATGCACCGATTCGGAAGCAGCGTTGAACCTGGCTAAGAATCAACAATTCTATTCCAGAGTGAAGCACATAGACGTGGCCGTTCATTGGACAAGGGAAGTAATCCGCGGCAGAAAACTCCATTTGAAGCATGTTCCCGGCGAGGATAATATCACGGATGGACTCACGAAGCCCCTAGAGAAGAGAAAATTTGACCACTTTGTACAGCGACTGGGCATGTATCAAAACACCAAGAATTCGTCGATATAGCCAGATTATATGGCCCGAAAAGCCTCAGCCGACGAGCCAGGAGGTGTGTCAACATGATTGGCTCGCTCACCTTTATACTCACGTGACCACGATCTATGTAGTTCTTTCAGGAGCTATTTTATCTTCATTCTTCACATCGTGGATCTCTCAACAAAAGACTATCGATATCCAGGTACCTAGGCACGCAATGCGCAGGTTTCTTCTGCACTATTTACATACATACACACCTACCTACCCACCAACCTACTCATAGCAACAGCAACAACAAACCCGCACGGCTAAGCTTAAGCATGAGCCTCAAGAGCTTCACTCGATCGTCTTGTGTGTACAAGCTAGATAATATCTATTAGGTTGTCAGTGATGATGGGGTGGGCTTTAGCATTCTCTCCCTCCTTTTTTTACTCTCTTCGCCTTTCGCTTTTTCTTTCCTTTCGTATGTTTGTAGTGCTAGATGATAAGTAAAGGGGTGCAGTGAGCATAGATAAGGTAGATAGATAAATTGATGAGTGGAGGAAAGTGCTGGTTTTATTTTATTCATTTTCTTTCCTAAATCTATTGGGACAGTACTGAAGCGCAATAGTAACTTACTAGGTACTGATCTGTTTGCTAATTTACCTCTGTAGAAGTGTGCATAATGATGCACGGTCTATAATATAGTTTGATCCTGCAGAACCTGCACACACTACAAGCCCAGTCATCCGGTATATAAAGATACACATAACAAGCACGATGAATATAAACAGTCAATTATATTTATCCGAGGCCGAGAATCATGTATGTAAGGCCTCAGGCGAATGGGTAATATCACCACAAAAGGAAGGGTAGTAGGGGAAGAATACCATCAGTACAACGTATGCCCCGTGTATCATAACTCATCAATCCGTGCGTAAGGAGGGTAAAAAAAAGTGAAAAGAGAGAAATAATCAGCAAAGAAAGGAAAGTCGCGGGATATCCACCAGAGCGAAGAATCCCAGATCCGTTCAGTCGAGCCCGCATCGCTGTCCCGTCGCTCGCCTAAACGCCGTATCAATTATTACACCGATGAATCGAAAGAAACCGCTCGTGGACTGGAAAAGACGGAAAATCGGCGAATCCAAACACAGAAGCAAGATACAGGTATGATTAGTTTTTGGAGAATCTCCGCTTGAACCAGCTCCGTCGCTTCGTGTCGCTCTTCGAGTCGCTCGTTTCGGAGGCGTTATTGACAGATTTGCGTAGATGGCGACGCGTGGGGCCTGCTCCCGCGGCTGGAGGCCCACCCACGGGGCCCCCAGCATTGGGATCGGTGGCTGGGACGGTACTGCCCAGGTTGATCCGCCCGCCGGTCCCAACGGGATTGGGATCTAAGTTCGGTGTAGGGCCAAACTGGAAGCCATAATCCACCGTCGATACTTTCTGCTGTTGCTGCTGCTGTTGCTGCTGCTGCTGCTGCTGCTGCTGCTGCTGTTGCAGTTGGTCGAGGGAACTGTTGACCGAACTGGGATCGGTCGAGTTGCCCCACGGGTCGGTATTGGGCCCGGTGCCTGACCCGGAGGGTGTGGCCATATTCTCGTATGACCGTCCGTACCCATTCGGCCCATTGCCCCCATAGGACACCTGTTCCGCGTTCATGCGTGGGGGTGGTCGACGGGATCGACCGCCGCCTTGGTTATAAGGGTAAAAGTGATCGGTCGACTGGTTGTTGCCATAATTCTCGACATAACTGACCGGTCGCGAGTAGCTCTGTCCTCGGCCGTTGTAATATGCACTCTGTTCGCTATAGCGGTATACATTGGCCCCTGTGCGACGACGACAGTTAGCTGGATGGTCGCGCAGGCCGCGATCGCATTTGCGACCGTTTCCCGATACGAAGGATTATTGCAGGGAGGAACCCTACCTCCAAAGTAACTGCTGCGCCGACTGTAGGCGCCTTCGCCGATGGGTTCTTCTACCAACAAGGACACCAATGAGCATCTCACCGCGCAACCCGACGCAAGGGGTTCACTCACCCGTCTTTGCATACGACACCGGTCTACTACTGTACGAGCCATAAATGGCGGCTTCGAAGGAGCGGATCGTATCCAGCGGGCGCTCGAGCCGGGGACGGGTCGGGTTCGATCGATCCGGATCAGCTATGCTCACATCCGATTAGGGCGGGTTGCCAGGGGAAACGATGCGGGAGACGAGGAGATGTACGCACTGATGATGTTCCCATACTGATCCTTGTGCTGCATTTCTCGTAACGAACCCAAGGTGGATTTTTCCAAAGCAACCGTTACTACATGGTGGTCAGTTTATGATGGATGCGACCGGTGTATAAGACGTGGTGGGTGGAGATAAGCGGATCTAGTCACATACTCGGTTGCGCCTCATTCATGGCCAGCATGGGGTCGGCTTTGGTATGTAGATTGCGCTTAACTTTATCTTCGTGGGATTCGGTCAGATGAAGTTTGTTGGCGGAAGGGGTGGAACGATGCGATTTTTCGGATTTCGCTCCTAGGCTGAGTTTTCGACCGTGGCCAGGAGGCGATGCGACCGGCTGGGGGGCGGCCATGTTTTTTATTTATGCTGGGGGTATTTTTTTTTTTTTTTTTTTTTCTTTTCTCTTTTAGCGCTCTGATCAGCGATTCGGAACTGATGAACTATGGCGCCCGCTGTGGAGCGCAAACCCGCGATAGCGGTGGGAATCGCCAAGCAATCTGCCAGGTGGAGAGATTGGGAATCCTTGGAATGTGGGAAGGATCGGCCGGATGATGAAGGGGATGTAATCTGTACGATCGTAGTGATGGGTCTGGAATTGCGATCGACCTGGGCTGCAGGGAGTGAGGGAAAGCAATACAGACAGGAAGAGACGAGAGAAGCAATCGGAGGTAATGGATGATACCTAGGTGTCCAAAAGATGTCAAAAAGAATGACGAATTCCCGTCGTGTCGAGATAGTGATGAGCGACAACAAGAACAAGATAAGCTAAAGAGTTGACAGGACAGACGAGCATGGATGGATCTATTATAACTCGAATGGAGCGATGGATGGGTTGACGACAGACGCCACGCTGTCTTGGCCTGTGAATATACCTAGGTAAGTGCGATCCGCTAACTTTCTCTTCACTTGCTAGGTTCTACTTATGTTCTATTCTATTCGATTCGATATTCTATTCTATACTCTATTCTATACTCTATATCTATTCTCGTCTATACATTGGTTGATATATCGCATGTTGTATGGAGATCCACGTGCAACCCAAAGAGGAAACACAATATCAATTCCATCTCCACTGTCAGAAATCATGACCGATGAGACTTTCTTCTCTTCTACGCGTCAAGCAAATTCGCTGTTCATGGTCTGATCGACGAGGATGCGTCATCCACAACTCCCTCCATCAATCAGATCCATCACGCCAGGCTATTTTTATCCTCTCCTCAGCCTAGCGTATCGCCAGACAACGCGTTGGCCAATTCCTGCCCACGGGACAAATCACGATATCCATTTGATCCACGATCGCTTTTCCCTTCTGCCATCCCAGACCTCTTTTCAAACACCATGATAAGACACCGCTCAAGGGGGATCCCATCCGTGTCTTCCCATTGGCATCCTCAACCGCCGTGAGTGTAACCATGTCGAGGTCATCTCGGACCAGAGCGCTCGAAACAGTGTCACACTGGCTTCTGATTTTTCACAGGTTAAGCCTAATCCGACCGTTGGCCCTGTACACTTCCAGATGCAGTCTGGCCTGTGTCTCAGTCGATATTGATTGTCCTGAAAATACGGACGGAACCGATCTGGGATAGCCGACTAACATGTGGATAGCCCCGCGCCCAGCCACGATAACATAAAGAAACCAGTTGAATGGAAGGAAAAGAACGATGGCCCCCAACCACCGGGTTTACTCTTTCAGGGTGTATATATATGTGATTCCCTCTGACCCCAAATCTCGACTCATCAGCCCCATCCATTTGAGTCTGACAAATGATCGGGATGATCGTCGTCAGGTTGACCGCGGTGGGTCGGCGGGTGGGGGATGGCGTCCACCTTAATTCCCATGAAACTCATTCCATGCAAGGAGTTTGGAATTCCAGAAGTCCTCTGTCGTCTGTACAGAGTACCGTCCCTAGATTTCGGAATTGGCTTGCGGGGTAGGGACCCTGTTTGACATTGACTGAAGGACCATATTCCTTCATTGTTAGACGTTTCAGGCGAGTCAGGGACGAATCGATTGTCTTGGTTGTGTGGATAGATGTCTCATCCACATGCCAATCTGACTCGGAATTGTCACGGTCGTTTCAACGAGTCTGAAGGGCGGAGTACTTTTGACAAATCTGTTGGATACCCGAAGATAGGTACTCACCTGCCAGAAGCCTATACTAATCCCTATAAACTACACCATCTGAGAATCCAATGAGCCATACGGTAACATGAGTACGTATTTACCTACCATATGTGCCATAGTCACACACTACTACAGAGTCCATTGACCCTATCTATCGCAACTACTCGGCCCATCCCTTATCGGAAAAGCTTGCACGTATAGGTACCTATACAATATTTCCTTCTTATCCCTCCCTCTCAAGTACCTTATATCTTATATCTAGAGCGTGAGAACCAAATCCGTATTTACATTCGTAGCCCAGTCGTGCGTTAATTATCCGTGCTGCCTTGCTACTCTAAAGCAGACATATCTACGTAGGTAATGGCTAACCAAAGCGCAAGGCTCTCTTGGTATATTGGCCATGGCGAATTGTTCTGTTGGGGAAATGGTTCTTGACCGGAGAGATGGATTCGGTAGATACTGTAGATAGAGCTGGGGCAGCGTCGAGCTTGATGCATGAATGGTGTGGAGACTGTTGTATGTGAACAGTCTCTGGGCTACGTCAGATCCGGGACTGTCGCTAGATCACTACATAGCCGATACAACATATAGATAAGCGTATAGTGCTAGCACACCTCGTCGCGCGGTAGTTTATCTGCGGGTACCTTCCGACACAGAGAACGGCATAAGAGCATGCGCACGGTAGTAATCATGGAATCAACCCGATGGTTGAAATGGTATGGATTGGTGTTTATGATCGTCAGGAGGCCATGCTGTCAGACAAAAGAACACGTCGGGGCCCTCATCTCACCCCGTACCTAAACAGGGCGGGAACGGAGCCCCTTCGACAAGTGCCCACACAAGCTGACCAAATCAACATGCTGTAGCAAATAAAAGGAACAACAGACAAAGTGATTTCTTTTATTTCAATTCGTAGGGCGGAAAAAAAACACAGGCCCTGCCCTCTCCCACGAAACATTATTCAACCGGCCCCAACTCCCATCTCAATTCAGCATCGGCTGAGTTCCCGTTTCCGACTCCTTTGCCCGACCGTCTGCGCAAAGATTCCCGGAAAGTGCCAGCTAACAACACATGATATAAAATGGGGTCGTTTAGATGTTGGAGGGGTAGAGCATGACACGGACGGAAGCACCGAAGGACTTGGGGGGGAGGTTGTGGCGGAACTGAGCACGGACAACGCCGGAGTTGCCTGTATTTTGTGAGTTCATATTTCCTGGAAACTGATCCCCCGACCGACTCGAGTATGTCGATAAATCCATTCACGTACCGTGAGAGCGGGTGACCTTGCCCCAGATCACCCGGATGTTGGAGCCCCGAACCTCACGCTTAGCCCGGTAGACGAAAGCGACCTTCTTGCCCAGGTAGAAGCTGCAGTCTGGTCAGCTTTTCCGATCCCTTCCACTCCAGACCTGTCCTTCCTCGGATAACTCACTTGGCGGCCTCGGTGTTGTCGACACCGTCGATCTTGATCAGACTAGGGTGATTGTCAGATTCCATTGTCCCGTTTTCCCACTTCGATGTCTCATGACGCAGATCCGTACCTGGTGTTGGGGTTGACCTGGCGCTTGGAGCGCTGGTAGCTCAGGTGGCGACCCCTGGAGAAAATTCGCGTTAATTCATTGCCCTGATATATGTCGTGTGTCCCCGATCCGCATGTCCATTCGAATTCCCCAGGCGACATGATCAATGCGGATATCCATCGGCCTATCTCCTTCTCGTTTCCGGCGTGCGCGATTCGACGGGATGAATGTGTGTGCAAGAACTTACTTAACATAGACTGTTAAGAAGAAAGCCAACGTTAGCAACATTCCCGACAAAAAGCACCCCTCCAACCATCATCTCCAACTCCGACGCCGACATCCAATATAATGCGCCCGCATATCATCCACCAGGCCGGTAAAAGTACTCACGTCTGTGACCGTGTTCCGAAGGCATTCTGACGGCGATTCTCTGAGCAGCAGCGGGCAACGCAAGCAAGTCGAAAGAAGGTAGAGATGACCCGCAAAAAGTCGTCCGGGTTTGTCGGTGGTTGTCGTCGCTTCGAGATAGGTCGGGTACGACGCACAATGGTCACAATTTGCGAGGTGTGTTTGGCGCGGCTCGCCCTAAACCCGAATGGGAACGCTTAGCGATCCCGCCCAGGGCTAAGTCAAGTCCCGTGATGGACCTTCTTTATCCCACTAAGCCTGTTTGGGATGCTTCGGATCAATAGATTTTACATCTCCGGTCGCACTGACTCTGAGTCAGCTCTGAGTCAGCATTATACTCTGAGTCATCATCCGCGTTTCCCAGTTTCTTTTCCCTTTCCCTTTGCGACTTTGGTCCGTCTCTTGTTTTCTGGCCTTTCTCCCCCCCACCATCTCCAATTTGTACAGTCGGGGTACAGTGATCCGAGACCGGTTCGCTGGACTACTGCACCAGGTTAGGAGCTCAGTGCCTCGAGCGGCCGGAGCTGACAAAACAGACGGTTGAGTGTCCCCCCATGACGACACTGGGTCCATCTCCGTGCAGTTCGATCCACGCATTGGGCCTCGCCTCCTGGTTTTCCACGGGGTGCATCCCGCTGTACGATCTTCAATGTAGGAGGACGATCTGCTGTGGTGGATGGATTCAGGAGTGGCCATGGAACGGGTTTCTCAATTTGGGTCTGCCGTGACCGGTGCGGGAAGTCCTGCAACATCCATCCAGGTATACTCTTTATCAGTGAGGGAGGGCGAAGGATTGGAGACGACTCCATCTTTTCCTGCGGCACGATCAGACCGAAAGTACCCTTTTGGAAACATCGCCAGAGTCCCCGCCCCACCTGGCATCGGCAATCATTTGACATTGATTCCTCTTGGAATACTTTAACCGCACGCCACATTTTACCATACTCGCTGTCTACGGACTTTGCGATGGCGAACCAATCATGTCTTTACATGCATTGCGAGGAGAGAATCCTACACTGCTTCTCCGTATCCGTATTTTCCATAGTCTCGAGGGAGTCGAGGGGTTGACTTCCCCCGCCCAGGCAGGCTGTAACGGTTGGAAAATCAGCACGGCCCCTGCATCGGCAGCTAAGCTTAAGCCCGGAGGCATCTGGGCCGAACCTCTTGTCTCGGTCTGGTACGAATCCATCATGGACGTGGTGGTATCATTGGTTTGTTACCCCTTTTTTTTTTACCCTTTTATCTCTCCCTTCAGCGTACGACGGGAAAAGAGATTCCGTAACTTAATTTGTCGAACCACTGCTACATCGTATCAGTAAAAGATCCCATCCAGTCGGATGACAAATCCGATGAGTTCAACCCCGCGACTGCTTCACCGGCGGATGGTTTCGAAGACCAGCTACCACCGGACGCTTTCCCAGCAGCTTCCCCCCTGTGGAGTTCCGAAGTCGCTTCTTGGCCAGTATCCTGTTGGTACACCCATTTCTCTTTCTTTGCACAGAGTCGCCGTGGATCGAGACGGACATCCCTGTGTATACCATCCATCGGTATTGCTTACTGTCCATGAGAGGCTCCACCAGCATTCAACATTCCACCACCGAAACTTGTCATCCACGGTGTGGCCTCAGCATTTTCCTGCGGAGGGAATCTGATCGGACTCCGCTGGATGGATTTGCTTCTTCTAGTCGGAAGATAATCCTGTCTCGATCTAGATTTCGACTGGGCTTATGTGCTGATGCGGGCCTGACTGTTGGTTTTGATGTCAACGCGGGGAGAACGACCAAAATAAAAAATCAAATCCAAGAAAATAATCAAGAGATAGAATTAAAATAGAATTAAACCAAGTAGAAAAGGATAAATAAACGAATCGAACGAGGATCGCTGGATGAGAAGTCCCGGCGAATTGGGTTTGTTGGTTCGGATAAAATCATTGTATCGATAAGGGAGTAAATATGGTTGGTATTGTCGATGCGAATATAGAACAATAGAACACTCCAACAGACATTGGTGAAAGAGAGAGGTTGGACGGAGAAATCGAAAAGTCCGTAGAAAAGCGCTTCCCAATCTCTAAAAGATAGAATCATCAATCCCATCTGTAGGTCCATGGAGAATTCCGCAAGATTGACCTCCGCCTGGGTGCCCCACCTTGCAGGCGCTGTAAGACTGCCTGTATGTATGTACACTGCAGTCCTCACTCACGTTAAAATCTAAAGCTCCTCCGCCCGGAAACACTGGGTGGTTTTTTTCCCCCCAACTGATTCTTTTACTCTTTAACCTCCCCCCATCTCTCCTCCTCTTCCCCTCCATTTCTTCCTCGTTCCCATTTCCCTCCAGACCTTGTTAGACCTTCTTCCCCATTTCCTCCCTTCCCACCCCATTAGACAACATCTATCATGGCTAGCACAATAGCTCGTACCGAGGAACGTCAGAATGCTGGGTGAGTTGACCACCACCACCACTGCCACCTAGTTTTTGCTCTCTGACATCACACCCCTCTCCGCCTCTCTTCGCCCGCCCACCTACCCTCACTCTCCATCCCCCCCCCACCAAAATACCACTTGACTTTCTCTTGTCCTCTCTGACAATTCCCCCACATCTGTCATTTCGTCCGCATTGATTCTTCGTGAACATTGGAGATTTGTCCTCTCCGCGGTGCCCCAATCTCTACCCGCGTCATTTGTCCTTTTCAGCTTTCTAAAACCCTCACGATCGCATCCTCGCTTCCTACACATCCCTCAACAACCACCTTATCGACCGTTCAATTCCCACAGTCAGCTAATATGGGTTACTCACGCAGCACCCTCGAGCTCAAAGATGACACCGCCATCATTGTCCTCGGTGCATCCGGAGATCTGGCCAAGAAGAAGACCGTGAGTCACCTCGATGGGTGCATGGCAGGGAATGCGACGAGTTTACTAACGGTTCTTTTTTTGCGAGCTGGATAGTTCCCGGCCCTCTTTGGCCTTGTATGTTCCACAATCTCGCCCCCCGAGAGTGACGTAACTCGAGACCTTTGCTAACCGTCTCCAGTACCGCAACAAATTCCTGCCCAAGGGGATCAAGATCGTCGGTTATGCCCGGACGAACATGGACCACGAGGAGTACCTGAGACGCGTGCGATCCTACATCAAGACCCCCACCAAGGAAATCGAGGAGCAGCTGGACAGCTTTTGCGCCCTGTGCACCTACGTCTCCGGTCAATATGACAAGGATGACTCCTTCATCAACCTGAGCAAGCACCTCGAGAGCGTCGAGAAGGGTCACCGCGAGCAGAACCGGGTCTTCTACATGGCCCTTCCCCCCAGCGTCTTCATCACCGTGTCCGAGAAGTTAAAGAAGAACTGCTACCCCAAGAACGGCATCGCCCGGATTATCGTGAGTCCACCAGATAATTCACGCGGTGTCCGCCGACTAATCTCGCCTGTTTTCTCCGTCTAGGTCGAGAAGCCCTTTGGCAAGGATCTGACCAGCTCGCGCGAGCTCCAAAAAGCCCTCGAGCCCAACTGGAAGGAAGAGGAGATCTTCCGCATTGACCATTACCTGGGTAAGGAGATGGTCAAGAACATCCTGATCATGCGCTTTGGCAACGAGTTCTTCAACGCCACCTGGAACCGCCACCACATCGACAATGTTCAGGTACGTACCTCTTTTCTTTTCTTTGGAGACTGGACTCCAGCAGGTCGCTGACCGGCGCCGATTCGGAACAGATCACCTTCAAGGAGCCGTTCGGCACCGAGGGCCGTGGGGGGTACTTTGACGAGTTTGGCATCATCCGTGACGTGATGCAGAACCGTAAGTCGCCGCATCTTCTGGTCGACCGATGCGGGCGATTGCTAACCCATTCTGTCTTCCGTTCTCAGATCTCCTCCAGGTTCTGACGCTGCTTGCCATGGAGCGTCCCATCTCCTTCTCGGCCGAGGATATCCGTGACGAGAAGGTAATCCAACCACTTCATCCCCCCCGATCATGCCAGTATTGACCTCTGTAGGTTCGTGTCCTGCGCGCCATGGACCCCATCGAGCCGAAGAACGTCATCATCGGCCAGTACGGCAAGTCGCTGGACGGCAGCAAGCCCGCGTACAAGGAGGACGACACGGTTCCCCAGGACTCGCGGTGCCCGACCTTCTGCGCCATGGTCGCCTACATCAAGAACGAGCGGTGGGACGGCGTGCCTTTCATCATGAAGGCCGGTAAAGGTATGTGTCGCGGTTCCGTGTTTGGCTGGACCGGGGGAGACTGACCGCCCATTGCAGCCCTGAACGAGCAGAAGACCGAGATCCGCATTCAATTCCGCGATGTTACCTCGGGCATCTTCAAGGATATCCCGCGCAACGAGCTGGTCATCCGCGTCCAGCCCAACGAGTCGGTGTATATCAAGATGAACTCGAAGCTGCCTGGTCTGTCCATGCAGACGGTGGTGACCGAGCTCGACCTGACCTACCGCCGCCGCTTCTCCGACCTCAAGATCCCCGAGGCCTACGAGTCGCTGATCCTGGATGCGCTCAAGGGCGACCACTCCAACTTTGTCCGCGACGACGAGCTCGACGCGAGCTGGAAGATGTTCAGCCCTCTGCTCCACTATCTGGACGACAACAAGGAGATTATCCCCATGGATTACCCTTACGGTACGTTCTCCCTCGGGCGACACCCGCGAATGTCCACTAACGATGTGATTAGGCTCCCGGGGTCCCGCCGTGCTCGACGACTTCACCGCGTCCTTTGGATATAAGTTCAGCGACGCCGCTGGCTATCAGTGGCCGGTGACGTCGGCTCCCAACCGACTGTAGACCGCCTCGTGGTGGACGTCTGTGCAAAAGAAGCGAGAACAGCCGTGAAGGAAAACAATAAAAAAAAAAAAAAAAAGAAAGGAAAAAAATAAATACAAAATAGGTTGAAGACGATCATCGCAGCTATCAGTGCTGGATCGTTTGTTCGCTGTTACGACATGACACGAGGTAGCGATATGACGGGACAAGGGCGGGCGATATATGAAGTGATGCATCCGGGTGGGCCAATGACGAGATATATCCATTGATTTTTATTATTTTTTCTCGCGATTTTTCCTTTGACCGGTTCTTGTCTTTTTTTTTTATTTTATATTTTTTCATTTTATATTTCTATATTTTTTTTTTTTTCTTTTCTTTTCTTTTTCTTTTTTTTTTTGTGGTCGGTCCATTTAGAAAGGAACGCAAAGAGAACCGTGACGAGCCATCCTGATGGAATGATGGATCGTGGAAGAACCTGCCATGTCCGTGCATCCAGCCAGATTACAAGTAATGTAGAGCATCCCGTCCTACGAGCATCAACCTATGATGGAGGCGACAGCCCTGAGAGGGGGAAAAGGTCCCTGTTTCAGGACTTTCCAACTATTAATAACGTCCCGAGTGGGTCTTCCACCCTTGACGGGCCGGGGGAGAGTCCCGCATGCATGCGTGTTGGCTGTTTGTGTGGGCTTTTTCCTCCTCGACCTGACCTTGCTTGGCTTCAATCCTTTCGTCTTTTTTCCCTTCTGCCTTATCGCGAACTCCCCTATTTCTCATTCTTCCTCGCTCCCTTTTCTTTTCTCTCTCTCTTCTCGATCTCGCGACCAATCCCGCCCTGGTGAAGTCTGACGACCCTCATCCCTCCCACCTTATCCCTCCTGCGGAATTCGATCATCCTTCCATTCCTCGCTGCTATTTTTATCTTCGACAGCCGATCGACCTCAACCCCCCCCCCCTCAATCCTCTGCGATTAGCCCCCTTCTGCCCCCGCGGGCGCCGTCAATTGACCCGGGACCCCACCGCGACCGAGTATCTCGCCGAATAGCTGTGATTGATCGGGCGTTGCAGGGGTGTACACCGGTCTGGTGGGTGAGCACGCGACACCCGACGCCATCGGCCCCCCGGTTCACGGGAAGGAGAGGCTGGCTCCGTGAGGGTATCCTGCGCATGCGGGGTGTACACTATCGCCACCAGATAAGGGGGATTAAGAAAAAAAGATGCCACAAGCTGCAAGATGGGTGGGCTCGCCGTCCATCAAGGGAAAGACGGTGTCGATGCGCATGGCGCTGTTGACGTTTAGCTTGTTGGGGTTACAGTACGTTTGACTTGCTTGATCCTTTGGTTCTGTTGGATGCGATTCTTGTTATCGCCTTTCTTTTCCTTTCTTTCCCTGAACCCCATCACTGACGTGGTTCCTGTCTCCCTCTCTAGGTTCACCTGGGGTATTGAAATGACTTGTAAGCCGACTGCTCCGTCCTCGTCCCGGTCGTCCTCGTCCGGTCCGGATCTGTATCGCCCGTTACTCATCGCTCGTCGTCCGTCTATGAACAGATTGTACGCCGTATCTCCTGCAGCTTGGTCTGACGAAATCGCGAACGTCCCTCGTGTGGATTGCCGGCCCCCTCTCCGGTCTCATCATCCAGCCGCTCATCGGGGTGATTGCCGATCGGTCCCGGTCGAAATGGGGGAGACGCCGGCCGTTCATGATCTTTGGGTCGATCGTTGTGACCGGCTGTCTGTTGGTCCTCGGCTGGACGTCGGAAATCGTTGGACTTTTTGTTAAAGATGCGGAGAAGGTGAGAGTGCCCTTCGCTCCCTTCTACATATGATATGCCGCCATGTCTCAGCCGCTCACTGGTGTGGACTCTAGGCCAGCAACGTGACTATCGCTCTCGCGGTTCTCAGCATCTACGCCGTGGATTTTGCGATCAACATTGGTGAGTGTCGGAAACGTGTCGCCATCCTGCCGGAGGTATCTAATCGCCCTCTAGTCCAAGCATGCTGTCGCAGCTTGATCGTGGATACGTTGCCCATCCCTCAGCAGCAATCGGGGTCGGCGTGGGGTAGGTCGTGTACAGATCCGTCCGGAGCAGAACGGTGACTGACATCAACCCATACAGCCACCAGGATGTCGGCCATCGGTCAACTGATCGGATACGTCATCGGCTCTATTGACACCGTCAGTATATTCGGGACGACCATCGGAGACACTCAGTTCAAACAGATGACCGTGATCGCGGCGCTGTCGTTGCTCATCGCCGTCGCCGTCACGTCCTACTCCGTGAAAGAGCGGGTCTTGGTCACTGCGAGGTGTGTCGCGCCGGAGGTTGTTCCCCAGGCGTCCATGCTAACCTACGTCGCAGAGACTCGGACGAAAAGACCGGAACCGTGCAGGTCATCTCGCAGCTGGTCAAGACGACGATGGATCTGCCGCCTCGGATTCAAGCCATCTGCTGGGCGCAGTTTTGGGCTTGGATTGGTGCGTGCCCTACGATCACTGAGCACCTCGATCTCCCACTAACATGTATAGGCTGGTTCCCCTTCCTCTTCTACAGTACGACGTGGGTCGGCGAGACCTACTTCCGATTCGAAGTGCCCAAAGACTCCATCCAGCCGAGCGACATGCTGGGAGAGGTCGGCCGTGTCGGCAGTCTCTCCCTGGTCGTCTTCTCCTCCATCACCTTCGTCGGCTCCGTGCTCCTGCCATTCTGCGTCCAACCACCCGACAGCAAACGGCCGCGGTTCACGCCGCGTCCCCCACCCGGCATCGCCGCCCTCCTCAAGCGGATCACGGCCTACCGCCCAGACCTCCAGCTCACCTGGCTCATCTCGCACATCATGTTCGCCGCAACGATGATCTTCGCACCGCTAGCGCGCTCCCGCGCCTTCGCCACCTTCCTCGTCGCCCTCTGCGGCATCCCCTGGGCCATCACCTGCTGGGCGCCCTTCGCCTTCATGGGCGTCGAAATCAACAAGCTCGCCATGGGTCCCAACCACCGGCCCACCGGCTCCGGCGTCACAATGATCACCTCGTCCAGCCTCCGCGCGGGCGCCTACGGCGACGCCAACGCCGCAGACACCGAGCTCGACGTGCTCCGCCTCAACCACGACGACACGGACACCGACGACAGCGACGTCGAAGGCGGCTCCTCCTCCACCTCCAATATCCCATCCACGGGCGAGCTCGCCGGCATCTACCTGGGCGTGCTGAACGTCTACACCACGCTCCCGCAGTTCGTCGGCACCTTCATCAGCTGGATCGTCTTCAGTATCCTCGAGCCGGGCAGCACGAAGCGCGATGACTCCACGCAGAACGACGCCCAGTGGATGAACCTCGATAAGAGCTCGCCGAACGCTATCTCCATCTGTCTGTTTATTGGCTCGTTGAGCTCGCTTATTGCTGTTGAGGCTACGAGACGGTTGCGATATACATTATAGACAGACAAAACAACAACAAATAAGAAAGAGAAATAAACTATATAGCCGGGAAGAACGAGACAAGGAGCACTTTTCTTTTCTTTTCTTCTGTTTTGTGTTCTTTTCGTTTCTTTTTTGTTTTCATATTTGTTTTATTTATTTTCTTTTTATTATTTTATTCCCCATCTTGTCTGACGTCCCTTAGACTCGATCGACTACTACTGTTATCATCTATCCATCCACCCCATCTTGTTCATCATGTCCATGACCTCTTCCCCTTCTTGTTCATGTGTTATCTCACGCAGCTTTATCATTATCATTATTATTTTATTATTTGTTTTTTCTCTCTTTTTGTTCTGTCTGTCCTCTGTCTATCTGTCTGTCTGTCTCGTACATTCGATACCCATATCCATCCATCTATCCATCCATGCATTATGGTTGATTTTGATCGATCTACATGATTTAATACATACATACATACATACATACTTTTTGTTCTTCCTATTTTATTCTTTCTCTCTACCTGCTTGTCCTCTATTCTATCTTTTTGGTCACTTCACTTTTGTGATCTCCCTGTATTCAATCAATATTTAGAAGGGGATTGTAGACTGATAGAGAGAGATAAGCAACCAAACAATCAATCAATCAATCAACCAAACAAACAAACAAATAAATAAATAAACAACCAAACAAATAAATAAGACGAGCATTGCACATTCTATTTTGTAGCGTTTTGTGAATAGACATTGAGAATATTATAGTTAACTAGTTAGTAGGAAGGATATTCCTCATTTGAGGAAACCCATGCAAAATATATATATCAACTCTATCAACATGTATAATACCTTAGTTTCGCTAACCCTTTCTACATTGTTTATATCTTTGTTTTACCTTACTTTTTGCTTTACTATTATTTCTCCATATATATATATTACAGATGAAAAGAGCCTAGAACGCCAGCGTAGGACAATAGTGAAACAGTCAATTCAGTCAGTAATTAGTAGTAGCCAACCATCACAAACTAGATAGAGATATTTATATAGGGTTATATAGTGAACGAAATTGAGATATTGGGATATATTTAAGGAGAAAGAGAAGGAGAAAGAGAAAGAGAAAGAGAAAGAGAAAGAGAAAGAGAAAGAGAAAGAGAAAGAGAAAGAGAAAGAGAAAGAGAAAGGAGAAAGAGAAGTAAATAGAAAGATGATAGACAATCCAGTCAAGATGTCCATCCAATCAATTGAAAAGAATACACAGGAAACGAGTAAATCAGCAGAGCAAAATTGGGGAATCAAAGGCCAAACAGGTATAAGAGATTGAATAGAAAAGATCATTCGCGCCGTCGATCCAAGGATGGAACGGTCGAAACGAACGTGAAGAAGTAAGAACCGATAAGCGCGTGCGTGAGGAGGCATTGCGGCGTAGATCCGTCATTCGTCCGCCGGGCTGGCGCAGAATTGCAGGATGGCATGGGCTCGAGCACGCGGGAAGTCGCGGGGGGGAAGAACCGAATAAAAAAAAAAAAAAAATACAAAAGGAATGCTGTCAAGCGGGCATAGAAGGCGAATTGGAAAAGAATTGAGGAGAATGGGTTATGATTGCTGCTGCATGTTGCCCGTCAACTCGGCGACCCGGGCTTTGATCCGCGCGGCGCGGGTTTCGAAACCTAGAGCCGGTGGGTTAGTGATGGGACATCTCGAGGCAAACTCCTGGCCGAACTTACTCTCTTCCTCGCTGGTGTTTCCGTCGTCCGTGCCACTTCCCTGGGCCGGATCCGACTGCGCGGCGCGTTCGGCGGCATTCCGGCGGATCTGGGCCCAGCGGTCGTACGACGGGTTGACCGGGGCGGCCGTCGATTCCGACGCCCGGGGCGTCGCGGCGGGGGTCTCGGCGGACGGCCGGGAGTGCCCCGCAACGGCTTCCGACTCGGGGGACTCGGGGGCGAACGCGGGCTGCTCCACCAGGGGCCCTTGATCGAATCGGGAGAATTCGCGGTCCGCCGCGGCCTTCTCGTTGGTGTCGACCCGGGACAGGGCGTCGTAGTCGGCGTCCCGTCGGGGGTGGGGGTCGTCACCGTTCGACGCGGGGTGGGCCGGGGCCGGGGCCGACGGCGCGACGGGCGAGATGGGCGAGACGGGCGACTCCGGGGCGGGGGGCGCCTCCGCCGCGGCGACGGGCGCGGGTCGTTGCTTGCGGAGGGTCGCGGGTCCCTGCGGGGCGGGACGGACGGGCGGCGGCGCCTGGGCGGCGCGGGCCTTGTCTTCGAGGGCGGCGCGGGCGGCCGCCACGGCCGATCCGCCGGTGGGTTTCCCGGCGGGCGTCGCGGCCTCGGGGTTCTTCTTCTTGGTGGTGCCAAACATGCTCTTGAACGCCGAGTTGCCGGGCTTCTTCTTGAGGCGGGGGCGCGCGTCGGTGGAATCGGTGGACGGTTTCGGGGACGATTCCGACGAGACCACCGACTCCAGCGGGGGGTGGGTGGCGGTGGCGCTGCCCTTGCGACTCTCCGCCGGGGTGTCCGCCGGGGGGCGGTCGTCCTTGGGCGGCGGGACGGGGGACGGGGACGCGGCGGCCGCCGGCGGGGGCGCTTGGGTGGTGGTGGTGGTCCGGGCGGGGGGCGAGGCCGGGCGGGGGGCCGGGGCGTCCTCGTCCGCGGGGGCCCCGGTGCCGGCACGTCGGTCGTTCATGTAGGCGGCGCGGTAGGTGTGCTTGTCGTAGTTGCTGGCCCACTTCATGGCCTGGGAGGCCTCGCCGATGATGGAGGGCTGCAGGGTCAGGACGGAGTGGGTCTTGGCCTTGGTGGAGACGGGCGGTTCCTCGGGGGCGGCGGGGCCGGCGGCCTCGGCCTCCTGCTCGCGGTGCTTCCGCTGGAGGGCGGCGGCGGCGGCCTGGATGCGGGCGTGCTGGTCGGGGGCGATGCTGGTCTTGCTCTGCGGGGCGGGGTTGCCGGTGCGGGGGTCGTAGGGTTCGGCGCCCGCCCCGGTGCGCTTGGCGGCGGACTTGCGGCGGCCCAGGCGCTTGCGGGTGGAGAAGCCCAGGAAGCGCTTCTTCTCGACGAGGTAGGCGCCGGGCTCGGGCTCGGGGGCGGCGCCCGGGACCTGCTCCTCGAGGACGAGCCACTTGGCGCCGCGGAGGACGGTCTCGAGCAGGGCGCAGCGGCCGAAGACGGCCTTGCGGGAGGCGGGTTCCTCGCCGGCCAGACTGCTGATCCAGACCCACCAGAAGGAGTCGTCGAGGTCGAGGGTGGTGATGCTGGCCAGCTCGGCGGGCTCGAGGGTGGAGTCGGAGTCGAGGGGCTGGCGCCGGTGGGACTGCGAGCTCTGGCCGCGGACGGCCTCGAGCGGCGGCAGGATCTGGTCCGGGGGCAGCAGCAGGGGCGCCATGGGGCCCTTCATGGCCGTGCCGTCGGCGAAGCCCGAGGACATGAAATCGGCCCAGGACGGGGTGGTGGGACGGCCGCGGGGGACGGTAGCCGTCGGGGCGGCGGCGGCGGCGGAGGAGACGCCGCTGCCGACGCGGCTCGAGGGGCGCGGGGAGCTGGTCTCGAGGTCGGCATCGAGGGTGCCGCCGAAGCCAATGTCCTCGAAGCGCGACCAGGTGGCGTCGCGGGCGGCGGGGGTGTCCTCGGGGATGGTGGAGGGGTTGGCGGCGGCGATGGCGCGCAGGACGCGGAGACACTCGTCGGTCAGGGCGCGGAGGGGGTCCTCGTAGGCGGCGAACTCCTGCAGATGGTGGTCACTGTCGCGGTATTCGAAGTTGGTGGCGCGGCGCAAGAGGGCGACGGGGGTGGGGGAGACGGTGTCGACGATCATGACGACCTTGGTGGTGGTGACCTGGAGGAGAGTGGGGGTCTCGGGGGGGTATTCGGTGGCCTGGACGAGGGACTGCAGGGTGATGGGGAGGGTGACGATGCTGTTGACGCCGCGGGGGGAATCGGGGGAGAGGGAGCGGAGGTAGGCGAAGAAGAGGTGACTGGTGGCATCGGCGGCGCTGGGGGGTTAGGGTGGGTTAGACGGTTTCACTCGTGCTGATGGACGTGGAGTTTTGGGAGGGAGAGAGACAGAGAGAAGAGAGGGAACATACGTCGTCCAATTCTTGTAGGATTCTTCAAAACCCTTGGCCGTATCGAGATGCTCAAAGGCCCACCAGCCGGCATAGCGGGAGAGCTTGCGGCCGCCGAGACCGTTGGATTTGGCATGGGCGGCGACGGCGGCGAGGAGGTCGAAGAAGTCAAAGATGATCTTGGCGCGGGCGTCGGAGTCGACGCTGATGGGGATGAAGGTGGTGAAGGCGTCGCGGGCGAGGTTGGAGTCCTGTTCGCCGACCTTGAACAGCTCGTAGGCCTCCCAGGTGACGACTCCGCCGGGGAGTCGGCTCCAGCACCATTTCAGGACGCTGCAGAGGACCTGGAGAAGATCAGAGAGGGATGTTCGATGGGGGATATATATAGAGAGAGAGAGAGAGAGAGAGAGAGGGAGGGAGAGGGAAGGCTCACCGTCGGGTCGGACAGGCGCAATTCTTGGGACAAGGGCTCGCCGGCGAGGGGCGCGCCATTCTTGAAGGATTGGTCGAAGTAATTGCGAATGAAGGAACGGGCGGCGCTGGCATCGGAGCTCGGACGGAAGGGGAGGAGGAGGAAGGGGATCTGGAGGGCTGGGATTGTCAGTTTGACAAATGGGCTGGGCCCGCATGCCTGGGCGGGGGGGGAGAGTTTCTGAAAGGTTGACGTCAAGATCAACATACCTCGAGCTTTCAATTCTTTGGTACAGGCGCGTAATAGATCGTGGACCTCCTCGGGAGCGACTTCGGTTCGCTGCCAGGCGTCGGTCCAGGAGGGTTTGGGAGGACCGGCATCGTCGAGCGGAGAGGGTTTGGGGGATTTTTTGGAAGCGGTGGCGTCTTTGCCCCGGAAGACACGGGTGAAGAAGGGCATTTTGCAGAGGCAGGCCAGATTGGATTAGAGGGGAAGTCGCGGGAGGCCAAAGTCTATCCTCTATCCAGTGCCTTCGAGAGGGAAAAAAAGAACAATAAGAAAAAAAGGGAGGGAGAAAGACAAGAAATTCGAATCAAACGGAGGGGTCCTGTAATTTCATCCAGACGGATCTCCGACTGCAGGATGAACCGTGCGAGGGATGTATCTGGAAGGGATCTGGAAGGGATCTGGGGGATTCTGTGGGAGGGGGGTGGGATAGGGACCACCAACGCGTTGAGGAGAATTCCAGAACTGAATTGATGGAGGAAGAGAGACGAGAAGAAGCACAGACAAGAGAAAAGAGAAAGAGGAAAGGAACGATCGAGTGGACAACGAGGTGGCCCGATAGCCTGCAGGTGGATGGGGCCGCACGTTAGTGTGGAGTAGATAAAAATCGGGACAAAAGAGGAACAATGGATATAATAGGAGAAGAATCCCAGGAGAGGGATATCTAGAGAAGAGGAATGACCATGAAAGATGAGAATAGAAGACAAAAGAGATGAAGGAGTGAGGTGAAGTAAGGAAGAGAAGAGAAGTGAGGTGAAGAGAAGTGAGGAAGTGAGGTGGAAGAAGTGAGGAAGAGAGGAAGAGAGAGGATGAGGATCTACTCGTTTCAGGGGGAAAATTAATCTTAGACGGAAAACCTTGGTACGATCTTTATCTATCATATTCTTTTTTTTTTCTTTTCTTTAGTATTATTTAGTGAGGAGTATTCTATTTTATCAAATGTATACAATGGATAAATAAATAGATAAATAATATATATCAATCTATAAGATAAACAATTCTCCTATACTGACAAGATATAAACATCTCTATGAGTAAGGTAGAGATATGCCTCAGGTACCAAGGCGGTCAGATTCTTAAATGCTGAGTCATCCCATCTATCTTTAGAATTCTGCATCCGCTGTCATCTTCCTTCTCTCCAACATCTCTCCTCTTCTTTTAGATCATCATCATCATTAGTATCTGGATCATCATCCATCGGGATTGGTTCTTAGCCTTGTTCTCTCTTTTATACTTCTCGCTTTCTCATACGGTGTCCCCCCATCTTTCCACGGTAGGTGCCTGAGGTTTCCATCTCTGATTTTATCCATCGTGTTATGACCGTGTTATGTGTATTATTCCCACTAATCATCTAATCACGCTCTCTCCCCTTCTCTTCTCCTCTTCTCTCCTCCTCTCTCTTTCTTCTCTCTCTCACTTTCTCTCTCTCCCAACTTCCTCACTTCCTCACCTCACTTCCTCTCACTTCCTCTCTCCATCTCTCTTCTTCTCTCCCCTCTCCCACCCTCGTTTATCCCTTCTCTCCATTTCTTCCCTCTTCCTTTTCATCTCTTTCCATCTCTCTTTCATCTCTCTCTCTTTCTTTTCTCCCCGATCTCCATCCAGTGCTAAAAATAGTCTCCTCTTTTAAGGTTGTCCCCCCGAATCACTAAGCACTATCCTCCATTCTCCACTCGCTTGTCCATCCTTCTCCTCGACCTTTCTCCTCACCTTTCTCCTCCCGGGCTTCTCTACCGCCCATCTCCCTTCCCCCCATCTCCCCCGGTTCATCCATCGCCACTCCCCATGGGTCGACGAAAGATCGAGATCAAGGCGATCAAAGATGATCGCAACCGCTCTGTGTAGGTCTCCTCCTCATCGCCCTCCCGCAACCCCCTCCGCAACCCCCGCTGACCTCCCCAGGACCTTCCTCAAGCGCAAGGGCGGTCTCTTCAAAAAGGCCCACGAACTCGCCGTCCTCTGCTCCGTCGACGTCGCCGTCATCATCTTTGGCTCCAACAAGAAGCTCTACGAGTTCTCGTCATGTGACATGCACGAGACCTTAAGTCGCTACCAATACGTTCGTCTTCTCCTCTCCTCCCTCCCCATTCCTATTCCTCCAATCTAACCCCGCCAGTATGGCCCCCCCCACGAACACAAAGGCCCCGAGGACTTCTCCGGGAAACGCGACGATGATGATGACGACGATGAGGACACCCCGGCCCCCGACGACTTGCATCCCACCCCGCCCCAGAATCCGCCCCCTATGCTTCCACCCCACATGCAACATCATCCCGCCTTCCAACACGTCCATCATGCCCCCTCCGCCTCCCCGCCCCTGTCCAATGGCTTGCCCGTCGGTCCGCGTCACGGCACCCCGCAGCCCCAGGTCGTCTCCCGACCTTCCTCCCGCAATAATCTCCGTCGCGTGAGCGGCCACCTGGCCCCGGGTCACCACCAGGCCACGCCCCCGCCGCCCCAGAACGGCTTCGCCTACATGCCCAATCCCTCCGTCTACCACCCGGGCGCTGCGCCGCGCCCCGGGCCCTTCGCGCCGTTCGCCCACCACGGGCCCATGCCCCCGCACACCATGGCACACCACCACCCCCCGCCCCCGTCCGTCGCGCCCCCGCAACCGCATCATCACCCCCAGGCCATGGCCGCGCACGCCCCCGCCCTGACCCTCTCCCAAGCCCCGCCGCACCCCGCCGTCGCGCCCGCCTACCTGCCCGACCAGCGGAACTCGATGCCGCCCACGTTCCCGGCGGAGCCCCCGCCGTCCCATCCTGCGCGGACCGTCTCGATGCCCGACGCCCCGGCGACCGACCAACCGCCCCGCCCGCCACCGGTGAAGACCGAAGGGAGCCAGTCGCCGCCGCCGCCGCCCGCGCACCCGTCCCACCCCCCGCATCCGCCGCGGTCGCTCTCCTCCAAGTCCCGCAGCATCTTTACGCCCATCGACGACCGCGGCTCGGTGCTGGCGCGGCACTTCGGCCTGGGGCCCCCGTCGCCGCGCCCCGACCCGGCCGACGGGGCCGGCGAGGCGTCGCGGGAGCCGTCGCGCGAGGCGTCCCCCGCCGCGGCCCCGACGACGACGGCGCCCACGACGGCGACCACCACCGCGCAGTCCGCCCCGCCGCCCCCCCGTCGAGCCGCCACCGACACGCCGCGCGCGCCCGCCGCCGAGATCCCGCCGCCGTCCCGGACCAACAGCGGGTCGGTGGGGCCCCCCAAACGGCCCCAGCTCAAGGTGCAGATCCCCAGCGAACACTCGGAGCCGGGCAGCGCCACCGCCGACGACTCCGCGTCCGCCGGCCACCCCAAGGCCCTCACCCCGGCCAAGGCCACCAACCCCGACGGCTCCTCCTCCGCCGTCGTCCTGCCGCCCCCGTCCCCCTCCGCCGGCGCCCTCCTCAGCGCCGGGGCCCAGGGGCCGCCCAATCCGTTCGCCCGGCCCCCGCCCCCGGGCGCCGCGGCGCAGAACGCCACCGCCTACGGCGCCAACAACAACATCGAGACCCCCATCTCCGCGCTGCCCAGTCGGTTCGTCTCGGACGCCCTGCTGCCCTCGCCCTCCAGCTTCTTCCCCGAGTGGGGGTTCGGCCGGTCCGGGCCCGACAGCAACATGCTTCCGAGTCCCTTGACCTTCCCGACCCCGTCGGGGCCCACCGGTCCGGGCTTCTCCCGCGACGACGAACCGGACAAGAAGCGCAAGAGTCCGGAGGGGGGCCCCAGCGGGGAGGGCGCGTCCAAGAAGACCAAAACATAGTCGACGTGTTTTGATTTTTGGTTTGTCTGTTGTCTCTGGCATCTCATGGCGTTTGAGCTATGGCGTGGTTCCTCCATTTGTCTTGACCTTCCTTGGATGATCTTTTTTTCCTTTTTCTTTTGTTCCCTCTCCATATACCCCTTCCTTATCTTCTACTTTGTTGCATGAGTCTGGATTTGTCTGCACATCGGGCACGGTCCCGTCCTGGACGAGCACCGCGGTCTTACTCTAAACGGACCCCGCCGCAACGGAAGTGGGGTTCAACAAACATTGTTCCGTTATCTACCTCGACTCTGGATTGGCTGGAGCGGGTTGGGGCTGGCGTTCTGTCTGTCTTTCCTTTTCTTTTTCTTTGTGACTGTTATGGATCTGGGTTCTGGTTGGTTATTACCACTGTGGAATAATGTAAATAAGTGACTGTGACTGTGACTATTAGGTGTGAGAATACACGGGTTCATTTATATGATATATTTAGAAGATAATCCATTGTATTTGTAAGAGCCACCGACTGGTAAGTGTGAGGGAGACTCATTGTCAGATCAATTTAAGTGTAATTTAGTGGTACGTTGAGTATCACTGGCTATATGCATATGAATGATATCAACATGCTATAAATATGTATGAAGGTTTTCCAAGCCCCCCGAAAGTCGTAAATAAAATAGACATGCTGTGAGGATAGCAAGTAGGTAGGTAGGTAGGCAGGTAGGTATATACCATAACCAAAGCAACCCATGCAAGGGCATCAAAATCAAAGCGCAAAACCATGAAAGATGGGAAAAGAGATGGGCAGAAAAAAAAAGGGGGTATAACATTAGAATTAAGAGAGAAGAAGAAGAAGAAGAGGGAGGGAGAGAGACGGAGAGAGAAGAAGAGGTTAGTTAAACTAAACCTCCCCCTCGCCCTCCCCCTTCCTCCGCTGATCTTTACCACGCTGTTCCGCGAGAATCTCCAACCGCGCGCGTTCCTGCTCCGCCAGACCGGTCTTCACAACCGTGTGGTTCTTATTAAGGACGACGGGACGAATGAAGAGGCTGATGATGAGGCCGGCGGCCGCGATCGCCGTGTAGAAGATCCACATGCGGGAGAGGGTGAAGTTGAAAGCCTGCAGGATGGCGGATTGTTGGTATGTGGGGAGGGAGCGGATGAGGGGCGCCTGGGAGCCGGAGAAGGAGTGGGCGATGGCGGCGGTGTTTTTGGGTCCGATGACGGCGGAGACGTGCGGCATTTGCTGGCCGAGGACGTTCTGGTAGACGACTGTGCCGAGGACGACGGACATTGCGGCGGAGGTTTGGCGCAGGAAGCCGAAGGTGGCGGTTGCGGCTGCTACGTCTGCGGGGTGGATGTTGGCTTGGAGGGCGACGAGGGGCGCTTGGAAGATGGGGCCGGCGCCGATGCCGCCGATGAGTTGGTAGATGACGATGCGGGGCCAGGAGGCGTAGGGTTTGAGGTCGATGAGGAGGCCGTAGCCGAGGGTGAGGAAGAAGAGGCCGCCGACGATGAGCTCGCGGTAGCGGCCGGTTTTTTTGATGCAGATTCCGGTTACGGCGGAGAGGACGGAGAGGGAGAGGACCATGGGGAGGACGTAGACGCCGCTGAGGATCGGGGTGGCGAGGAGGACGGTCTGGAAGTAGAGGGGGAGGTAGTAGGAGCCGGCGATGAAGACGAAGGAGTGGCAGAAGCAGATGACGAGGATGGTGATGTTGTGCCAGTTGCTGAAGATGCGGGTCGGGATGACGGGGTATTTGGCGAACTTCCACTCGTAGAGCAGGGCGAGGGTCCAGGTGAGCACGCCGAAGATGATGAGGCAGATGACGGTGGGGGAGGCCCAGGGGTAGTCGACGCCGCCGAATTCGAGGCCGAAGAGGAACATGAGCGTGCCGCCGATGATGAGCAGCGTGCCGACCCAGTCGATGGCGCGGAGGCCGTCGAGGAAGGGGGTCTTGCTGGACTCGATGTGGAGGAAGAAGAAGAGCGCGGCGAGGGAGACGCCGCCGATGGGGAGGTTGAGGTAGAAGCACCAGCGCCAGGTGACGCTGGTGGTGAACGCGCCGCCGATGATGGGGCCCAGGGCCCCGGCGATGGCCCAGGTGGCGCCGAAGAGGCCGTAGTACATGGGTCGATCGCGGACGCTGAACAGGTCCGACACGCTGATGTTGGCCAGCACGATGATCCCGCCGCCGCCGATGCCCTGGATGGCGCGGCCCGCCAGGATCATCGGCAGGTTAACGGCCAGCGCGCAGATCAAGCTCGCCGCCAGGAAAAGGATATTGGCGAGGAGGAGGATCGGTTTGCGCCCCCAGATATCACTAACTTTTCCCCACAGGGGAACGCACGAGGCGTTGGCGAGGAGGTAGGACGAGGCCATCCACGAGTATCCGCTTTCGGAGGCGTGGAAATGGGCGGCCATGGTCGGTAAGGCGGTGGAAACGATGGTCTATCGCATAGTCAGTCGTCTTGTTTCACATTTCTGATCTCTCATGCGCGTGGCGGAGGGAAACGGACCATATCCAAAGCTGCGAGGAACAACGCCAACTATGTCACCAACGTTAGCGATCCGTATCCAACCCATCTCTCTCTACCTCGTATCCAGCCGTCGAGCCAAGAAGAAGGGCGGGGAAGTTGAAGGCATACACAAAGCGCGGTCATCACAATAGCGATATTCTTCTTGCCCAATTTCTGTGCCTGCGACGGCGTCCGATCCAGCGCGGAGCCGTTCGCATCCTTCTCCCCTGCACCCTCATCGTTCCGCTCATTCATGTCCCTTGACTCATGATGACCTCGGTCTGGGTCGGTGGACGACTGCGGGGGCGACACCGACTGATTCGAGACCGCTGTTTCTTTATCGCTCCGATCGGGAGAGTTCTGGTTCTGATTCGTGTGAATTTCCCCGAGAGGACCTGTCTGAGGGTCCGACATTGGCGAGGACCGTCTGGATCAGTGGGCGCTGTGTCACTTGGTCACTGATGGGAAGTGTGAAAATGTCCGAGGTTATTCAAGAACGAAACCCCTGTTTGGTGACTCAACGGGGATTTTTTTTATCGTTGATTTTATTGGGGCGAATCCGCTCGGAGATAACCGCGGCGATAGCTGTCGGCTAACTCCGACTTCCTATCTGGCAGGATAAATATAGTTCTATTGACAGGTAATTCTATCTATAAGGATGTCTAGTAAATATCTATAAGGATATCTAGTAAATATATACCACAAGAGCTAGTAGAACACCGTCATTTGAATTGGGTATATACAGTAATTCCACGTTGGATGCATCAAACCCCATTGCGCAGGATGGAAAAGGAAGAAAGAAAAGAAAGAAAAACAGACAACCCTCTAATCCTGTAACTGGAGAATCTCTGCAAAAGAGTAATAAAATGATCAGCCATATCCACACATGAGAGAGAACATGGAGACAACTCACCCGTTAAAAATTCCTCAAAGCTCACCGTGATATACCCATCACGATCATCATCATACCGCTTGAACGCATCCGTCATGCGTCGCAGACTGATACACGACTGCACGAACAGATCGAAGCTCATCCCCATCTGCACGGGCCCCTTGCGCGGATCGCTCATCTGCCGCCCCTTGCTTTCGAACGTCGTAAACAACACCGTCACAAACGAGGGACTGAGCCGATACCCGAACGCGACCAGCGCCTTCTCAAACTCCGGCAGACTGATGCGCCCGCTGCGGTCCTCGTCAAACCGATCGAACAGCTCCCGCCACGCCGCCAGGTACCGCCACAGCGAGACGAACTCGTCGAACGAGATCGTCCCGCTGTTGTTGCGGTCGAACATGCGGATCATCATCTTCACCGTGCGCGGATGGAACGAGGTGAAGTCGCCGTTGACGAGCGCCGACCCCAGTTCCAGCTCGGTCAGCGCCCCCGTGTGCGACGCGTTGGCCGCCCGGAACAGCGGGAACAGCTGTTGCGGGTCGTCCTCGGGGGCGGACAGCGGAGGCGGGTTGGGCGACTGCGGCGGCCGCGACATCGGTGGGGGACGGGTGCGCTGGGCGGGCGGGGGCCCGAACCCGTAGTTCTGCGGGGGCGGCGACGGGTGGAGATTCGGGCGCATCTGCGGTGCCGTCGTGGTCGTCGGCGGTGGGGGCTGCGGCTTCGAGCTGTAGGGGTTTTTCATCGGAGGAGCCGGCTTCGAGTGATACGATTGCTGCGACGGCAGAGGACGCGCTCCGGAGGCCGTGTGGTGGTGGGACGAGGGGGCGCTGGAGACGGGCACTCGCGCCGGCACCCCGCCGTGGACTTGGGGCGAGCTGCGAGACGGCTTTGGCTGCGGTGGACCGGTGGACATGGCCCCGATCATCTGGGCGACCTGGACACCGGGAGCTCATCTGGTTAGCTGGGCGGGGGTGGCTGGGGGTGGGCTCGACAGCGTCTGGCGCTGGGCTGGATTGGGGGCACTTCGCACCTGTTCAGGCTCGGCATGTCTGTTGGATTTGGCCTTCGGTTAGTGATCGTCGCCCATGACAGGCACATCGCAGTGAAATGCTAAGCTTCACTTACGCTGGGAGCGCATCCGGATTGTAGGATTTGTTGTACGCCATCGTGGGATCGAGCTGACGTAATGGGCGCGACGGTAACGAACGGACGAACTCAATGGGAGGCCGAATGGGCAGCAGAGACGGACATGAGAGGTGCGAAGAGGAGCAACGAATAGGTGAGGAAGTAAGAGAGGCCCCGACAACGTGAAAAGAGGAAGGGGGGGTGTAGGACAGTGATGGACAGAAAGCGTCAGGAGTTCAGGAGAAATTCCGGTGACGGTGGATGGATTGAGTTGCTCGCCTGCGGATCTTCGTGGGGCCCGCGTTCGTTCATGTTCGGAAACGCCAAGAGATACCCAGGTTGGTCCACCCCAGTCGCTCTGTCGTGTCTTACGCGTATATGTCCTTTCATTGTTGGGAAATAATTACTCGATCGCCTATCATCCTCCTACGTTACAGTGCCCGATCTACGTCCGCCGACTGCGCCTGTAGCACCGCCAGGATCTCTGAAAAGGCTTGATCCTGGAACTGCCTCCCCTCCGCCCCGACGGTCAGAGCGGTTGATTCGCTATCATGGGTCAGCACACGGAGTGAGATCAGATCGCAGGGAAAGAACCGAGAGGCTCAACACTCACTCCAGATAGCCGTCACTCCGCCAGCATTTCCCATGCGACTCCACCCCCTGGTACGTTCCACTCACCAGCGACCGACTCCCTTGCTCGGTGGTACGCGCAAAGAGCTTGTAGACCACCCAAGTGACCCATCGCTCGTAGAATCGATTAAACTGGCGCCCGAGGGAGGAGGCGCAAAACCCGGGGCTCACGGTGTTGATAATGACGGGGACGCTGCCGTCATCCTGCCGGATCCGGCTCGCGACAGTCTTGAGCACATACTCCAGCAGGAGCTTCGAGATACCGTACTGCTTAGGACCGCCAAAGTTCACCGGGTCATTCAGGTGCTCTAAGAGAGGGCCGGAGGTGCGAAGGCTCTTTGCCTGGACGCGGACAAACTGCTGACTGGACACGACGGTGAGATGTGCCGGGTCTGACCCAGATGACCCAGCCCGTAGCTTGGGGAGCAGGAGGAGCGCAAGAAGCGACGTGGACAGCGTATTCACCTGTAACGTTTCCTCCCATCCTTCGGGGGAAGTGGCGTATTCGCGATTGAAGAGCCCGGCGTTTAGGAGGGCGATGTCTAGCCGGTCGATCTCGTTGTCAACACGGTTGGCGAATCGCTTGACGCTTTGAAAACTGCCCATCTCCAGCTCCCAGACGTGCACCGCGCCGGGTCGGTTGGTGCGCGCTTCGAGCTCAACTTTGGTTGCTCGGCCGCGGTCGAGATTGCGGCTTCCAATGATGAGGGATTGGACTCCCAAGTTGAGGAGCTTCAGCGCGGCCTCGAAGCCCAACCCGGCTGTCGCCCCGGTCAGGATGACGGTTTTGCCCGCGAATGAGATCCCGGTTGGGTCGGTTGGTGGCGTAAATTGTGTCCGGAGAAGACGCAGAAGACCCGCCATGGTGGGAATAAGTTATAGGATACGAGATAGACACCGATGCCCGATGAATTATCAGTCGAAATGCGGGTTGTCCTATGAAAGCTTGGACGTTGTGGCTGGTCAATGACAGACTACCATTCCCTGCTGCGAGGGGTGGGCCGTACAGGACAGTAAACTATTGTATAATTCAGAGAACAATCAATACTGGAGTATTATCTCAAACCATACCACTAGCAACAAATGGCAGGGATGATAGATATCATTCAAACGGTATAGAAGATGGTCCAAGGAGATCCATTCCAGCCGACGATCTACTCGGCCAGAATACATGGCAGAGGCAGAACAAA
Organism: Aspergillus neotritici; assembly: GCA_023619815.1. NCBI lineage: Eukaryota > Fungi > Ascomycota > Eurotiomycetes > Eurotiales > Aspergillaceae > Aspergillus > Aspergillus neotritici. The sequence continues at coordinate 731,126 of JALZYL010000001.1, forward strand.
CAATGCAAACAAACGCTCGACTTGTCCCTTCATCCCACCGCATTCTTACCCACCAAAGTGGCATAGACCACGGTCAATATACATACATACCCCGAGGGAACAACAGGATAGATCGATTTTGGACATAAACATATAGAGCATCGCCCGTCTTCTACAATGCCGTCCGGCGAAACGGGCCACCAGACACCCCCAGACGGCCGCACATGGCGCAATCATTTCCCCGCCGGCGATCTTTGGGTTTTCGGATATGGGTAACCAGCCTGATCTATACCCACCACTATCATTGATACTGGCGATAGGAGGGGCCAGGACGAGGCATGGCTAACAGTATCTGTCTATGTCTAGGAGTTTGATCTGGAAACCCCCTCCGCATTATGGTATGTATAAGAAAATCCTTCGAAATCTAGTTTTATACACTGATAGTAATGCGATATATAGACCAGAGAGTACCGGGGTATATCGATGGCTATGTGCGCCGGTTCTGGCAGGTGTGTTTTCTCCCCTCTCTGTTCTATTTGCTTTTATGTTCTATTTGCGTCTTTATTCTACTTGCCTTCGGTTCGATTTATTTTCAATGTTGCAAGGCTAAAGCTGACATGAAACTTGTTCTCCACAGGCCAGGTGAGAACCCACCAGACACGACTTCACTTGCATCGTTACCATGAACTAATCCTAAACAGTACCGACCACCGAGGCACGCCCGAAGTCCCCGGACGGGTCGTGACCGTCATCGAGCGGAAATTCTGGGAGACTCTAGATGATCCGGTATGTATCTCTCCCTCATTCATCCCCATTTCCTTCTCCTTCTCCCACTACCGCTACTATCTATACCCAGCTGACACCCACCAGCTAGCCCACCTCGAAACATCAAACACCAAAGTCTGGGGCGCCGCATACCACATCCCCGCCTCCCACGCCGAAGAAGTCCACGACTACCTCGACGTGCGCGAGATCGACGGCTACAGCGTGCACTACACGCCCTTCCACCCATTCACGGGTGACACCTCCCAGCCGGAGACATCCCCGTCGGAGCCCATCACCTGCATGGTCTACATCGGGCAGCCGTCGAACCCGCAGTTCCTGCGCGACCCGGCGCGGCGCGAGCAGCAGGATGTCGCAGAGGTGGTGGTCCGCGGGGAGGGCCAGAGCGGGAAGAACTCCGAGTATCTGTATCTGCTGGAGAAGGCGCTGGAGGGGCTGGGGCTGGGGAGCGCCGATGGCCACGTTACGGATTTGGTGAGGCGGGTGAAGGCTTTGGAGACGGTGGAGCGGGTGAGGGAGGAGGAGGAGGCTGCGGAGAGGGATCTTAAGGAGTCGCTTGGTCGGTCGTAGGGTATAGAGGGTTGGACCTGCGAGGGGATAGATGGATAGAGAGATAGATAGGTGGTGGTTTCTTTGGTGGAAATGCATGTGCATTAGACGGCACGTATCAAGCTTGATTGGCATTGGCGTTGGGAAATCTTACACACAACGATTAGATCGTCCGAAGCTGGTTGGTTCCCGTTCCACCCTTGTGCTCAAAACTAGGCCCACAGACGATGGGGTTTACATGCAAATGAGGAAAATGCCAGGGCGAGGGTGAGAAATCAATGATTCAATGTGATCGAGCTGTGCGGAGAGTCGGGTCTCCCAGGGAGAGTCTGCATCGCAATGGAAAGAGAAGAAGAGAAATGAAATGAAAAGAAAATCAACGAAAATGAGCACGCATCATCCCGCCATTCTGTGTCGTCCATTATCAAGCTAAGCATCATTTCCTTCATGGATCGTATCTCGTCGCTTGGGTAGTGAAAGGGTAGTGGAGCAGCAAGATTTTAAAAAAACACAGCGTGGTGACCGAAGAGTTGCCAGATAGACCCGAACCGACAACGTTTAGACAGCAGGCTCCTGCTGCTGGTTACGCCAGCCTGTTGAGGTCAGTGGACAGCCTGAGGATAAGAGTGTTCGGAGGTATTGAACTACATACCGCCGCCGTTGTTGTAGCCGCCGCCGCCGCCTGTCATCCATGTTAATCACCTTCCCATGCATAACTCAAGATGGAAAGAATCCACTCACCGTATCCTCCACGGTAGCCGCCGTAGCCGCCACCATTGCCCTCGGGACGGTTGTAACCACCACGACCGTGGAAACCACCGCCGCCGCTGCGGTCGGAGCGTTCCGAGGCCTTGTCAACACGGATGATGCGGCCGTCGAATCTGCGTTTGTAAACGTGGTGTTCCACACGATGGCGGACCGGATTGGCGAGGCCAGAAAAAGGAAAGAAAAATGAAAGTAAAAAAATGAAAGCTCACTCCTGGTTGTTCATGGCGTTCATGGCGGCGTCGGCATCCTGCTCGCTGGCGAAGCGAACGAAACCAAAACCCCGGCTACGGTTAGTGTCGCGGTCCTTGACGACAACCTGGAGATGGATGAGCCAGACGAACTGGACGGAGGATTTGGGAGAATACTGACAGCCTCCTCGACGTTACCGTACTGGGAGAACCCCTCGCGAAGAGTGTCGTCAGTGGTGTGCCATGCGAGGCCTCTGGTGGGTCAAGGGTCAGTGGAATGAAGGTTGACGGAATCGACGAACCGGAATCCGTCGATCGGGGAGCCGGTGGGGGTGGGAACGAACCCGATAAAGAGTTTGGACATTGTAACGTGGAGTTAGAGAGAGCTGGATTCGGAGGGCACAGTTAGTCGAGGTGTAGAAAAGAATGACCAGGGAAAGGTTCAGAATGGCGAGAAGAACAATGGAGACTGGTGTTTGAGCAGAGAGAGTAGTAGAAGACAGAAAGGGGGATGAGGTGAGGTGAAGAAGGCGACTAATTGTACAGGAAGAAAAAAGTAAAAAAATATATAATAAGAAAAAAAGGAAAAATAAAAAAAATAAAAATAAAAATAAAAAAATTCAAAAATTGAAAAATTGAAAAAAGAGGCCAAAATGCCCCTCAACAGAGTGGAATGATAGAGATGATTGAGGGGATGGGGAGTGAATCGGCCAAAGCAAACATCCCGCTCCTCAGTCACTGTATACCTACATTGAAGATCAAGGAACTTTTGGATTGACTGAAGAGTAACCAAAAAGTCAGTCGGGGATGAAAACTCAAGAAGGTTGAAGAAAGGGAAAACAAACCAAGAAACTGCAGAAAAGATCCCACAGTGATAAAACAAAGAGGGGTGAAAAAATCAAATGGAAAAAGGCGAGAAAAGGTTGCGGGCAAAGCGGGGTGAGAGAGAGAGAGAGAGAGAGAGAAGGAGAGGGAAGAGTGAGAGTGCAGCCTGAGGCAGGGAGGCTAACCACTGGACAGATAGTTATTGCAAGTCTCCAAGGCTGTCTCCTAAGGAGCTAGTCTCCTGTTACTCCTACTAGTCACTCAGTTCTTCCCCTACCAGTTATCCTCAGGTATGATAATCACACCTGGTAAACTCTCCACCCAACCAACCCTGAACCTGACAGACCAGACCAGGGAAGAGGGGAAAGCCTCGCCTTATCTAATCATGCAGGTGGCCTAACTGAGCGGAGAGAAAACCTCGTTCAGCCCAAAGCAAACACAACTGATTGGATTGGAGACGGCTGAGAAATGGGGAGGGAGACAGAGAGGGGCGTTTCCAAGGGCTGCGGCGCTCCCTCCGTCCTCCTCATTGGAGCGAACGGTTGTCGCCTGAAAACGCCATTCTTCATCACCTGTCGGGATGTCCTCCACCGATACCGGCCACTCCGCTGCGTGGGATTCGAGGAAGTGAACAACCCGTGGTGGGGGCTCCACGAATCGGAATGGGAGGGATACACAGGGGATGACTTGGGGGCATGGAGTGGAGTGGAAAGGAGGTGATACTACACTCACGACTGAGGACCTCGGGGGCCCGATCCAGAAGGGTTCGAACGCGACAATAAAGCCATGGAGACAGAATGAGCTGATTGAAACCGTCATTTAAAACGACGGTAAATTACAGGGACCCCTCGAACGGGGCTTCCAGTGGACTGGACACAAGAATGATAGAGATCGTTCATTTTCCCCAGAGACTAAATTGGCCAACGCCGATACATAGAAAGCGTACAGGAGCTGCGCAGTATCCAATATCTTCTTGCCACCAATTCCTGACACTGTGCCAGCCGGCAACAATTTGGAGGGAGTCCATTGCGTGATAGCAGCCACCTTTGGTTATACTAGAAATGGCCCCGTTGACAATTCTCACAGACACGGCTTCCACAGCCCCTACAGTGTAGGATGAAATGATACACTACGCCTTGGCATCGTGGACATCGATGTCTTCCGTCCAAGTGATCCCAGTGGCCGAGCTGACATTGACGACATCCCCGAAGGTTTCGGGGCTCTTGCGGGATTCCTGCTCCGGGTGGAGGAAGCGGTGCACCTCGAGCAGGAAGCTGTTGAGTCTGAACATTTTGAGGCTCTTGCTGGATTGCTGCTGGCGGTGGAGGAGGCTGTGCATTTCGAGCGCGGAGCAGTTCAGCCATTTCCCTCGCCATCCTTCTATGGTCCGCATCCCACAATTCGCATTGACATTGCTTCCACTCGGTCCCACAGTCATAACAAAATTCATGCCCGCAACGGCACCTAGAAGGGGAAAGGAAGCCTTGGTCAGAGGGCATGCGGGTACAAATCGATAGAGGGACCACGCTCATACTTGATCTGATTGCAACCAAAGAACATCTCCACGACGTTGCCACATGCGGCACAGTGCTTCGAGCCTTCTTGCCTGGCCGTTTCCCGCCCTTCAGCGTCATGCTCAAGGCGAGAACCAAGGTGAGATCTAGACCTGCATTGTGTGCACGTCCGTTCCAGGCAGTCTGTGCACGAACGAACACTGTCGTCTGTGCTTCGATTTGGAGGGAGATCCCGGGCACAATACGGGTTTGCACAGTGGGTCCTGTTAAGGTCGTCATTCTCGATCAACCTGTCGGATACGCCTTCGATACCCTTGGGACCCCAGAAGGTCTCCATGTAGGAGAATGGAATCAGACGGCCAGAACAGTGGGGAGGGGAAAGGGTCTCATCGGTAAGAGCATATTGGACATAGTTATGGATACAGTCCTGGCAGAAGTGATCAAAGCAAAGGCCATACACTATTCCACTGCCGAATCTATAGTGCTCGCACACGACACATAGCAACTGTGCGTTGGTCGTCCGATAGTTCTCGGGATTGCCCTCGTTTTCTCCCTGCCCGCTCATCTCGTAGGATGACATTGAAGATGATGTTTGTTGATTTCAAAATCGTCCTGTATAGTAAGAGGCACCCCGACCACTACAAGTAATAGAGATGGCTAGATTAAAGATATAATGAAATATGGAATGAACGAAAGGGAAAGCGACAATATTACTCTCTAGTAATAGACATGATCAAACAGTAGAGAGGCGGAACTCTTCATATCCAGTGTTGTATAATCCAGTCGAACACACCAAATTGGAAAGAAGGACCATCTCGAGCCTTGGCAGGTGCATCAAATCTGGCTGTTGGAACATGGCAATTTCTGGCAGAGACGTCAGTTCAACATACCTAACATACTATGCGCCGTAGGAGAGACGAAGTGCAAGAGCCATCGACGCTATTTCCTTGCCAGGACCTCGAACGGGTGACTGAGGCACCAGCCAGGCAGTAAACATGCCGTGGATTGGGAAACCGTGGATTTCTTCCAACACCAACGTTTGAGGCAACCGCGATCCCCGTTCCTTTCGATGGCTGGACAGCTCGAACGGGGGTATCATTCGAGTACCTGTCGTCTCAACCTAGGTTCTCTATAGCAAACAATTCCTGATGCAATATCTCATCAGTTGTGAATCAATTGCCTGGAAGACTTCCTTCTTAGACTTCGACCTAACTTCCTAATCTTCACATCGAAGCCAGCTTGACCTATGCGACATGGAATTCGCATCTCAAGATTTTATTCATGAGTGGCTATCAAAGACAGGGGACTGCTATGACCAGTCCAGCATCGTCAGAAGACCACTTTCCGGCCTCCAAAGCGCAGGTGTGTCTCCTAGCCTTTCGGATGTGTCGTCAGTCGAGCCAGCTTCAATTACTAAGTCAGTCCAAAACGTGAAGGTGCCAAATCTCAAGTTATGCAGCAGAATTTAGTCCATCTAAAGCCTCGAGGGGGTCTTCCCATCGGAGAGAAGAAAACGGCGGACATAAACCTTCCCCAAACTCTCTTCGCACCGACAGAGGGAGAATTGCGTAGGTATGAGCGCAGACCACGGCACAAAACCAAAGAAGACCATTATGAGTACAACGGAAGCTTCAGACCGAAAGAGAAACATCGCGCCAAGTCCGAAAAAAGACTTGTCAGGAAAAACAGGAAGCACACCATAAACGACAATTTTCACGCTTCAAACGTACCCCGGGATCGCGTGACAGTAGGTCGGATACCCACTGGCATGGAAACATAGTACTAATGTTTTAGCTAGTTGGGCATGTTCAGAAAGGGAAGGGCCTCGTCTGCTGTCAAGACTGCTCAAGGTAGGAGCGTCTAGGAAGGTGCCTATTCCACTGACTTGAACCTAACAGGTCCTTCTTCTAGTCCCTCATTCCGCTTTCCCAGAAACAGAGTTCCTCGAAAAAGTGCGACTACCTGACAAAGAAAGATGTTGGACTGATCGCGATAAAGAAAGAAAAGGTGGCTCGCGAACCGGGATTTCCAGAAAATTGATGGATAGATTCTCTTTTGCCAGCCCGTGTGCAGACAATGTCGGTCAGTTTGATTTCCTGAAGGGGGTAGATTCCCATCCAACTGATATAACACACTTGGAAATAACGGGCCTACATACAGGGTCTGCGTCATCCCCTAACCCGAGAAGTGCACGAGGTTGTGGTGTATTCGACTTCGCATCCTACAAGGAAATGGCTGTCGCCGGCCGTACCTCGGGTGGTGATGAACCATCCAGGGGACGATCTCGCGTTCCTAAGCCCTGCACCGCATCCTACTTTGACCAGACTCCGCTTGAGCTAAAAAGACTGATTGATCTGTATTGCACACACATTCTACTGTTTGATCTGACCTCTGGAGATAATGAAGAGACCGCGAATCTATCGCACAGGACGAAAAGATATTGGGACTTGGACGAATTGAAAGTTCTGCTCGAGAAACGTAAAAGGCTTTGGAACACAGATGAAACCGGTACCATATTTACAGAGAGCTGTCACCTGCGCACGTCAACGAAAAGACGCAAGTTAACTCCCACTGACTCGACTACGGCCGCTGAGCGACCATTCAAGAGAAGGAGGATCACTTCGGAGAGTGGAACCGAACATGGACCTGGCCTCGTTAATTACCTGTCTAACTCCCCGGCGCACTGTTTTGGATATCAAAATTGGTCCAGTGAGCGACGAGAGAGAAGTAGCCATGTATTGATGGGAACGAACGATGGGGCATCCATTCATGCTCTTGGTCTGCCAGATATGCTTGCCCATACTCAAATGTCAACAAAAGTATCGGAGGGTGAGGGAGCATCATATCGCCCCTCGTGGATCCGGATCGGTGGAATCCGAGCACCTGCGAAGCCTACATCAATCCATGGCCTGGATGGGGTTGGTGACACAGCGGTTCGCCCCCATGGCGATGCCGGCATTGAGTATAGCGTCGGCAGAACATTATACACCGCGGACCTCGATGCGGAATATGAAGAGATTGTCCACTCTGAAGAAGGATACCTGAGGAATTCTCTCGGGGGTGGATCAGGAGACTCCATGAATGACACGACCGGTGCAAAGAGAGATTGCAGCATCTGCCCGGCCGCGCAGGATGTCCATGACTGCTGCGGATTGACTACTGGGCCGCTGTCCCGTACCCCCCTCGACACGGTAGAGCCCACATCGAAGGAAACATACTTTCCAGGTAAATTTCAGGACACGAATGAAAGCTCAGAACTTGCGCAATCGGTGTGTGGACCCAAGCACCAGGGGTCATGTCATGATATAATTACGGCGAGAATCAGTGAAAAGTCCCATACAGGGGACATCCCCGCAACGAATGTGCCAATGGATCCGGCCTTAGATTCTACGCGGGCTCTAGACAGGAATGAGCTTGTGCTGCCAAAGAATTTCTGGCGCGAAAACAAGCTATATTGATAACGCGTGTGTTCATTTTTGCCTCGGCGGAGCATTGCTACCTTATGTCCCATACATGATACAATCCGCGTTTTGTTTTCCTATTCAGTGGACTTTGGAGTGTTGGCTTACATATTCTTGTTTAATCTGCTTCCTCGGACCCGAGGATCCAGATATCATCTCCAGGCACATCAGGTATGGTCTGATGTTCAAACATCAAGGGTGCAGGCGCTGGGCAAACTCTCTGACTCGGGGTTGCTTAGCAATTCATAGGGTCATTTGACTTGCTTATTAGGCTGAGGGGGTTCAACATTGCACGATAATTTGCCGCACTTTCGTTTGTTGGGCAGAAGAGATGCCCACAAGGGAGATATACGAGACCTGTCAGCCTATCACCGGATGAACCGGATGAACCACTCCGCTGGGACGGAAGGTGCAAGGAGTCCTCCGTGGCTAGGGTCAGAGCCAATAAGCGCAGGTTATCAAGTGGGGAATAAAAACAAATCGTGTGAGACGGAACTTGATGCCGGAGAGTAGGGAGACACCAAACGAGCGGCATCCCTGACATGCTCAACCACCTACTCCTATAATATCGTCTGACAGCGCGGCCTCAGGTCCAAGATCAAGACTAAGTACGGTGCCATGTTTGCCCAGCGTGAATCCTTGCCTGCTAGGTGGGTCGACACCAATTCAAGCAGCCGATGATCAGTCTGAGCGTACTGCGCAGTCCGCTGTCCAGCAGAAGTACCTACATACTAGCCCACCTACTAACAGCACCCAATGGTCCAGAACGACATGCCGGGCGGGCCCGGCGGCCACTATTTGGTTCTGATAGGCTGGCCATGAGACGCTTTGCCCCTACGGTGGGCCATGGCGCGGAGCATCTTTGGGATCCACACACCCAAGTGGTCGGTAAGCCAAGAACTCCGTGAAGCTGCCAAGGACCTATTATCAAAGACAAAGGGATGGGGCATGGGACTATGAGTTAAACCTCCTCCTCTCTTGACAAGGTGAATATGTCAAACACCTGAAAAGAGATGGGCAACCATTCTCCGAGACTATCAATCATGGGACAGTGAATACAGAGTCATATCTGATTAAATCACCAGTCAAAATTTTGATTGTTTTTTACCTTCGTTTTGTGTTTTCTTTTCTTTTTCTTCCCCCCCTGTCATGCGTGAAGTTATTAGGGTGGTTTGTCCATTCACCAACTCGGGAAAGGGCCTGTTGATCCTCGACCCGACAGTGTCGACACCAGTTTAATTCCAGTGGCTCGGGGCCAGCGGTGTAGCCCTAAGGGCATGGTTGAGAACTCGCAACCCTACAACATGAATGAGGGGATAAATCCTTCGTCCTGCTTTTCGGAGGCGACCGTTTCATATCCGCAGCCTGGCTGAGACGGAATGCGCCTCTTGCTGGGGTTCAGCTTACCAGTATGGCAGCTAGTTGCATGAGCTTATGCATCTCGCTCCAAGGAAAGCAGGAGTCTCCAGTTGCCTAATCACACCCCATCAAATCCCGATGTTGTTCAGTCACCGGGGCCAAATTATGTGGAAGATACCGAGTCCAAGTGGCCGTGTTCCTGGTGGCTATTCCAACTGCGGTCATGGAAAAGGCGTGTTCTGGGATGACCTTCTGATGTGGGTGACGGCTCTAGGTTCGCGAAATGAATTCTTCTTTTTGTCATTGCTTTTTCGACGGTGGGAAGTGTGGTTGATGCTCAATGTCGACTGGTAGTTACTCTGAACCCCAGGTATAAAAGGAATTCCAACGTGGGTCGACTTGTCTCCTAGCCCACTAGTCCTCTCATACCAATACTTCTTTCATGAGCACGACTACCAGCATAGACCTATGTGCCTTGATCATACACGGCCTTGAAAATGGCACCAAATCTTACAAGCACCCAATTGACTGAAACCAATCTCGCCCTGCATGACCAGCTTCTTCAATGCGTAAGTCTGCCTCTGCGATCAATGATCCCGATCAGCCCTAACCCGAGGCCCAGGAACACCCAGCCCATTCCATCGTTCCCTGGGTCGAAAAGGTCATCATGGAAGAACGAATCCACCAGTTCTACACTTCCTTGAACATGGCTGTGTCGCGAGACAACGCTGCACTCCAAACCGACGATAGCACTGACTCGGGGCTCGACATAGTCTCCGACCTCCACCAGACGCACCCCACGCAGCGATCATCTACCGGAGAGACGCGCCTGGGGCAGTTAATGGGTGACTTGAAACTGTTTGACCAACGCCCCGGGATCTGCATCGAGAGCCCGCTCGAGCGGTTTCTCACTCCCGATGGGTGCAGCGTCCCCAGCTATTTCGTGAGACCCGCACTGGAGAATGTCGGCTCGGGAACAGGATTTGGCAGCCTAGAGGGGATGGAGGAAAGGCGGGCCACGGCTAGGGGACATGCTGCGGCGGTTACCAGCCGTCGACGGGCTGATACTGGTGGGCAGAGTTCTGGAAAAGGAGTTAGGATGGTGTCTGGCAACCGAGAAACTCGATGAGAGTTGGGACTCAGATTGAAAAGTTTGTGGACACGCTGCCACTACTCGTACAAAGGCATCATTTGCTCCTAAGGGTATGCCCAGGCCATCAAGTATGGCTACTACCAGTCTCAAAGAATCAATTGGGTATAAAATTCTGCTATCAAGTTATGCTGATCCGCTGTAAAACAATCTGGACCGAGTCCCCGCACCCACAAGCGGTACAGTCCATCCATCCACCACAACAGATAGCCAGCCAGCCAAGCCAAGCCAAGCCAAGTCAAGGATGATGCTCACAAAAGTCTTGGGTTGTGACACTGGCCCTACATGTATGTGTATAACGTATGCCGAAAAGCTTCAATGATCAACTCTCCTCTATCCCACACTGCACTGGGGATAGATCGATCTTCACAGCGACGCAAGGGCCCCAACGACACCGGCACCCTTGAAGGCAGCCTGGTTCTTGACCACGACATCGACGGGGTACTTCCACTCCATGAACCGTGTCCAACCTAAGAATATTCTCGTTAGTCCATCACATATAACAGACATATAACATGAATATAACGAGTGAGGAGGAGCAAAGAGAATATAATATAACAAGGGGAACAGAGAAGAACGGGGACCATACCCCAATAAGCACACTTGCGGCCCAGAAACTTGCCCACAAACGGCACGATCACCATCGACAGCAGCAGCTCCAGCTGCTCGATACTCTCGCGCCACTCCTCCTCGGCGTCGGAGTAATCGTCGGAGAGGGTGGCGAGCTCGGAGGACGTGGTGGACTCCGACGGCAGGGAGGCGACCTCGTCCTCGTCGGAGGAGTAGGCTGCGGCGTCGGCGTCGGGGCCGGCGCCGGCGGCTGCGGGCGAGGGGACCATGTAGGCGGAGGTTGTGAGGGAGGGGGTCGAGGCGGAGGGGGAGGAGGGAGATTGGGATTGGTAGGCCATTGTTGTTGGACTTGAATAGGTCGGTATTTAGATGGAGTGGTGTCCGGGAGGTGGGTTATGTCGGATCGACGGGTGGATTGATTGATTGATTGATTGATTGATGAATCGTTTTCGAGATGGTGGGTTCGATGAGTGGCTGTGTGGATGTTGCTCAAGCAGTGGCCTGCCTACCGCTTGGAGGAGAATTGCAGCATGGAGGGGGATGATGCTGCATGCGCGAACGACTGCTGTGCGGTGCCAGGCAGATTGGATGGATGGGAGAGAGAGGTGGGCGGATGATTGGAGGTTGGAAGACGATCCGTGTCTGCCTGAGGTGTACATGCATGCGTGCATGCATTCTGCATAAGTCGATGGCTGATGTAAGCTGTGACGTGCTTAAATTTTCTGCCTCAGGCAATAGTACCGCGGTCAGGGCGGAACGGGCGGTGTCGGCGAAATGGCGGGGTAAAGAGACGCAATACGGTACGGTCATTACGGGTTGAGTCACCCCCACGTGACCCGATAACGACCGGTCGCCATCGCTGGAACGGCTGGATGGGAATCACCGTGGCTGATCCCAAAAGCTTCAGGACGACCCAACTGAATCTCTCCTCTTCAACTGTGGTGTGAGTGCTTCTATTTCTCCTATCAATCTGTGTGCTGTGTCTGTCCCCTAGAGAGAGTCCCGATCACCATGGCGGAGACTGTACGTCACCCCCTGTTTTGTTCTTTACCGATCATTCGCCCACATTTTCTGCTGTGGCCGCTGTACTTGAAAAACGACTCCATTGTGCCCACTACCCACTTGACCCTCTACTGATCCCCGACGATATCGATCCCTCCTCGGTGTAGTTGGGTTCTGCACTGTCTTCCTGTGTTTTTCTCTCCATCGTCTCCATCTTGACCTCTGCCATTTTTTCTCCCCCGCGAGACTTTTTTGCGAGATCGCCTAGGCTAACGCTACCCGGCGGGGTTGACCTTCAGACCGAACCACCCAAGCAACGCAAGTCTGTCGCCTTTAGCGAAGGTACCGTCATCATGGATACCAAAGGAGAGGTCACAGAGGCGTCTCAGGTTGAGAAGCCTGTCGCCGAAGAGGGTATGTCTTGCTTCCCTTGGAGATGAAAAAAAGGAAGGGAAAAAAAAAAAAAAAAGAAGAAGAAGAAGAAGAAGAAGGATGTTCTAACACTACTCAAAAAACAGCCGGCGACAAGTCCGTCGACGAGGTCACCGAGATGTTCAAAGGCCTGACGAAAAAGAAGAAGAGCAAGAAGCCCAAGGAGGGCGAAGCCGGCGAAGGCGACGAGGAGACCCCCACAGCGGCCGGCGACGAGTTCGACCCGACGGCGCTGAAGAAGAAGAAGAAGAAGAAGACCAAGAAGGTGGACGACTTCGAGGCCAAGCTGGCCGAGGCCGGCATGGGCGAGCGCGACGAGGCCGCCGACGGCGAGCCCAAGGAGGAAGAGCTGCCCGAGGGCGATCTCGAGGCCGGTACGGGCATCTGGGCCCACGACGCCACCCAAGCCATCCCCTACTCGCTGCTCGTCTCGCGATTCTTCTCCCTCATCCAGAGCCACCACCCGGATATGCTCTCCAGCGGCACCAAGTCCTACAAGATCCCGCCCCCGCAGTGTCTCCGTGAGGGTAACCGTCGTACCATCTTCGCCAACATCGCCGATATCTGCAAGCGCATGAAGCGGTCCGACGACCACGTCATGCAGTTCCTGTTCGCCGAATTGGGTACCAGCGGTAGTGTGGACGGTTCGCGGCGGTTGGTCATCAAGGGTCGTTTCCAGCAGAAGCAGATTGAGAACGTCCTGAGAAAATACATCGGTATGTTCTTTTTCTTTTTCTTTTGTCTTATATGATATTACTTCCGTTCACCCGCTAATCATCTACACAGTCGAATACGTCACCTGCAAAACCTGCCGCAGCGGCGACACCGAGCTCAACAAGGGTGAGAACCGTCTGTACTTCGTCACCTGCAATTCGTGCGGTTCTCGTCGTTCCGTCGCGGCCATCAAGACTGGTTTCCGTGGCCAAGTCGGCCGCAGAAAGAGACAGGGTTAAGTGCGTTAAAAAATGGGCTTGTTTTCTTTCTGTCTTGTTTTCTTCTTGGAGGTTGTGTGTACGGGAAGCAGAACTCGCTACTTTACGTAGTGTCCCCCTCTCCCCCTTTGCTCTCTCTCTCTCTCTTCCTAGTCATTCACGATTTCTGCTTTTCTCCCACTACTTCTTCCGTATAAAGATTTCTTCTTCTTATGTTCTTGCCTTCTTGTTTGTGGATTGTGTTAAGTGTGGGGGGAAACGAGATTGTGTTTGGTTAGAGAGGTTAGGTTGGGGGAGATGGTGGAGTTAAAAGCTTTCAGAGACGATGTGAAGATTTAGCATGGCATCAATGAAATGACTGGTACATGGTTTGATATGATTGTATGTTCTTTGCTTCTTGTGTTATACTAAGGTAATGCAGTATACTGTAGTCTCAAAGAGATTATCGTTATGAGAAGGGATTGATTCATTGATGGGATATGCTATGTCATCAAATACAAGTGCATTTCGCTCACAAGTAATATCACAGGCAGAGAACAGAAAACCCAACAAAAGGAAATATCAGGCTTAAAACACTAAGACCATTCCGAGACCAGCTCATAAGCATCAATATACCATTGCCCGCCCTAGTTACTGGCGGTATGCGCACCAATATGGGCGGCAAAGGATTGGACGTTTCTGGTCTGAAGGTAAACGGTTCCAGGCCCATCGAAATGGCATACCAGACCTTCTTTAGTGGCCAAGTTGGACACGATTCCTCCTCCCGTAACACGTTTCATCCTGTATTTGCAGTTCCAAGCCACCAGGTGGCCATTGTCGACAATGTACGACTCACCCTCGCGGATCTAAAACGACAATTTGAGTCAGCCGGTAGTCAGGCACAAATAAACGTTTTATGTATGAACTGGGCAGAAGCGAGACTCCCTACATCTCTCTTGATGATAGCTCCAAAACTCTGGAGCCAGACAAGGCCGGTTCCACTCATCTTGTGAATGAAAAGGCCTTCACCCGAGAAGACTCCTTTCGTCAATCCTTGGCCCTGATACTCCTTCTTAATAGCACTAGTCGATGCCAAAAAACCGTCTTTGCTGACTTTCCAGGACGCAGTGCCATTCAGACGCAGGACGATGATGTCGCCCAGAGTCGCCGGGGCCAGCAAAAGCTCACCGGGCCCCGTGAACGTCGAATAAGACATTTCGCCGCCTGCAATTAGCTTCTTGAATGAGAAATTAACTCCCCCCTTGAGCGAGAGGCTGTCCGACATGGCAATCATTGACCCTGGTTTGGTTTTGTCAGTTACCGCGACAAAGCAAATAATTGTCGACGATCGAGGCCCAGAAACGCTGCCTACCTGGCTTTGCCTCTATCGGGCAACCCACGGCCAACTGCAGGGTAACAATGGAATTGCTGTCTCGATGGCTAATTCTGTAGCTTCCGCCATTGAATGTCCCTGTATCGTCTTGGCTGGTAGTATTGACGGGTGGTCCAAACTGCGCTGACCCTACAGATGACCTATGGGCCTGTACGGCGGGTGCAGTGGACTGGGGTGTCGAAGGCTGGGGGGGAGGGGATACGCTCGCCCCATACGGATTGTTAGATTCGACCGCCGGAGGAGACACCGGTTGTTTTGGAGGCGGCGGATAGCTGAAGTTCGGCGGGGGGTAACCTGCAGACGTCTGGGAATTCAACTGGAAGTCTGTACGTTGTAAGAATGGTTCCTATCCGTAGAGAGGATGGCATAGTGTAGCTCGACATACTTGCAGCGTTTGAATTTGGAGGGGCTTGTTGGAAGGAAAACAGAGAACGTCAGTATCCTAGTTTCTGCGGGTTACCACGAGTGGACTCACGAGGATAATACTGGGTTTCCTGGGCAGGTGGGGGAGTATAGTTCGTCATTTTCACGGCTATGGACTTTTTGTTCCTTCAATAGAAAAATGCTGAAGGATGCGGAGCTTCTTTTGCTACCACCCCGCTGATCAGTAGCCTGGAAGCGAGAACGATACAATCAAAACGGTTCAATTATGAGCTTGGTATGGACTATTGGAACTCTTCGTTTCGCTGAGTTTTATATGGGTTCAACATAAGACCAGCGACGTAAGTTTCTTGGGAGCGAACCAGCCCAGTTATTATAGTTTCCCCGGCCAGCAAGAGTCGGTTGCATCATTCAGCAAAGTTTCAGTCATGGCGTGGTTTTCCTAGACGCCGAGACCTTAGTATTATGGACGTTGATTGCTCGGATGAGTCCAGGTTAGCGCTGAAGGGAACTAGGCTGGGGGCGATGTGATAGGACCTGCAGGTTGCAGACCAGCACGGCCGATCATGTAGCCGCCAGACTCCTTGAAGAGAAGACATGCTGTCCAATGAGATATCATATCTGACTTGGCCAAGTGAAGACGATGGTTCTGGGCAAAAAAGTTCACTGGTCAGGACTCAAGGAGTGACAGCCCAAGAGAGCGGGGTTGAAGGGAAGAACGAGAAAAGAGAGAGGGGGAGAGAGAGAGAAGGGAGAAAATAGAAACCAACCCATTCCATGGGGGGAGTACATCCTCAGGCAAACGTCACATAGCTCTTGCTTGCGATAAGATCCTCACTTTCTTTATAGTATTTTCAGTGTCCAGCATATGAGGGGTTTTGGTCTTGTTTACTGGCTTCCACGATGGTGGTGTGGTGGTCTTCTTTTTTAATGGCAATTAAATACTTTGGTCCCTTGAACGTCAGCTGCTCTAAGTCACTCTATATCATGCTCTTCTGCCTGCGCCTGCGCCTGTTGCAATAATTGAATTCCTTCGGTATAATATAGTTGCTGTGCCCAGTCGAGGGCTGTTTCGCCGTTATGTGCTTTGATGTTGGTATCAGCATGGTGATCCAACAGAAGCTTCACCATTTCGGTATCTTTATTGCGGATTGCGAAAGTCAATGCTGTGTAACCATCGTAGGTTTGGACGTTGACATCTGCACCTCTGGAGAGAAGCTGCTTGAGGACCTCCATATGATAGTCTGCGGCTGCAAAAACCAGTGGCGGGATTCTACCAAATCCACCCTGGTCCACATGGGCGCCCGAGTCTAGGAGCAATATGGCAATACCGAGATGGTTGCCACTTGTTGCTCGGACCAAGGACCCGTATCCGCTGTTGTCTTGTGCATTGATCTGGGCTCCACAGGACAAAAGATGCGAAACTATATATTCGTCACCTAATTGGCTCGCAATCATCAACGGGGTTATGCCACTTCGGGCCCTCCTGTTGACATCTGCCCCAGCTTCAAGCAAGGTGAGGACTGCGTTTCGGTCGTTATCGCCAATTTTCTGCATCAACGCAGTAGGGCCGCTTTCGTCCTCAGGCTCTTGCATATTTATATCCACGCCACGCCGGACAAGTGCGGCGATCGCTGTCCGATAGCGTCCTTCAGCGGCCCAGAGGAGAGCATGGTAGACAAGCCTCGGACACTTCTTATCGTATTCAACCCATCTGCTGATAAGCCAATGTAAGAGAGCCTGGTGACCATTCTGACACACCCAGTCCAAAGCCAGTCGATCTTGTATCCCAGGCACTTGGCGATTTAATGTTTTCTCCCCGCTGGTGGTCAGCCATTCCAGGACGGCCTGTTTTCCCGCCTGTCCCTCCGCTTCACTGCCGTTCACGTTTGATTCTGGCACAGATCTTGCACTGAGCCCCAGGTTCTCTAGGTTGCTCAGCACGGATCTCCTATCGCTTTGTTTTTCGGCAATATGCCTAGTGATCCACCCTAGTTGCACGGTAAATTCCCGCCAGCACTCTGGCCGATTTTCGGTGGCCATCCAGCCCGGCGGGCGTTGAATCTCAGCATTCTTAAAGAAAGATGATCGTGGATCATCTTCTACTGCGAGGCATACCTGTCTAAATCCTTCGCTTTGTGTGTTAGTATCGGGGTGTACCATGGCAAGGTGACAGAGGTAACCTAGTTCGAACAATGAGTGTTCGAAGTCAGCCCCATGCGAACGCTGGCAGAGCCATTGCGCAATCGAAAATGCGTCTGGCCAGTTACTGTTTGCTATAGCTTGCCCGATGCGCTTCCTAATATTTTTCGAGTCACCAGCCAGTTCAGGCAGCAAGCACTGGTCTTGTAACACTGGCACAATGCACAGCAATGCATCTTCTCGGGTACCCAAATTGGTGGACTCGAAGCAGTTAACTAAGTCGTCCAGGCGGCTATTGTAGACGAAGAAGCCGCCCTGTGAGCCTCGTTGCAAATCAACATTACCGCCCAAGTGTTGCAGGTTCCCAAGAGTACTCTTAAGAAACTGCACGTAGATATCCTGAGCAGCCATGATCTCCAAGCTGTTCCCGGTTTTCACCGCCAGAATCTCTTTATCATCGAGATGCTCTTCTGACCAGCTACCGAACATCTGCTCAGGGAGGTTCACCATTCTGCTCGAAACCATCTTCGGCTCCGTTTGTCGGTATATCCATCTATAGTAGTTGAGATCGGTCTCTTCGGCCGTAGCCTGGGCTTGATTCAGCCCCACGAGCCGGCCAAAGTTCTGATGGATCCAATCTGGATTGGCCTTGATCAGTGACCAAACCCATAGTCCAAGAACAGCCTCCAGCTCGTTTTCGTCAACCCGCCAGTGCAGGGTTCCCTCGGGCTGTGAAAGCGTGATTGTATACGTTTCCAAAACCGGATGTAAGCTGATGTGCCTCGCTTCGCATACAAGTACGATATCAAACCCTACCGTGTCGTCGGTTGTGTTCTCCCAGGTGGACACGAGATTCATAGTCTTTTCGATCGTATTTGCGAGGCTCCAGGCTGCCTGGCGTATAGGAAGGCCATCCCAATTCATACTCGGGTGGTTGTTATGGATCGAGGTAAGCTGAGCTAAGCGGGTTCTCGTTTGTATCAGTTGAGTCCCCAGGCCAGCTGAGGGTGTTGTGCTTTCGGTTGATACGTCGTCGGACGAGTGAATGCTAGGCTGGGGACATCTGGTGCTACTGGAGATGATACTGAAGGTGCCCACGTTCTCGAGGTGGAAAGCAAAGCAGTCAAGCTCTTGGTTCTTATGAGACGTCAGCTGCCGCTCGGCCTCCGTCAGGCGATTCTCTTCGGGGCCGATTCTTTTGGCTCGGAGGCAGGTCCGCACGATGGCCATCAGCAATGTCGACCCCATTACCGCTATGATGACAGACGAGTGCAGCCCGCGGATACCAACGAATTGGACGACGAACCCGATTAAGGTAATCAGTATGGTGAATAACAGTAGCGGTCCTCTTTTGTGACTTCCACGTCCTCTCACGGATTTAACGTACACCAAGTCATCGGTGGGTGGAGCTTCGTAGCCATTATCGACCCCAAGGAAAGCACCGAAAACTTGATCACCAACGTTCTGTCGCCCGGGCTGTAGCCAGTATATCGTACTAGGTGTTGCTGGGTGAAGATAACACTCAGTAGAAGAGCGTTCAATGATGTATGCGCAGAGGAACATCCCTATGCAGAGTAACACCGAACCAAAGACAAATAGCGGGAACGCGTAGCCCTCCACCGGGTTTCCATCTTTGAGAAATTGCTTAGGATATATAAAAACCGTGACCGCAGCGTATGCGATCGTGCCTGACACCTGAAGTTTTAGTGTATATCCTTTTTCGGAGGTGGGTCTGGTATCCAGAAAGGATATTATTGACTTACCTATCTGCAAGCCAATGCCCAGAACCGCAGCGCAGTAGAACCAGCCCTGGCTCCTCCGTTTGATGCCTTTATTCAAAGACAAGTTTGGGATATCGAGTTCTGGCATATACCCGCCGATGTCCAGGATTGAACGTCCCTCCCCCGCAATCCAGGCATTTTCCTGGAGAGCGTGATGCAGCGTGCCAATTTTCTGAACGGTCTCCTTGGTGGTAGGATCCTTTTCTTTCCACACTACCACCTCGAGGATCCGAGGTCGTCCGAATACTCTAGATATGCCACCGTTGTTGAATAACTCGGCTGTAGTCTCGGAAACACACGAGAGGAGCTCATGCTCCGCTTCCCCTGGACCTTCTTGAGCCCGGCCAATGAAGGCACGCAATGTCGAGTTCCCACAGACCCGAATGACTGAAACGACCGCAGTCAGGATTCCCAGCGGGGAAAAGGCAAAGATCAAGTTGTCTAGAAGGCTGGTCGACTCGGAGAGAAACTGTTTTGTGAGACGTTCCCCGAAGAGACTTATGAGTGGTGCCTGGTGCAGTTAGCGATCATGCCAGGGTTTTGTCAAACTGGAAAGTGGGATTAAGATGAAACAAAAAAAGGAGGGAATGGAGTGGACATGCGTACCAAATCTGTGGCAAGATTATCCGCGAATTGATCCCAATCGCTGGACATAGTTGCCGGAACTATATACAAGAGGGGCAACTGGGCAACGCCAACAGTGCAGAACCACCGTATTATACCAGTTGAGCATAGCAGGACTGCAATCCATCTCGACTTCTTATTGCCTTCTGATGAGATTCGCGCCAGGGGCGGATCTCACCAGAGAGAGAGACATGCGCCTCAGCCTCGCCTGCCGCCTGCCACAGCCCCCCCGCAAGCAGCATCCTTGTTGTCTATATGTTCCCTGTATGGGCGGTTCGAATGTCGATTACCGTCTCGACCAATAAACAGAGGGTTCGGGCCATGCTGCCAGCCGCCCATTGTGTAGGCATGCAGAGGGGGGATGACTGCGTTGTGATTTGTCGGTGATGAAGTGAAACAACCTAAAACTGGGCGCTTAAATGTCTGGCGTGGGTGGTCGACCCACCTTCCGTCCGTCGAACGTTGGTTATTACTGGAGGGGCAGCTCGGAAAAGAGGAGGAAAGACAAAAGGGGCAGAGATTATTTTTGGGTAGATAGGGAAGGTACGGAGTACTAACAGGTAAGGTAGGTAGGTAAGTCTACAGGAGATGGCTGCGGTCACGGGAACGCCTGGGAGGTCGTGGGAACGCCCGCATCAATAGATGGTGTCTACGTTCTTAGAATGGGGGGATTGTATAAATAATTTTATTATCAGAGGTATCCCTAAGCCCACAATAGGATCATTCTGTGGCGCACTGTCCATTCCAAGGGGTCAAAGCTATCAGATATAGAAACCACCAACGCCAGTCCCATGGTACAAACTAAAGGGGATAAAAAAACCAATTCGAACACTGACAACCGAAAGGCATATGTGGCCAGTGGAATCCATAAACCTAGGTGACTGTGGTTTAGAAAATACTATTCACAATGTTGGAACCAACCGTCGCACCGGCACCAAAGATCGCTAAGATTTTCCAGTCAGTCAGGTCACCAGTTCACCACCGTGATACAGATGTATGGGAATCAGCATCGCATTGGTCCATTCGTGACCGCGGATGTGCGAGCGTCGAGGGCGGGGGGGACATACCAGCATTCCCGAGCTTTTTGCCAAACTTCTTGCCATGCTGCTCAAACTTGCCATGCTCCTTCTGATTCGGATCGGCGGGACCGGAGCCGCTCTGGCTCACCTCGAGGGGCATGTTTCCGTAATTGGTCGGGGGAGGGGCGACGGCCCCTTTCTCTTCGATGACGTTGACATAGCTTCGAGGGAAAATACCCTCGAGGTTAGTGCGCTCGTTGCGACCACGCCACCCTAAATAGATCGTATATCAGCCATGGGTATAACCGCGAGAGGTAGGGACAGTCATACAGTCCGCATTCATGTGCTCCAGAACCTGGACCCGGTCGTGCGGCTGCAAGGCCAGGTCTCCCGGGTCAGTGGGAGTATATGCGTATAGCGCCGTAGCGAACGACAGAACGGGAGGTCCGGCATGCGGGTAGGCAGGAGGAGGGCCAGCAGGAACCGGACTGGGATACTGGTGCGGCGTGGGAGGCTGCTGGGTAGGAGCCTTCTCATTCAACGTGGTGTTGGCAAACTGGTTTGTGGGAGGAGAGTAGGGGGCGGGAGGAGAATATGAGGCCGGCGGAGACTGAACCCGAGACAGGACGGGAGGCTGGTGCACAGGGGGTTGCTGTGCAGGGCTCGCGGTCCGACTTCCATTCTCTTCGGGTAGGTTGGACAGAATGGTCGACACTTGCTGCGGCGTCAGAACGGACGCATCCGCGAGGAATTCAAGTTCCTAAATCGGCACCGTAAACAGTTAGAAGGTTATCACCAATACGTTACAGAGATAGGGATCCGCCATGACGAGCAACGAGTTGCGACAGATACATACTGCTCGGATGGTGCGCAGCGACCGGTTGGTCATCGCTTTGGCGAAGTCGCTCTGGGACGCCATGACGGAGAGGGGACGATTCGACGATAAGCTGGAGAAGTTGGGAAAGGATAGAAGGATACAAAGGATAGAGAGGTAAAGAGCGGTGTTAATGTAAGAGAATAGAGTATAGTCAAGAAAAGGAGGACAATGGTCCGACCATAAAGGAATGAATGGGGATGGATGAATGGTGGATGGATGGAAGGATGGATGATGGATTGATGGGGGAAGAAGTAAATGAAACCGGTGGATGGAGCCTGAGGTTCCTGGCCTTCCGCTGGGGCTGGTGGGCTGGACACTCTCCTATTGGTGGGGGGGCCACACCTACCTCAATCCTCAGGTTGGTCTGTATCCACTCTGATCACGCCTCTATGGACTATAGGCTTTGTCGTCGGTATACTTTGAACATCAATACAAGGAATGATCAGACACTATGTCATTGTTGGAATGCCCTGATTGTTGATTCTCATACATTCCGGTCACCACCCTAGCTAACACAAGGCTGTACTGCGTCTTTCTATATTCATGCTGGGCTGTGTTGAACTGCCCCATTTGGTGAGCAAATAGAACGCTTGGCACAGGCCAGACGACAACTGACAGTTAATCTAGTATTAACTTACCTGTGTGGCTCTGATCAGGTCTAAGTACAGACTCTGGACTAGTACCCTGGGGATGGGTGTATCGCATTATATGGTCTGTGTTATCCAGAACAGACCAAGAGGAAGAATCGTCATCCAGGTTTGTTTCTTACCTAGGTAAACCATTAAAACTCACATAGCTTATTCGTCAATGGTATTTAGTTAGATATGTGTATTGACGAATACATACATCGTACGATATATAGTATTGTATGCGTACGGATCTTGACAGCGGCTCGTCTATATATATCCGCGATAGACCGAACTAGTACATAAACGGTCCCCGAAGTCGATATAAAGAAAAGATAAATTTAGTATGCAAAGTTAAATCAATGATCTCAAAACAGAATAATTCATAGAGAACTTCGTACCATCAAGCCTAGACTCCCCTGACAAGGCTTCAGTGAGTCAGACTCCAAGCAGGGCAATCAAGCAAGGACAGGGACTGTATTGAATCCACAACAACAAGCGAGTCACCCCTGTAGCAGTTCTTTGACTCATGTCAATCCTCCCCCACAGTCTCGGCCACAGCTTATTTGTTTTCGTTCTATACCAGACCTGGTGGCGGAGAACGAAAGGGTTCAATGGTCATATTGACTCTGGTTGGTGAAAGAACCGAGGCGCGATGATGTCAGACCGCTAACCCTAAAGCGGGCTAGCGCATACCGCCCCTCCGAACTCCGCCATCCCAGGGCTCGAGAAGCTTCTGTGTCATCGATATAAATTCCTTGGGCCTGTTCTGCCACATTTGCTCCGACAAACCCTCATCTCACTTCTCACGATCCCCAGTCTATACCGCCCATCACCCCCGCCACCTCTCCACCAACCACCATCTTTCTCACACTTCCTTACCCCTCTCTTTTCCACAAATCTTAATCCACAATGAGCGACTGGGACAGCGTCACTAAGATCGGCAGCAAGCACCGTGGCGGTGCTGCTCCCCGCGAGACTGTCGTCAAGGGCAAGAGCGCCCTGAACGCCGCCCAACGTCAGGGTCTGGTCATCGGAACGGAGAAGAAGTACGCTTCTGGCAATACTGTAAGTGTTTTCTTTCTTTTCTTTGTTCACTTGGAGAATCCCCGCACATTATTATCCCATTCCCTGGAGTGGCAACGCAGTCGCGACCCCTTCCCCCCTTCGTTCCCCACCATCATGCCCCCGAATGCACAAAACAAGTCAACTAACAGAATCAAATCTAGTCCGGGCGAGCAGGCGCTCCCGAAGGCCAGCACTTGACCAAGGTCGACCGCAGCGACGACATCGTCAAGCCCAAGACCGTGGGTTACCAGGTCGCAGACGCCATCAAGAAGCGCCGGAACGAGGAGGGCTACAAGATGACCCAGAAGGAACTCGCCACCAAGTGCAACACCACGGCCACCGTCATCCAAGACTTCGAGAAGGGTACCGCCACTCCGGACCAGAAGGTGCTCAGTGCCATGGAGCGCGTGCTCAACGTCAAACTGAGAGGTGCAGACATCGGAAAGGAAAAGTTCCCTAAGAAGAAATAAATTTGGATATCCTTAACCCATTTTCCTTTTTTATCTTCTTTTCTTAGGGGTGTCGGCTTTGTTTTTTCCTTTGTCTTATCCCTCCACTTTTTATTTTTTATTTTTTATTTTTTTTTACCTTTTTTTCTGACTTCCTTTATCTCTTACCCTTGGTTTGAAGGACTTGGGACTATCATGATATGCATCTTCGGGCAATGAATGAGACTCCATGGTATCTCTATGTTCTGCTGGTCGGAAAAAGCGCTAGCCTGTTGTTGATAGAAAGCTTAGATCAATAAAGAAACCCCTAAATTGGAAGACATTTCGTGGAATAGGAACCGTGTCTCAAGATATTACCCTTGATGTAGTCTAATGAGAATACGGTTTGGATAGATGAGGGTCTCTCTTGACCGTAGCTGGCCAGAGACATAAAAAAGAGAAAAGAATGGTACCAACTCCTGGAATCATTGTAATGAGAATTCATACCCTGAGTCGCCCCAGGACAGAGATACGTCAATAGCTTCTTGTGCCCGTATCCGTCTGGCTCTTCTACTTTTTGGTGTAAAAAACGTCTTCACCTCATGACACATACATACAGTGCGTGATCTGGAATTTGGAAAGAAATGACAAGGAAATTAAAAGGAAAAAGAGAAAAAGGGGAAAAAGCGGAAAGATTTATAAAAAAAAAAGAAAAGGAAAAAGTAAAAGGAAATTCCCAAAACGATGCTCGCTTTACCGCCTCATCTGCTCCCTCTCAACCTCGTACATGAAATCAAAGTAGGACTTGTCGAAGTGGTGCACACGCACGTAACCGTCCTCACCACCGGAGGCGTAGGCCGTGCCGGCGGGGTGGACGGCAACCGTGTTGAGGGGACCGAAGTGACCACGGACACGGCCGATCTCATCCTCGAAGATCTTGTGGTAGAAGCGAGCTTCGAATTTACCTTGCCGGGCCGAGGTCGTGGTGACATCCATGGCGGCCTGACCACCACCCAGGATCACGTACTCCTTCTTGGGCGTAATCGTGGCGCTGTTCAGGGGGGTATCGGAAGGATAGGTCTTGAGGATGGCGAGGTTACGGGTGGACAAAAGCTGAGTTGGTCAGTGAATGTCGGGAAACCCATAGACGTGTATATATATGTCTATATAATACATACCTTGGCGGTCTTGTCTTTGGAGGCGGTGATGAAGTAGGTGCGGTCTGCGGAGAATTGGATGTCGCTGATCTGGAGGTCGAACTCGTGCGCCTGAACGTTTTCCAGCTGCTCCCCGGTCTATGATGACAATGTGTGAGTTACCGCCCCACCGAAAAGCGACGGGGGACCACCATACCTTCGCATCGTACTGGCTGACGCTGCCATCCTCATGGCCAGCGATGATGTACTTGCCCAGGTAACCCCAACCGGCAACGGTCGCCTTGCTCTCCGTGCAGGTGATCCGCAGGCTGGGCTCCTCAGCCTGAGACTCGAAGTTACCCTGACCATCGCCGTAGTTGATGTCAAGCACCGTAATCGTGCCCAAGAATCCCATGCGCTTCTCAGTAACCGCCAGCAATTTGGTTCCATCCGGGCTGAACTCGACGCGCTTCACAGCCGTGGGGAAGTCCCACACCTTCACACACTCGCCGGTCTTCACGTTCCATAGCCGCACGGTGTTGTCTGCCGAGCCAGTCGCCAGAAGGACGGTGTTGGGGCTCACATCGACGGTCCAGATGGCACCCTGGTGTCCCGAATAGGTACCGAGCCGCTCGCCGTTGGCGGACCACCAAGCGCACACGATCTTATCCTTGGCTACGGAGAAGAGCAGATCACCATCGCGGTTGAATTTGATCTGGTTGAGGGACCGTTCCTATTTTGGGCGAAATTTCGATCAGCTCGTCAGTTCCTTGTCTTTACACTTTGGCAGAAGTCCTCCCAAAAAAGCCAGGAAAAAACATGAAAATCCAGGTTCGGGAAGACTCGAGGGTGGAACGCACATGGCCCGAGAGCAAGATAGGTCGCATATTGGCAGCAATCCGACAGGGGGAATCTGGACGCGCAGGCGAGAGATAGGGAGAGGGCGGGGGGAGGGAGCGTTCTGTGACGGCGAAAATCGAAGATCTGGTAGTCGAGTTCGACTGGTGGGGGTGTTGCTGCTGGGCGGCGATTCTCTTGGTCGGCCTGGCTCTCTTTCTCTTTCCACTAGTTTGAATTTCATCGCACAGTCCGGCTCTGGCCGCCAAGACCCTGTTTGGCTGGTTTGTTCTTGCCCGGGGGATTGTTTCTCCGGAAATCACAAAGACAGATCACGTGGGACTGGAGCCCTATTCAGTCGTCCCAAAGAGGCATAGCGTTTTCCAAGCTTAGGTAATCATTATATCGATAACTGATAAGATAACCCTGATAACGATGAGGGTCCTGAGGCTCCCAAGCTGTATATCGTATGCTGTACAGTCTCTTTCCTCAACAACTCGCTACCCATCTTTCTTGCGTGGTGTACCTGACCTGACATCAAGGGATAACGGGATGATGATAATGTTAACCTCACCATCCAAGTCCTTGGAGTCATGTTTGCCCTTGAATCCCGTCATAAGTTGGATCTCGCTGATCGGAGTTATAGAATGAGGTAAGGGGAAGACTGACAGAAACCCACCCATATCTAGATCGATCCTAAGTCGAGATACGAAGATTCTATCAATTCTAGAAAATATCTGTGCAGCAGACCCACACCTTCCCTGCCTCGCACTCGATGGCGGAGATGGCCGACTTTGGTCCCCGCAGAGTCTCTGACGCAATGCAGTCTGGAACCAGACCCTGCGGTTTCCCACTACCCACGAAGCCGGCTACCTTCTCCCAGACGTCAATTATCTGCCTTGATTCTACCTGGTGCTCACTAGCCGTGAAAGGAGATACCATTCTCCTAAAACAGCGTGGGAGGTACCAGCAATAGTTTACATAGCTTGGTGATGGAGACAGACGCTCCTCCCGAGGTCATCATCAACTCGCAGGACCATGGACGTTGTGGCAGTCGGGGTGACTTTTCTATCGTTGACTGTCCTGTTCGTCTTCCTGCGGATCTCCACGAGACTGTTCTTTATTCGCAGCCTAGGGTGGGATGACTTTTTCCTCGTTCTTTCTATGGTATGCTTCCTCAGTCTGCTCCCCTCTCGAACCATCACACAACGACTCATGCCAGTTTAGTTGACGAATACTGTTTTTTTCGCCCTCACGATTATCCGTGCGTGCTCTCCCTCCCTACAATACTCGCAAATCGATGAATAAATTCTGATACCTATCATACAGAGGTCCAAAACGGCCTAGGAAAGCATCAAAATACACTGAGTCCACAAACCGTCCGAAACCAACTGAAGGTACCAAAGCAGAGAGCCCCTCTCCACTCCATGGATCCAACCTGATACCAGAATCCAGGCACTATGGATCACGATCCCGATGTACAACCTGACCATGAACTTCACCAAGATCTCCATGGCCATTCTCTACCTCCGCGCCTTCAAAACGAAGACCTACCAACGAGTCCTGATTGTCCATATGGTCTACATCATCATCACCGGACTCTGGATGTTGCTCGGCACCATTTTCTTCTGCACCCCGATCCGCGGGTTCTGGGATAAGTCGATCCACAGCTACTGCATGCCTCAGATAGTGGTCTGGTGTCTCAACGCCGCCCTCCAGATCACCACAGACATACTCACCGTTATTCTCCCCATGCCGGCATTGGCGAAACTCCACCTGGCTCGACGTCAACGGGTTGCCCTGATGGTGGTATTTTCTGGCGGATTTTTGTATGCTCCTGAACACTCTTTATTTTTTTCCCCCCAATGTCAGAAACTGACCCTCCACTCCCTCAGCATCGTCGCAGTAAGCGGATTCCGTCTTTCCCAACTGGTTGAATATATACGAGGAACCGATACAACCAGTAAAACCCCCCTACCCTAGAACCCTTTCCTCCCCATCCCCCCTACACACATACATGTATTCCATGTATACACATACCCTACCGGACTCACCACCAAAACGAAGCCACCCCCCCCCAAGAAATACAACAACTAACCAAAGAACAGAATTAAGCAACAGCGCCACCGGCTGGTCCTTCATCGAAACCAGCGTCGCCATAATCTGCGCCTCTCTACCCCCGCTCCGCCCCCTCATCGCCCGCCTCTTCCCCATTCGTACATCAGACCAGCAAGAACCAGACAGCACCCTACGGGACACCCAAAACGATACCAAGCCACGCAAAACCCCCAAACGAGACTCGCAACAACCTCTCACCTTCGACCCCGCATACGGCTTCACAAACGCCAACACGAGCTACTCAGCCAGCATAACAGGTCACTGTCCCGAGAACAACCTCCCCAATCCCAACCACAGACACAAAAACAGCATCAACACCAACAATACCAGCTCCACTATTGCAACCACCGCCACCACCGTCACCGCCAACAACAGTAACAATAACAATAATATCAACGAGAAAGACCCCGAAGACCCAACCGACCGCCGCTCGAGCTCCACCCGACGACGGCAGCCGTCAGCAGGAGGTATCCACGTCGAGAAACGTATCTTTTGGGACTCGGATTCCGCGCATAGTAACGATATGGTTCCTCCCTTGGAGGGTGGGCGACAGCTGCAGTTGGAGCCTTATCCCGGGGATTCTCTGCCGGATCCGCTGCCGCGGTCGTATCAGTTGCCGGAGATTGAGCCGTAATTTGGAATTTGGATTGTGGAGTAGATAGAGTGTGTGCATAGATGTCTAGATGGTTTCTTTGTCTTAGCATTTGTCATTGGTTTATTCATTTCAAGGTATAAAGAGGAACACAACAGGTATTTGCTGTATCTTAGCAGCTGACCGTGGTTTACTACACAATCTAACGGGAACACTACAGACATTTCCTGTGTCTTAGCTCGAGAATGATTATTCATTTCAGAACTAACATGGAATACTACAAAACTAATGAGTCACCGACCCAATCTTATATGAATGATCACGCGCCAATCGTAGCACATATATAGTTAGGATAGAATAGTGATATGCACCCCAACAGCGACTGACAAGGAAAAAGTCCAAAGGAAGCAATCGACATGTTTAGATAGAGAGCCCTAATTTGGTTCATCTCCATCGTCAACTGATAACACCGCGGCCTGACTGCTTTCCTGGCGTGGCCTGGAGAGATCGCGTGGATGAAAGCTCACGCGCCGATTCGCAACTCTCCTATGCACCATGGCCACTCCTGGCGCCGTTCTCAGAATCCCACGGGTCGGTTTGGGCTTCTGTAGTGGCGGGAATGGAGATTCTACCTTCCAAAGCTTAGGGGCCGGCTTGGGATTCCGTAGCGGTGGGAAGGGAGTTTGCGCCTTCAGAACGGCTTTATCTGTCTCGGTCATTTGATGCTCCTCATCCATGGTGTTGCGCTCTCTTTTCTCAGAAGACGTGGCGCATTTTGAAGTCCCGAGGGTGACATGAGCTTCATATTTCTTGTCGTCGGATTGCTCTCCCTTAACTGGCTCTTCTGGATTGGATGAATCCCAATAGGAAAGAAAGGTGGCTTCGGCTTCACGGGCCGCGTCTTTATCGCTCCTTTCTAGATCTTTTGAGTCGACTGGGCTCAGGCCAAACAGACGGCACTCGTTTCTCAACCACTCTGGGTCAGCTGTATCCGGGTCGAACAAACTATTCATGTCATCATGCGGTTCGTGTGTTTTGTCCGTGCCGTCCTCATGTTCCATGGAGCTTTCTGTACTGATTGTTTCCCATGAAATCAGAGAGCCAACAGAGTCTCGTGTTTGACCCATACGACTCCTGGAACCAATAGAGAGGGTTGAAAGTCTGGATTTAGAAGGCAGGCCAACCCCACGACCAGGAACCGCAGCATCTGTGGCAAATTCTGGCTTAAGGCAATCGAACGCCCAAGGATCAAAGTCTACACGCGCCACGGGGCTTGGGAGCCTCAGTTGGGGAAGTGCCACATCGGTGCTTTCAATAGGCTCACATCGAGAAGCTGAATCTGGTGATGTGTCCCGATCATCCGGTGTCTCATCCTGTCTCGTAGGGACCCTCTCGAATGGGGGATTCTCTCTCTGGCCTTGCTTCATAATAGAACTTAGGCTGTTGACCATCGCTGAAAGTGGACTGAGTGGACCATTTGCAGACGATTCCGACGCTTCTGACTCCTGATCGGACTCTGAATGCCTTGATTTAAGATCTGCATGTCGGCAACCACGGACGAGTTGGGTCTGCTCGTCCGGGCCCATGCCTTGGTTTCGGGGAGGACTGTCTCCTTGGCGACTGGATGGACGTCTTTGGTTGTTGGGCTGCTTTTCCTGGTCACCGGGCAAGAGACCTCTGCAATAGCGATCCAAAAGAGGCCAATGTACAGGAGGATTAAGTCCAGAACCACCGGAACTGGCGCTCCGATATGTGGATGGCGCTTTTGGGGCATCAGTCAGACCTTCTTGATTATCAGGTGAGGCTGCGCCGGCAAATTGAATCTCCCAAGGACTGTCTTGCTGTCCTCCCGATTTCCTAGACCGTGGCCGAAGCTCTTGATCGTGTGTCGGTGGCACTGGAGCTGGTTCCTCTGGCTTCGGCCCTGGTCCCTCTGGCTTCTGGCCCGATTCCTCTGGCTTCGGACGTGATTCCTTTAGCTCCTTCTTTGATTCCTCTTCAATCTCAACCGGTTCTTCCGGCTTCGGACCTGCTTCCGGCTTCGAGCTTTTGCGATTCAAAAATTTTTCATGCAAATTCGCCAAACTGATTCCCCCATCATCCCCAGCGCTTCTGTCACGCTCCCGCCGCCAATTCCGCCAGCGCTCGTACATCACACACGGCGAGTCGCAGTCCAATAAACACATACCCACAAACGGGGACCGGAGCGAAGCATGGAAGACGGGCTGCATCAGGGTAGGACGGGACAGAAACGGCGCCACGGCTGGTAGGATGCCCTGGGCCACGAGAGAGGAATAAGGCCGGTTGGTGCTCTTTGCGGCATAAGACGTCGGGCGACGCACGATAGTTGTGCTGGTGCTATGGGCGATTGTCGTTGGTGAGATCGGTACACCGGGGGGAGTCTGCTGGGAAACGCTCCGGTGGAGTTTGTCGACGGATGAAGCGCAGTAGTGGCATAGGACGTCGTACTCGCCGCTCCGGGGGATGCAGTGACAGCTGACGGGGTCCATTGTCGTGAACAGGGACGTGTCGGACCAGTCCCAGTTTCCGACTTCGATCCAGTGGGGTAGTTCATCGAGCGGGATCAGTGGGACTTGGACGTGATCAGGGCGGGTGAGATAATAACTGGGGAATGGCTGGCTCATGAGTAAGTAGTAAATATAAATGAATGATATGGGATAGTGATATGATAAATGGCACGGATGACGGCCTAAACGAGAGATGTGAGTTGGATTATAGAGTGAAGTCCGGACAAGTATGGACATCGATACGAGCAGAGATAGATCTCTTCTGTGGATCCCACTGGACAGGCAGGTGCGAGCTGGTAGAAGGAAGGTGCGAATGTGCCAGGTTCCTATATAGCATGTCTGGTTATAAGAAGGCCCCAGCTGATTTGGTACTCACAATATGACTGTGCACCGGTAGATCGTACGCTCTGTGCATCGCCATTGGAAATAGGTCCGATGGAGGGGCGTACGGTGGATAAATGAACCAAACAGAGAAAGATAAATAAGAGTATACATTAACGCCCACATCAACATGACATTTCAATGACTTGGTTTATTTCATAACGGGATCCAAAACGATGCACCGCACGACGGAGCCAGCCGCTCACGTTCGGTCATGGGTATTAGCTGTGAATACATATTGAGGTTCAACAGGAAAAGAACAAGGCGAGATGTGCCAATAAGACTGATCAAAACCCAGAGTGAACTTTTGTGGTCCTAGTATGCAAGAATTGCGCGCTGGGGATGACTTTTCTACCGGTTGGGGTGTCGACCGAGTCGTATTCATGCCCCAACGTACCAAACTTCGACGCCGAGAATATCGAACTTGGTGCCTTCGTCGGAGAGAGGCTCGTTGCCGAAGGTTTGGCATGCGTCGCTGACGCCCTTTTCGAGGCTCGAGTCGAGCCAGAGACCATAGCGGCCGTCACTGTGGGGTCATCATTAGCTTGGTTTTCTCGCACGCGTTGTCAGATATTCGAAAAGACTCACCCTCCGCCTAAACTGAGGAAGCCCGTCTCACAGAACATCATGTAATCGTTCACACCACTGTAGGGGAACGCCTTGAACCGAATGCGATCCGGTGTGCTGGTCCCACTCGCGGAGCGGCCACCGTCGTGCGGCGGAGAAAGATGAGCATCCCTAGACGTCCCGTCCTTTTTGTCGCCCCGCAGGGTCGTCGAGCGGCCCGCATTGGTGGTATCTGCGCTCGGAGGCGGCGGGAGATCTGACAAGTCCAACAGATCTTCGGAAGGCTGCAAGGCTGGTGCTTTGATGGTATCTTGGAGGAGGCTCAGGTCCGGAGGGGGCAGGACGCTCGAGCGCCAAAGGAAGCATTCGCCCGTGCCGAAGTAGTGTGAGTGCGGGTGCGGGGGATCGGTCATATATGCGCCGAAGATGGCGCTCGTGGGCGAGCTGTCGCGCACTACGAGCACATAGCCCGCCCGCGGGCTGCGATCGGAGATATCGCGACATTTATCGTACAGTGTGGACAGCGATGCGCCGTCCCGGTCCAGACTGTAGGCTAGTCGCCAAGTGTCGGAGAGCTGGAGACGGGCCGGAACCAGAAGACGGATCTCCTCCGCCAGGGCGTGTGTCAGGAGCTGCTGCTGGAGGACGCTGGAGTTCCCCCCAGTGAGGGTGAGGGGCGTCAGAGGCGGCGGCTGGAAGGGTGACACGGTCCGCACCGGGGTGAAGACCTGCGAGGAGCCCGAGGAGTTGGTTACGGAGGACGAGGAGTCTTGGTTGCGGCGGTTCATGCTGGAGTTGGACTTGGAGGGAGGATCGGTCAGACGACGGTACAGGCCCGACATCACGTGGGAGACGGGGTATGAGAAGTAGGACGCCGCCGACTGTTGGAACTGGGAGTCTTTCCGTTGTGAACGCGCCCCTGGGGTGGAGGATCTGGCGGGGGGTTGAGGGCCTCCGTGAGCGGACGACATGTGGGGAGTTGAGGAGAGGTGGAGTAGACAGGGAGAACGGAGATAGTCGAGGGGTCGGATGAAAAATCCATCCAAAGGGGCGGGGCGATGGATTAGAGTGGCAGGGACCAAAGCTTGATAGTGGGAGAATCGTTAATTGAAAGAGGGGGGTTGGGAGGAATGAGAGATGAAAGAGATGCAAGTGAGGGAGAGAAGAGAAGAGAGAGGAGAGACGATGACGGAGGAGAAAGGCGGACCGGGTGGAGAAGAAACAGATCGACATTGGACGGTCGCATTCTTCTTAGTCCCCCAGTACTACCTTCATCCCCCATCTCGACGATGCTTGTCTTTTCAATCCATGGCCATTGGTTTCATCGAATTATCTAGACTATCATATGAATTGCCAGGGGTAGATTTGGAAATATCTATGCTTCCTATTGACCCTCTCAGGGCGCTGCCATGTCCCAACCACCAACCCTATACATGGCCGATTCCTGCCCAGTAAGGCTGAAATCTAAATAGAAAGAAAATACAGGGATCGCTAATCCTTCTGGTCTAACATAGTCCGGTTTCAAAGTGTCCACCATTCTCCATCGATAGTCATAGTCTTCGTCGGATATCCATCTGTGGACCAAGTCGCTCCGGAGACACGCCCATAGGTGTGGCACAGTCCAGTATCGGCCAGTTCCATTATTGGAGTGACTGAACGGCCACTAACTCAATTGACAGAATCACGAGGGGACTAAAGCATCGGGGCCAGGGGAAGAGCCCAGAAAGCTGGGGATTGGACATCAGCCACCCTCTCGTTCTCTCCGCAGCGAATCGGTTGACAGGCCGAGACGGGTGTTCCAACTGGACTAGTATCATCCCCAGCACCAGGTGAGACCATTATACTGATATGTCAACGAAGATGTTGTAATGTAAAACGGTCGGTAAATCGCTAGGTCCACCCCGTACTTGGTGTGGGAACATTCGATAGACTCGACTATGGAATCACGAGATTGTCACATATGAATGAACCGAAATCTTGCGCAAGGTTCGCCAGTTCCTCAAATATCCGTGACGAAACGCGTGCCTCGTTCATTTCATGGCAACGGCCGGACAGAACCTCTGCAAATTCAACGACTAGAATACGGTAGTCCTGAGAAGAGAAAGGCGAGATGCCGCAGTACGGGTATCACATGGTTTAGAAATGAGAACCATTAGGGCGTAGATCCACCACCTCAAAATCAAGCCCCTTGGCTTCAAAGACATGCCCAGGTCGCAGAGCATCGGTGTAGATATTGCTCTCAGCATGGGGGTGGAAGAGACCGGACTGAGTACAATTGAGGACAGTTTTCAGTCCCGGCGGATCAGTCAGGCGGAAGATGCCCCAGTCGGGCGTCTTGCTGGGAGCGCAGACGATGGCGAAACTCTCGGGCAGCATGACTTGGTACCCGCAGTGGGTGTGCAGGTCGCGGGAGCTCATGAAGCATGTTTGGGTGGGGTGGGTGTGGATCCATCCGAGCATCATCAGGTCCTCTGAGTCGCAGTAGTCGAAGATGGCGGATTCGTTTAGTGTTTCACAGGTGTCTGATGTAGAGGTTTGCTCGGGGATGATTAGCCGGGAGACGAATAGGGCGTTCGAGATCAGCGTGCCGCAGAGGACACCGCACGTCTCCAGGTTGCGCCGCGTGTTGGGCTCGGCGATCGATAGGAACTGGGACCGCAGCTCCGGGGGAAGAAAGACTGTACGGAGAGGGCTGCCATTCTCGAGATACGCAGCGGGCTTGAAGGTGAAGCTGGAGGGGTCTAGGTTACTGCGCGCACCTCCTTCATCGCCTGCGGGCTGGACCTTGGATGGGAGAGGCGGGGCTGACGCCGGGGGCGCGGGAGGAGTCGACGACACCTTCTCCGGCCGTGGTGGCGGCGGCGGCGTGTCAAAGGTCGCTGGCTGGATGACTGGGTCTTTGGGAGGTAGCGATGGAGCCTCTAGACGAACCGTTTCGTTATCCCGGGGGTTGCTGATCGATGAAAGGGGCAATGTGTCCAGTTGCTTCTGGCGCGGAGGAACCGTCGGGTACTTGTATGCCGAAGTCGACGAGGTCGCCGGTGGCCTGACTGCCGACTTGGACACCCGATTTTGGCGCTGGTCTGCAGCAGGGGCTGAATCCATACGCGTCCTCACATCCTGAATCCGCCGACTCAGATCCCCATTTGTATCCTGTTCGTCCTGCTCCAACGCATGCTCCCAGTTGCCCCAGACCCCCGCCGTGCGACGACGCCGCTCCTCCTCGGGCGATATCCCGGCATCATGAACGGCCTTTCGAACCGTCGCTCTCCGGCTGATTTCCGTCCGGGCCAACTTGACCGCCAGGTCTTTATTCTCTCGCGCTTCCAACGGCTCAGCGACCATCCCGGCCACCGCGGGGTCGTGGGCGGGTTTTTGCCCGACGTCGGACGGGGTGACAGTCCCACGAGAGGGACCCCGGGCTTTGCGGTCTCGTGTCAGCTGGATGTAGCGCTCATATCGCTTGTTGATGCGAGGCTTCAGCGCCTCCAACTTGGCGAGGTTCTTCTGGACCTCCTTCTCTGCCTCCAACAGGCCTTTTTGATTCTGGGGGTCTTTGGCACCCGGATGTTTTGCGAGGTTCACGAGAACCAGCTGTGCGTGTCGGAAGAGAAGTAGGTAGGCTTCTTCGTCGTGTCCTTCTCGTTCGTAGATGGAGGCCTACATCCCCGCAAGGTTGTTCCGTGAGCCATGTGCGTGCGTGGGACCGAGGGTATCGATCCAGTGGGAGCTTACCTGACTGATGAGTGCGGCGGCCGACCGCAGCCAATATTTTAACGGAACCAAGGGGTTATAGTCGTACTCCTGGGCTCTTTGGGTGATCTTCTCGACGCTCTGAGGGGAGGACGGCCCCGTGCCGGGGGACGGATGGGAAGCCATGGCTTTCGCATACAATCGGTCAGATGGGAGAGGGTGATGATGGTCGATGATTGACTGTGATGGTATAGCGTGTGTCAAAATGTAGAACGTCGTCAAGAGGTGTTGGAGGAATCACGGAGGCCTGGCGCGTCGCCCTCAGTTTTCCCAGCGGGGATAAATAAGCCTTCTTCAGGCGCCAGTCGCGACAGACTGATGTCACCGAACCTTGTGGGCCACGCTCCGCCGGTGCAAGAACGGCAACCGTATTCATACAGAAAATAATACTGTTCCAACGCCGGCCGGGAGCAGCTCGACCATGATGCAAAAGAAAACCGAGAATGGGTGGAATGGAGGATGAGTGGTGGGACTTTCAGATCAAAGAAAGAAGGATGAAGAGACCGAATGATGCGGGATGGCAGAAAAAGCCCGAGCGGGGCGAATTGAGTCGCAGTCCTTCCCCGCCCGCCTTCTCTGCCGCGTGGATCTAGGGCCATTTGGGCAGTTCCTGAACTATATATTTCTAGATTTTGGTCGTATGCAATAATGCGGTTCTAGAGATGTACAATCCTATGCATTTTATGGTTTTATGAGGTGTTGGAAACATTCAATTTTATTTCTTGTCCCTACATGGTGGGCTGCATACAAAAACCCCTACATAGCAGGCTTCGAACCGAGCAAAAAAGAAAAATTATTCAAATCCATGAAATATTCGGACTGAATCCAACCGGGTATCTTTATAGTACATGATCAAAACTCAACAAAATGAGATAAAAAGAATACAATAGGAACCGAATTCCAAATGTCAGACAAAACCCAACAAAGATCACT
Organism: Aspergillus neotritici; assembly: GCA_023619815.1. NCBI lineage: Eukaryota > Fungi > Ascomycota > Eurotiomycetes > Eurotiales > Aspergillaceae > Aspergillus > Aspergillus neotritici. The sequence continues at coordinate 767,801 of JALZYL010000001.1, forward strand.
CATCCATATAGATGAATTCACGCGAGACTTTCCACCAGATTCAACCAATCAGTCGGACTGATCCGCTCGGCCGGATCCTTCATCAGAGCCGGTTTGATGATCTGCTCGACCAGACCATTCCGGGGCACGCGCGAGCCATTGGGCCCCGATCGGGCGAACTCGATGACGCGGTGGCCTTCGCGAGCCATGGCCAGACGCTGCATGCTGCTGGTGCCCGGATAGAGGAGCAAGTCGCCGGTGGCGGCGGCGAGCAGGGTCACGGCCAGGGAAAAAACGTCGGCTGCGGGCGTGGGGCGGACGTCCAGGGACGTCAGGGACGAGACGGTGAGGAGCTCAGGGGCGGCGAAGGGCGGCGTGAGGGCCGTCAGGGCGGTCCCGGGTTGGTTCTTCTCGGCGGATAACGACGGGCCGGCGATGATATGGGCGGAAGAGAAGTCGGCGAACAGCGGCGTGAACGGGAAGTCGATGGATCCTGTCTCCTCGTCCTCGGCGAGGGGGCGCAAGAGGAGGTTGTGTGGTTTGATGTCGCCATGGACGATCTGCGGATTGGTGTGCAGCCAGGACAGGGCGCGGATGAGCTTCGTGGCCAGGTCTTTCCACGGGGCCATTCCGGGGACGGGGTCGAACATGGTTCGGGTGGACAGGTGCTGTTTGGCCGTGGCGGCCTTGTCCTCGATGTAGGTGGCGAGCGAAAGGGGCACGGCATCCAGGACGATGGCGTGATCGCCCGGGATGTATCCGTGAAAGGGGACGACATAGTTGTCGGAGCCGGAAAACAGGCTGATTCGGCTCAAAGCCAGGGCCTCGGCGTCCAGGACGACGTGGGCATCGCGTCGGACGGGCGACTTGACGGCGACCTTGTGATTCCCAGGTGCGGGGGAACTGGGCGGGGTGATCAAACCGGATTGCGAGGGCGGGCGAGACGACGCCATATAGACGACGCTCCACACGCCTCGACCATATTCGAATGGCTTGCCGTGTGCATCATGGTGGAGTTCCAGACTGTCGCGGAACTCGAGGGGAGCCGAGAGGTCTTGGCGGGTGAAGACCTGGTCGACCTGCTTGTCGTCTACCGGGGATAGAGAGACGCTGGAGAAGCCCGACCTCGGGGTGAGCACACTACCCGAGGGGCTCTCATCGGTGAGGGTGGGGGTGACCGGAGGGGAGCGAGTGTCCAGATGGTGCTCATTTGCGGTGCGAACAGACAGCCGAAGAGGTGTGGGTGCCATAGTGATGATCAGACGATCTATAGATCAGATCGTGGATCGAGGTGATCGGGGGTCCACGTAAAGAAGGATGTGGAGGATACAGTCGATGGTGAGTCACAGATCCAGGACTCGACGGTGGGGTAATCGTCCCCTTAGATGGTGGTAATCAAGATATCAAAGATAGTATATAGACGATATATAGATAGCCTATCGAGAGGCGGATCGAACGACGATGGAAAGATCGTTGTAGATGATATAGGTCCAGGGCTTAACGATGCAGCTGGATAAGTAGCGAGTGAATGGATGATGGAAGAAGAGAAGAAGAAAAAGAAGAAAGAAGAAGAAGATGGACGTTGGCCACCGGTATAAGGATCCCGTGCCAGCAGTGGCGTTCGAATCGCGTTGAGATGACGTTGGAACCACCGGGATGGTGAACCTTGGGATGAGTCAACGAGAGGTGAGGTCAACGAGTACTCATGGTGAAGGAAGAGGACCAGGAAACCAAGTATAAGAAAGAGGTGGAGAGAACGCGCGACATGATGTGGTTATGAATATACGAGGGAATTATCGAAGTAGAGATATGGAGATATATGGAGTGGTGGTGGAATGGGATGAAAACAGGCGAGAGGAAAAAGAGAGAAGAAGAACCGAAAACAGGTCTGGACGACGCGAGAGTAATAAATGAGGAAAAACAAGAATAAAGAATCAAATCCGATAAGATAAAATAAATTAAAAATCCAATCAAAAAGGCCAAACAAGAAAGAGGGGAAATAGAGAAAAGAAATGATCGACAGAGCTTGAAGTATTTTAACGTTGCGATCTGGAAGAACCAGGGTTTGAGAGACGTGTATCCCGGGAGTACCCATCTTGTCCTCCTCTAGGTTGATTAGGATCTGTTTTCCCTCATCGAAATACAAACCATCCATTATCGGAAAGGACGTCTTCAGTCAGACTTCTCATGAAAAAGAAGAGACGAATCGGTTGAAAATGCAAACATAATGAAGTCGAGCTGATTTCCCAATCGGGCAATCCTGCAGTTCCCAGAACGGCCGCTAGTCCCAATCCGGATAGAGGACCCCGTGATCGGCCACCGGATTACCGGATCCGGCAATCCGGACCAGTGGTGGACATGACCCTAATTTCCTGTGCACAAAATGCCTGCGTCCTCATCATGGTGGAATGGCCTATTTTTTTCAGATAGGATGGTCCTGAGATTAACGGACGCGTCATCTAGTCAGTTGGACACCTAGTAATAGCTGATGAAAAATTAATCATTAACCATAGGTATATTAGATATGATAGGGGGAGATGTCACACCAGATAGAGGATGGCACCGTAACAATCCTTTCAGACCAATCTCCACCCCCACGTGGGTCTCCCCATCGGGTCAGGGAAATTACTGAATTAGTTTGCTGAGTGGCTTGCATGCATGATCCTGGAGGAAGAAATGCAACGGTCCGTCCTGGGGTCTTGGCTCATAGGACTGAGCTTGGGCAAACACTGCAGACACACAGTCCCTCGAATCGAAAGAATCCCCTAACTGGTGTAACGTGACGCGATGGCGATTGGATGTATCAGCCTCCGGACGCCAGATCTCCAGTTCGTCCACTGCCAAGCGTACTAGTTGGTGTACAAACATTGAAAAGGATCGACGATGGTTTTCACTTCCCCGGGCAGACAACCGCCAGGTCTCCCCAGGATATGACGAGGCAAGTGGAAAGCAAATCGATTACGCTTGGCGCATTCTCTCCACATACTGCTGGAGATCGCCCACCCACGCCTCGAAATTCCTCTTCAATGTGGTCCCATACATCCATCGCACCACATACACCAGGTATCCCACCTGCGCCTCCCAGTTGCGGACCTCCGTCCGGGTTTGGATCTGACCATCTGCGCCGGCTACCTCGACTTCTTCCACCTCGTGCACTCGCTCCGCACTCAGGAGCCACCCCGGGATGGCCCCCGAGGCCGTCTCGTCGTTGGTCCACACGATGCGTCCCGGTTGCCCGGTCGCGACATCGGGCGGAGTGAACGTCGCGACCACCAGGGGTACGTCCTGCTCGCTGGACGAAGACGGGTCCATGTGGACGTGAAAGGTCATCTTGGTCCCTTGCTGCAGAACCGGGGAGAGGGAGGTATCGGCGGTCGGATGGGCACCCGGCTGTTCGCGGATGGTGACACGAGGGACAAAGGTATTCCACGAGGGCCAGGTGGAGGTGTCGACGAGGACATCCCACACGGTGGTGGACGGGGCATCGATGAGACGGGCGCTGTGGACGTGCAAGACGGCGCCGGACGCGGAGATGTTGGGGGTGGCCTTGCTGGCGAGAGAAGCGTCGGATGAGGCCATTGTCGGTTGATACTGTTCTACTGTCGATGGTAGGGAGCACGGATAGAAGGAGTTGAAGTTGTTTTGAAGTTGTTGGAGATGGAAGAATACAGAAGTGGTCGGAGCTGCAGGTCCGCCGGCAGAACCAAAGCGGAGTCTCGGCTCTTCCACTCCACACTCCAACTACTTCATCCTATCCAACATCTACACAACTCAGACCTCACTCTCCACGAATATTCGAGGAGATGTGACGATATATTGCATATCCTTTGATGTCTACCTGCTAGCCAGGAAGAATTGTGGCTCCGACAATCATCTACCCCAATCTCACGCACATTATCTCTGTCGCAATATAAAAGGGTACCCACAGAGCCCAAAAGTGTCTAGATATCTTTTGTGGCCGAATGGTATTCTTTCCCACACTATACAACTCAGACCTCATTCTCCACGAATCTTTAAGGAGATATGACGATATACTGCATATACATTGACGTCTACCTGCTAGTCAGGAAGAATTGTGCCGACAATCGTCTACCCCAACCTCACGCACATTATTTCTCCACCAATCGCCAGCTCACCATGGCTCGACTGCATGGCATTGACCAAGCTCTCCCTCAGCTATTCCAAGCAACGAGATAAATCTCCCTGTCAATTGGACGGTGACTACAGAGACCCTGCTACTACGCGGATGTCTTAAATCCGTCATGCTCTCGCCCAGGAGTACAAATAAGGGCCCGGAGGACACTCTTGTCCATCATGTCCTCCCAACCAGCCCATAATCGACCACCAACACAATGCTGCTCTCCAACCCTACAGCCTCTCTGTTGGCTCTATCGTTCTTTGTTCAAGCGGCTTGCTCGCTCCCCTCATCCAACGACGGGACATCTCCCCCGCGGAGCCAAACATGCGTGATCCCCTCGCAGTACCAATCCTCTCAGGGCACCGCAGACGATACGCCCGCAATCGCCAGAGCCTTCGCGCAATGTGCAACAGACGCCACCATCATCTTCCAACACGGCGTGGACTATAACCTCTTCTCCCCACTCAGTGCCACCAACCTCAGCAACGTCGAGATCCGCATGCACGGCAACCTGCACCTCCCGCAGGACATCCCCACCGTGCAAGCCATCGTCAAAAACGGCACCACCACCTGGATCACGCTGAAAGGCCCCCGCGTCGACTGGACCGGCTCCCCCGACCTCACCACCAGCTGGATCAACTCCTATGGCCAAGCCTGGTGGGACGCCAACCCACCCAACACCACCGGCCTCGCCAACCGCCCCCACCTAATCAGCTACACCACCGACCACGCCTCAATCAGCTACTTCCGCTCGCGCAAGCCCATCGCCTGGAACATGAAGCTGCACGGGTCGGACATCACCGTCCACTCCGCCATCGTGGACGCCTCCTCCTCCAGCCCCTCCTCCTCCTTCCCGTTCAACACTGACGGATTCGACATCGAAGGCACGCACATCAGCATAACCAACAGCGAACTCCACAACGGCGACGACGCCATCGCCATCGGGACCAACTCGCACGACATCCTCTTCGCCCACAACACAATCGGCCACCAAACCCACGGCATGAGCATCGGCTCCCTCGGCAAAGACCCCTCCACACCAGCCAACATCTCCAACCTCCTCTTCACCAACATCACCGTCCAAGGCGGCCTCTACGCCGCCCGCTTCAAATCCTGGTCCGGCGGCACCGGCCTCGTCCGCAACGTCACCTGGCAAAACATCCACATCCACAACGTCTCGTTCCCCATCTTCGTCACCCAGAGCTACATGGACCAGAACGCGGACCGGCCCCCGCCCCCGGACCCTTCCTCCGCAGTCACCATGGAAGACTTCACCTGGGCGGACTTCACGGGAGACATTAACACCTTCCACCCCGGTGATGGGTCCTGCGTGACCCACCCCTGCTGGTATGACGTCGGCTTGCCGAATCTGAATCACACCGAGGCGGCCATCATCCAGTGTCATACGGACAGCTCCTGTCGGAACTTCGTGACGGAGAATATTCGCCTCGTTCCGCAGAGTGGGGAGCCGGCTGCGGTTGTTTGCGTGAATGCCACGGAGGGGCTGAATCCGGACTTGGGGTTTGAGTGTAGGAATGGGACGTTTGTTTCGATGTCTGTTTAGATTAGTCTTGGAGGGAGTAAATGTTGCGGTACACTTCGTCGGACTACGAGTCGGTATGGGTGCTGATGGTACGTCCCTCTTACTGCTCCCTAGGAGAGTCATTGGTTGCATGCAATCATTATACAAAGAGTACAGTTGAAGTGTCTCGTAATTCGTATTCTCTTATTAGCTACTAGACTACCTAAATCAATAGTGCTCTAATTAAGACGTCTGTAGAGCAAGGTCTCCGCCGTAAAAATCAGCAAAACAAGTAGAGGATAAGAATAAGGAAGAAGCAAAAGAACAATCAAAGGGGTATGCTGAGTCTCGCAGAAAAAATAAAATATAAAAAATGACAAAAGATAAAATCAAAAAGATAGAATAGGAGAAATCCTAGTACGGAGAATTGACAACGTCATCTCGGCCCAACCGGCTCCCCCATCGCGTACTACGGCGGCTGGGAGTCATGGGAGGTCCAGCAATGCTCTCACGCGTGGGCTTTTGGAAACTCTTCTTTGCGACCATGTTGACTTCATTAGGCAAGGCGACAATGACGTTCTTGTCTGATCCGAAGCGGAAGTTGTCCGCCATGACCTCTTCCGCGTAGCGCTTGATGGTGTACGGGTCCTTGCGGCCAGCGACCACCTTCTTCAAGTTCCAGGTGACGATGAAGGGGCCGGTGGCGGTAACGATCGAGGTCTCCTCAGAGTCGACGCCGGTGTTGAAGCGAGCGGGGGTGAAGGAGAGCGGTTTCTTCGTTTCGTGCTGGAATTGTGCCACATGGGCCGGCTGAAGACCCAGGCGTCGGGGCTGGGGCTTGGAATCCTTGGCGAATGGCTTCTCAAAGCCAAGCTTGCCTTCATTCTTACCGTCCTTCTGCAGCGAGTCGATGAGCAGGAGGTAGGTGCGGCAGGTCGCCAGGATCCAGCGACCGTCGGCCGACACATCCAAACCGATGATCGCCTCACCCAGGGCCGGGATGTGGGTCTTCGCATTGATGCCCAGCCGATCGAACATGCGGATATCGCCCTTGTTCGACGCGACGGCAAGATATCCCTTCTCGGTCGTAGCCACCGACGAGAACTCGTTCTTGCTGGCGTACTGCTTCAGATCCGCATCCACCAATTTGTTTCCAGCCAAGCGGGGATCGATGCGGAACAGCGCGTTTTGTGACGCACCGACGAAGGGTTGGGCCGCAGTCATCTGGGAGAATTTCTGTGAATAGTCAGTACAACCGTGTCTGATATAGGAAACGCAAGCAAGATAGAAAGGCACTTACATTCTCCGGAGCGAAGGTCTGGACGGGAATATCATCGTGCACCTTCCACTCGTCGACCACCTTGCCGTATTCCAAGTCCATGCGGTAGAGCGAATTGGGATCCTCGCTGTTTTGGAGAATCATGTTGGTGTCCTCAGCGTGCAGCATGACCTTCTTGGGGCTGAACAGCTTGCCATTGGGCGTCTCCACTTTGGAAATGTTGGTCGAAAACTCGAGGTTGTTATTGGGCGTGTGCTTGAAGACACCGATCTTGGAGCCGCGAACGACGAACGACCGGTCATGCTTGTAGCCCACCGCGAGCTGGGAGTTGACATTTCCATCGGAGTCACGCGTCACCACATCGTCCTGTTCCTCATCCGGGTCGTACTGTTCACTGCGCTGACCGTCATCTTCGTCTTCCTCCTCGTCCTCCTCTTCCGCCTCGGCCTCCTGCTGTTCTTCGGAATCTTGATCCTCCATGGTGAGATCCTGGAAGGCGTCCAGGACGTACTCCTTGTCAGTTTCCTTCACCTTGACCCACTTCATCTCGTTCAACTGTTCCCAAAGGGCCTGCATCAGTCCTTCCTGGAACTTTTCCTCGGTAGCCTGGTCCTTAAAGCGCAAAAGCCACGAGTAGGCAGAGCCATCCTCGGCGTAGTGGTTGAAGATAAACGAGAGGTACTCAAAGTTGAAGACAGGGTTGATATCCGCAACAACGGGCTGTCCGAGCCATTCCTTGTCCTGGCCTGTAATCTGAAGCCAATACTGCCAGTTTCCAGTCTCAGACACCGTGGCAACCACATTGGCGTCTTGGAGAACAAACGTCCCACTGGTGAAGTCGAACAAGTGCAGCTCGGCACTCTCTTTGGCGAGAATCTCTTGAGCGTCCGGTTGGCTCGCGGCAGGCGGGGGAGCGGTTTGCGCTTCTTGGCCCTCTCCAGCGGGCTTGATCTGCCCTTTGGACCGCGAATACTCCACGTCCTTGGCCATCGCCGCGGTAGCCTCCCCGGTGGAGGCCAGCGAAGGTGCACGTGACTTGTTGGGCGAAGCGAGGGGGCTGGCGGATGGGAGAGGCTTCTCTTCCTGGAAAGAGAACTCCTGCAGTTCCGACTCGGTGGCCTTTTGGGAGCTGCGACGGTATTTCCGCTCGAACTGGCACTGAAGGGCGGCCAGTTCAAAGGTAGCAACTTTATCGGCGGGCACGGTCGGGTCACAAACGAACTCAAAGAGATCGCCGGCGTCGCCACTCAGGTCGCTCCACGCTAGCACCTTGGAGCCTCCCTCACGGACCTCGGAGCGGAAGTGAAGAGCTTGGTCGAGCAGGAAGACCTTCTCGTCCTTATCCACACTGTCGTTGCCCCCTTCTTCGTCGTCGCCGTCGGACAGTTCCTCCTCGCCTTCTTCGAAGGCCCTCTGAACGACGAGCTGATACTGAAATTCTTGGCCGGTACGACGGATCGAGGCCGCAGCGTCCTTGAAGATCAGCTCGGAATAGCCCTTCGGCGACAGCGGGCGGACCAGGTACAGTTGGCCCTGAGGGATCTCGATGATAGACTCCTTCGAGGTGTCTCCGAAGAGGTATTTGCTCACTTAATATGCCAGGGTGATATGTCAGTGAGAGCTCGGTCACGATAAGAGATTTGGGACGGAGGGGTAATTGGTGGGGTTTGGGGGGGCAATGATGCAGACAGAAACTAGAAAGGACAGGCAAATGGACATACCGTTGCGGATCATAAACATGGCTGCGACTACTTAGCAGTGTTGCTGGGTGATACAGCAGCAGAAAGAGCAGGGATCTGAGGAAGGAAGGACGAAAAACAGGAAGCGAAGTGGGGAAAGGGAAGGTTGTAGACGATGATCAGTTGAAGGAAGACCGAATATCGAGTCAGACAAGTGTCATCGCCTGAAGAGAACAAGAAAGGCAGACCACAGACAGCTCTGTCTCACTCTCAACCCAGTCTGCGGTTGTGATCTGGCAGGATAGAAGGAGAGAAGAAGCGAAGAAGAAGGGAAAGAGGAAAAGAGGAGGTTGTTTTTTTGTTGATTGATCTGCCGTCATCGATCGTCCCGGTGGCAACCGTTGTGGCGGTGCGGCTGACTCATCGTGTGTGGCGCGACCATCCTCTACTATACTATACCCAGTGAAGTCAATATAGAGAATATGAAGTCGATATAGAGTATATACAGGCTCTGTTGAATTCATTATTTTGCAGCACTAGCTTCCACCGTCTCCGTAGCGGCCTCCTCTGCAGTTGCGTCGTCTCCAGCTGCATCATCTCCAGCTGCATCATCTCCAGCTGCCTCGTCTCCAGCTGCCTCTTCCCCGTCCCCTTCCGCTTCGCCACTCTGATCGCGCGGCGCAGGCGACTCGGAGGTTTTCAACGTCCCACCCTTTCGCAATGGAATGGCCTTCATGAAGGCTTGACCCCAATCTCGCAGCTCCAGCCAATTGATCATGATTTCCACCACGTGATTGGTCGCCAACACCTGGCGCTGGCTCATCTGGATGTAGTCCCCGATGGGCAATTTGGCGGTCTTGAGACCCCGCTCGACCGCTTGTTTGTAGCAGAGCCCCTTGTACCGGTTCTTATCTACCAGTCCTCCCACGATGTAGGTACTGTAGGGCTTCAACTCCGTCAACGTATCGGGACTGTCACTGGTCAGGTAGACGATCTCCCCATCTTCCGGTTTGGCGTCCGTTTGACCCGCAAATGCCCCCGCCAGTTCACCCCCGTTGGGTTCCGTCATCCACCCCTTGGCCTTTTCGGCCGCGGCCATGAAATCATCGTCCTCCAGGATACGTACGCCGCGCCACTTGAGGTGCGACTGAGCCAGGACGGTATCAAACCGCTCCTTCAACTGCTTGTTGAACGACGAGACGACATAGTGTGAGCGGTACGGCGCCCGACTGTTGTCCGAATAGGCTCGGGTGAGCTGCGACCCCAGCGAGATGCGTTCTTTCGGATCCATCAAATCGTCGAACCCGCAATCGACAAGGAACGTGACCGGAAGTAAGGTCGACCGTTTGATCTTATACTTGGTCTTCATGTAGCTGTGTCTCAGTTCCTGGAATGCCTCCTCCCCCTGCTCCTTCGCCTGTTTGATAGCGGCCCGTCGTTTCTCCTTTCTCGCCTTGTTCTGTTCCCTGCGGTGTTGTTTGCGATCCCCCCGCTTCTCTTCCCACAGCTGTTGGCGACGGAGCTTCTTCATTTGACTTTTCGACATGGGTTGGGCGGCATTACCGTCCGCAGCCGTGTTCTCTCCCTCCGTGGCTTTATCGCCGCCATCCTTCTCATCGGTTGCCGGAGGGGAGTTCTTGTCCAGCGTCATTGTGGTATCTGCAGGCTCGGCATTGTCAGCGGGGGCGCCTCCCACAGCACCAGTCATTGCGGGTGCCGGTTCCTCCTGCGATTGATTGTCCAGATTGGGGAGCTTCCGGGGCCGCTCCTCCTCTTCCATTTCGTTTGTAGGATGCAGATTGATTAATAAATCCACCGATAAATCACCAACAACGAGTAGGTCGACCAGACTGAAGAGTCAAAAAGTGTAAGTTCAACGCCGCCGGCAGAAAATATCCGCCCTCAGCCAATCACGCGCCCCACAGCCCGCATTACTCAAAGGACCGCCGCACGTGACCGTCCACTGCCGACTTCGCGACTCTCCGCTTCAACATCATATCATCGCCGGTCGATCTGCCTGCGACTCCCTCTGCTCCCCTGCCTCGAAACCCCGCCCATTCTCTCCAATTGAAGGCTGTTGTTATACTCCTCACCAGTCTTTCACCATGCCTCAGGATATGCCCCCCGTGGGGGGCTACGGGCCCGTTCAGTACAAGGTACGACTCCATCCCCATTTTGCGCTTCGATCCGGAGATGAGACTGGCCCAGCAACGATGGACAGAAAAGAGACGAAATGAATCAGGCTAATCGTCTCAATCTCGATACAGCGGAACATCCCCGCCCGTGGCTTCCGCCCCGTCACCTACCTCATCGGCATGCACATGGCCATGGCCTACGGCTACTACAAGCTCTTCTACGGTATCCGCGAGCAACAGTACGTTTGACCGATCGCCCTATCAATTCAATCCGTTTTCTCCCTGCGTCCACCGCGCATATCCCCGACACACTATCTACCACGCCTATCCCTGCGCCCACAATCTAGACGGGAATTGCTAACTGACTCCCCCCACAGTGAGCTCGGCCGCGAGAAGATCTGGGGCCGTCTGCACCTCCTCCCGCTCCTGCAAGCCGAAGAAGACCGCGACCAGGCCCGTCGCTACTTCGCCGACAAGGCCCGCGAAAAGGAGCTCCTGGGCACCGAGACCAAGGTCTACAACTCCGATCGGTATGAGTCTTCCCTTTCATTAGCAGCTCCGATAGGATATCCGGTAACTGACATGATATTTTCCCCGTTCGTTCCAGCTTCGTCCGCCCCACATTCGCCTACCTCCCTGCCCAGCTTACCCAATAAACGCGCCGGAGGTGCTTCGTCGGTGATTTGGAGGGGGGATTGGGGAGATCGTTCTGTTGTTTTGTGTTTTCAGCGCCAGATTCATGGGTCGGTTCAGGTGTCTTGCGGCAAGTGGTTATCGCAAATCAATCAAGTTCAACTAAATAACAGGTGGCGCTTGATGGGGCAAGAGGAAGAGATGCTTGGCTTGGCTTGAAAATTTGTATCTTGTAGATATACCGTCTGAATGGGGTCTCGTCTTGACCTACAAATGTTGTTTCAATTGTTTCAATTATTGGGTTTTGGTTTCTTTAGGATTCGACCTTCGTTAGACTATACCATGGTCATGGTCCTGGGGGTCGCATTGTAGTAATATGCCGAAGGCTAAATGCATTGTATTGATGGGGTCTATATTTCTTTATACCGGTATATCGAACGTGCCAAAAACTAGGACAACTGCTACATGGGACAGCCCCGCGGCTCGACACCATACTGTACAGCGGACAGCAAAACAAAGAAAAAGAAAAGAAAAGAAAAGAATGCGGGCTCACACGCAGAAGAGAAGAAATACACCGCTAACCAAACATATCCGCAACGCCGGCCAGATCAGGCCCGTCGTTGATGTCGACCTTGTTGGCCTGCTGGCCCTCCATTTCGCTGCTCATGTACCGCTCCTGCAGGGCACTCCGCGCTTTGCGGCGTTCTTCCCGGGAGCCGAGGATCTTGCCCTGCTCGGCGATGCTGACGCCGCGCAGGGCTTCGAGGAGGTCCAGGACGAGGGCTCGTTGCTGCCGGGCGGCGGTGGACCGGACGAGAGCCGCCTCGGTGTTCACGACCCGTTGTTCGTCCATGCCCGGAAGGCTGAGGATCACGGTGCGGGGCATCGTGCTGCACGACCCGTAAAGAACCCAGATGGAGGCGATCAGCTGGGCGAGGTCTTTCTGCATGTCGACAAAGTACGGCTCGTGGACAGAGGTGATGCAGGCCTTGAGCACTTCGGAGCTGATGAACTCGCGGATCGTGACCGTTGTGGGCGTGTTGTTGGGAGGGGCAAAATCTTGCAGGATCGAGCGGATAACGCGCGTGATGATGCTGCAGCATCGGGTATCTCGCATGCGAAGTGCGTGGGTGCAGAAAAGCATAAGCGGCTCAAAGATTTCGGGGGAAGAGAGGACGAAGTTCCGCAGCGAATCAGCTGGAGCCGGTGGTGCTGGCGTTGCGCTTGGGTCCACTGTTTCTTCATCGGGGTCTGCGTGTAGTGTTAGGATTGTCCAGATAGTTATGCCGCACCGGGCAGGGAATTGGGACACTCACTCGCTCGTTGCGGATCCAAGAGGTTTGCGACCATGATCACCGCAGAGTAGGTCAACTGCCGCAGAATACTTTCGGACTTCATCTCGTCCGCTAGATCGCTGTCCGCCATCCCCTCCTTTTGCCGTTCGATCTGGTCCCACTCAGACGTGACCTTCCGGTCGATATTGGTGAACAGGGTCGCCAGCATTGGCGGCAAGAATTGGGCACGGAAACGGACAGGACAGTCATCGATCAAACACCGTGAAATATTAAGCAGGACAGAAAACTGGTGAGACGAGAGGTGGGGCGAGTCTTTAAACATGGCTTGAGAAAGCGGGCCAGGAAGCTCTGCAAACCCATAGAAATGCTCCCGCAGTTGGCTCATGCTGAAGAGCATCGAGTAGCAGGACTCGCGGACAGCCCTGATTTTGCCTCGAACGGACGAAGCAAACCCTTCGAGTGACGACCGCGACGAGGTGATCTTCGCATAGAATTCATCCCGGCTACCGGAAGAGATGCCGGCTTGCCAAAACCGATCGGTCAGGATACGCCCAACAACCGCTTTCATTTCATCGGACATGCCAACCCAGTTGGCAGGGTTGTGGAAGGCGTGAGCGTTGCTGGGATGGAAATTAGCCAGTTCTTGAGGTGTGTCGACGGACCTTTGCTCACCTGACGAGTTGCAGCAGTGTTGGAAGGATCACCGGGATGATGTCGTGCCAAATATTGCATGCAAGCTCGTACGCTGGATCGGTCCTTTTCAACTTCTCGGTCGACACCGCCAACATGGTTTTCGTGCCTCTCAAGGGTAATTGCTAGTCATACCGCTATTAGTCAAGCCCACATTTGAGGCTCACTAGAAGACAAACCTGGAACTTTCGGGTCATTTCCTCTTGAATCTGCTTTCCTTCACTGTCTAGGGTAACAGAAGTCCAGTCCTCTATCATGTGCGCCTGTCGCGTCTGCATGTAGGGGCCGACGCTTTGCAGCCCCAGCATGGCACAGAATCCTTCGAAAGTCGAGCTCACGCTGCGGAATTCTGGTTCTTGCCAAGCCTGTAGTATTGGCTCCACGAACGATGTTAATCGGGATTGACGCAAATAGGGTTCTACATTGCTCGCCCGTTGCCTGCTACAGTCAGCGCATGCCGCAGGGACACGGAATCTCAATGGCACTGTACATTATGATGAGAAGAATCGACGTTAGTTCCATGTGTAGCCTGTCATCTACCCGGTTGGCCAGGGTGATCTCCTTGATCTTTGGCTCGAGAACATCGTAGAACGTCTTTGCAGTTTGGTCAGAAATGTCTTTGAGGAATATGTGAGTGGAGCTTACAGCGAAATAATCCGCGTAGCGCATGGCTAACCGACGGAGCTCGTGGCTTGCCAATCCATGAAGCTCTTTCACGGCCTCCGAGTAAGCAGGAAACTCCGGCTGGTCAGGAAGGCGCGTCATAAGGATGTATTCAAGTACTTTGAGCGCAAAGCTGGGGGCCTGGTTAAGAGCCTTGGATGAGATATCAACGATCAGCTTGATCACTCGCTGTTTCAACACTGGATCCTGTATTTCCACACTGATCAGTCTTCGTTTCCCACACAGAAGGTAAACGGCACGATCCTACTTCAAAGCTCCTCTGCATTAACTTGGAGGCCCATCCTTCCAATATGCTTTCCAGCTCGCCTCGCTTTTGCTCCTGGTCTGAGTTAGCAGGGCGGATTCGAGGCACTTGGCACACCCTCAACGTACGTCTTGTTGCGGCATCTTGCCATGGGCGTACACCCATTTATTATACCCCTTGAGTGTAGCTTCCACCACGGCAAACTGCGTATCGGCGCGCATAAGAGGGATCGAGCTCTTCGAGAAGGATTTTACTATAAACCTCGATTAGCGTTCAGACTCGGGCACGGATCGGCAACGGTTCGCTTACCATCGAACGGGTCTACTCCACTATAAAGGTTGTCTAAGTTACCATCAACGGTGGACAAGATGTGCGGAATGGCTTCTTGCGGTCTCTTGAGGACAATGGTTTCGATAATAGATGAGCAGTAGCGCCGATAATTTCCTACGAATGCGTGGCGCTCGGGCACGGTGTCAATGTCCTCGAAGAGAAATACCACGGTTGGGTTCTCCGAATCCGAGGGCAAGGACTCCCAGCGGATGAGGCGCTCGGTACAGATGCCTAGCAGTGGGGGGACCAGCCCATTCACCAAGTCCGTATTCCCGACCCTCTCGGAAGCCAGCAGTTTGCTCCACACGTGGAGAACAGGGATCGACACCGTCAGACTTTGATGCTGAACCACCTGGATGAGAAGTTGGAAGAAAATGTGGAGATTCATGTTCGGGTCAATGGCGAAGCTCCTCTCTTCCAGGAAGCCTGCGACGTAGGAGAGCATCTAGGTCTTGTTAGCGCGCGTCGACGACTTGGACTATCTCTCGGCCCTACTTCAGACAGCTTTTTGGATATGGTGTACTTGGTATCGTCGATGTCATCCGGCCCCACGATGGACCACTCGTATAAGCTCTGCATCAGATTCAAGAGGTCTGGCTGGTACATCAAATGGACCAGGGGCTGGAAGCCCTCCATGTCGTAGTTGGATCTACTGTACAGAGAATGCAGAGCTTCGACGGCAGCCTAGGCAAACGAATTAACACTGCGAGTCCGGAGCGAGGGACGAATTCCGCGGTGAGCGCCTACCAATAGAACTTGCTCATCTTGACAGGTAAACGCCCGAACGATGGTAGGAACGCAATTCGACGAGATGATCGCCTTGGGAATCGACCAGACCAGAACGGACTTGAGGGTCGCAAGGGCCTTCAAGGCCGCATTCTGTGCCTCCTTCGAGCCCTGCAGACTTCCGATGCAGTCGTCGAGAAACTGGCATGTGCGCGACAGCCACCCCTCGGGGCCACATCGGAGTTCGACATGGTGATCGCGCTTGGGGTAGATCTCCTCAAACACGGACAGGGGCGTGCAAATCTCCACCATGGCTCGATTCAGGTCGGTCCCTCGGAGGGAAGAGACTGTGTCTTCCCGGTAAAAGATATCTTCCGATAAGGTCTCCAAAATCGACAGGACGAGCTCTTTGTGCACCAGGCTCGCACCCCAGAACTGCACCAGGGTGTCGTCCATCCGAATCCAGTCCAGACCCCAACTCCTCTTTGCGATCTCGGCCCAGAGCTGGGGCACTTTATTGCGGAGATACCCCGGGTCTTCCGGACGAACGGACTCGGCCAGTTTGAGAACCAAGTCCCGGAGGTTCGTGACCTGCTCGGTGGAGGTGAAGGTGGTGTGGCGCAGGACATGATCGAGGAGGGTCAGGCCAAAGTAGCGGACCAGGGGGTTATTCTCGGGGCGGGACGCCAGCAGGAATCCATTTCGCGGTGCCGATTCGCTTTCCTTCTGTGCCTCGACAAACTTCAAGGCTTCCCGACGGAGCTCATTCGTGGACGAGGGGTTGTGGATGAGCTCGAGCGCACGAACCAGGTCGGTCATCCCGGCCTCGGACAGGTCGCCTTCGCTGGCCATCGTGTCTCTGGGGTCGATAGCGGGGGGAGGGGATCTATTCGCACAGTTTGAGTAGCTATACCAATGACCTCATCATCTAAGGCACCGATCTAGCCTTCTTGCCTGGGGTCTGTCGGGTCTGGACGGGAAGAAGCAACGGTCCCCGACCAGTGCGACGCTGATAGGAATCGAGTATTTCGGTCGACCGTGCCCTCCAAATACAATCGTAAGACCGGTGGATAGGTTTGCTTATAAAGGACGGGCAGAAAAACAAAGGACGTTGGGTCGGGGGTCGGGGACTCGGGGATTCTGCCAGACCAAGATGAGGCGGGCAATAAGGTTCCTTTCCTAGTTGAGTTAGGAGTAATGTTGTTGTTTTCCTAGATTGGGATGAAACTTTGTCACCAGAGACTGGACAAATCCTGCAAGAGAGGTAGATTGTTCACTGGTATTTACTTGAGATGCGATCTAGCAAGGCCTTTCCGAGACAAAGAATGACGCGTGGGGGGGGGGGGGGGGGAGAAGGTGGAGAGAGAGTGAGAGAAGTTGAAAGTAAAGAGAGAGAGGAGGGATGGGAAAGTACCTGCCTAAGGCCAAGGTTTAATTTCCACGCGAGTTTTCCGGTCGTTCTTCACCGCCTCGGAGGGGATGTCGCTCACCGCTTTTGGTCTTTCTTATCATCCCACTTGATCGGTCGATCTTCACTTCAGACGACACACCTCCGATCATGAGAGTTCGATCATTGGTATGAAGACAGTATGTCTCCTTCAATTACTTCTTTCTACCCTTTGTCAATACGCAAATCAATACACCATCCTCCCTGTGCGGGAATCGATGTGCCGCAGTATCAATGACTATCAACTGAGTACTAGTACTACACATATGCTGCCTCGGTTCGGATGATTCAGGTGAGAGTAGTCGTGATTTATACTATTGATCATGGAGTCCTATATATGCAATTGAAATTAAATCAGTATTTAGGGGAAGACCGATAAGGGAAGCTAGTATATCTCGTTGACGATATCTATAGTGGATCAATGGAACCCATTCGAGCCCGCTAATACAGCGTGTAGCACTCCTATATTTGAACCTACTTGTGATATACACGTCTAATAAAGATAGACATAAAAATATACTTTATTATTGTCTTATACTCGCTCTGCTATTATACATGCCCAAACCTTGCCAATAGAGTAGATCGAGGGTGATAAGGCGGCCTCTGACGTACCCTGGTCACTTAGCTGAGCACCCGCTACCTCTTCCCCACAACGGCCACACCTTTTCCACTTCACGTTCCACGGCCTGCTTCCCTGGACCAACCTCTGTCGTACACTCCAACACCGGTCGCTCTCGACCTAAGCTACTTTTTGTCCCTTGTCCTCGGCCAGTACCTCGAAGGCCATGCTGAGACGGGTTTAAAATGTCCAGCAAATCCGCGCTCAAGGCTGTGCGGACCGCACTAGACTCGAAAGACTTCGGCCTCGCAGCCGACAAAGCCAAAGAGCTCGTGCAACAAGAGCCCCAAAATTACCATGCGTGCGTGTTCATCCCCACCCGTCACTGTCTGGTCCATAACTAATACCCCATGCTCCATGTAGCAATGTGTTCCTAGGACTAGCGTTGGACAAACTCAACAAGACCAACGAGGCGGAAAAGGCTTACCTCGCGGCCACCCAGGTGAAATCCGACGAAAAGACCGCATGGCAGGGCCTCGCCAATCTGTATGAGAGACAAGGCAATCTCAAGTTGGAGCCGTACCGGGAGGCGGTCGTGAACTTGGCTCGGATCTACGGGGAGGCGTACGTTCCCCAGACTCCATCCGACGGACACAGGCTGATTGGGATCCAGAGATGACAAATACCGTTGTCAGGATGTGGTCGACAAATATATTCTCTTTGCCAAAAAACATGGCAATCGACTCCAGCACAAAAAGGCCCTCGAGCTCCAGCTGCCGACCGGTCCCCTTTACGATCTCCTCGAAGGTCGTGTCCCCCATCCGTCGCAGACCTACCTTCGTCTGGCCGAATTCACCGAATCGGAAGAGAAGGAGTTCATAAATCGGGAGATCGGAGAACGTCGGACTCGTCTAGGCGCAAAGATCGATCAAGTGACGCTGGAGGTGAAGCGCGAAGCTTTCAAACGGAGTCAGCTGGAGCCGCTCTATCGCGGAATTATCGACTGGTCGCACGATGATCAGGTACGACGGACATACGAGGAAAAGTTACTGGAGCGTGGATGCGACGTGCTTGCGGTGTCCCCGGCGAACGAGAAAAGCGCCAAGCGGGCCGAGGTCCTCAAGGCTGCTCAGGACATGGTCATCATCAAGCACCCATTCGAGCTGGCCTGGAAGATCGTTCTCGAGTGGCATGATGTCCAAACCTTTGCTGAATGGGACCGTGTCTTCTTAAACGATTTCATTGAGTTCTTTCCTGAATCGGGGCTTTCTAAGGTCCTCAAGGGCTTCCTAGCCAGTGACATTTCGCCCTTTCCTAAAGACGCCGAGGATTCCAAGGACACCAAGGAGTCGAAGGATTCGAAAGAACCCAAGGAGGCTGACACCAACGGACAGAATGGTGAAAATGGCAGTGCCGAGAGTAACGAATTGGCTGCCCAGGATAGTCTGATTTTAATGGTGGAAGGCCTGGATCTGTCATCATCGTCCGTCGTCGCTCATCGGATCATGAGCGAGCTCTATCTATCCCTTGAAGAATACGAGAGCGTTGTGGATGTTGCTCGGAAAGGGCTTCAGAACCTCCAAAGCCTGGTCCGGATGACGGGATTGAGTCTCAGGAATACCACGGACTCTATGAACATCACGCTTGCCAATTCCCTGATCTATTACCAGTCACCCCGACATCACCCAGAGGCCAAGCGGATCTTCCAGGACATATTGACGAGGAAACCGAAATTGACGAGCTGCTTGCTCGGTATTGGTGTGATCCTCAAGGTCGACGAGGACTACGCCGAAGCCGTCAGTTTCCTCGAACGCGCGTTAGAGCGGGATCCGACGAACATCAAGGTCCGCGCGGAACTGTTTTGGTGTAGAGCGCTCAACGGCGACCTCGCGTCCGGCCTGCACGGATTGCAGGAAGTCCTCGCATCATTGAAAAAGACACGCGTGGAGAGTCGGGAGTTCAAGGGTGAAATTCTCTACCGGATTGGATACTGTCAGTGGGAGATCGACCCATCGTCCGCTGCGCGCAAAGACCGGAATGGTGCCTACGCCAGCTTCCTCGGAGCCGTTCAGTCCAACATGAACTTTGCCCCGGCATATACCAGTCTGGGATTTTACTACGCAGACTACAAGAAAGACAAGAAGCGAGCGCGTAAGTGTTTCCACAAGGCGTTCGAACTGTCTCCGTCGGAGATCGAAGCCGCCGAACGACTTGCCAGGACGTTCGCGAACCACAAAGAGTGGGATCTAGTCGAGGCGGTATCGCAGCGGGTGGTCGACTCGGGCAAGGCCAAGCCAGCGCCTGGCTCGAAGAGAAGAGGCTACAGCTGGCCCTATGCTGCGCTGGGCACGGTTCAAATTAACAAACAGCAGTACGCCAAAAGTATTGTTTCATTCCAGGCAGCCCTACGGATCACGCCAGGAGACTACCATTCCTGGGTGGGTCTCGGGGAAAGCTATCACCACTCGGGGCGTCACATCGCGTCTACCAAGGCTTTCGAGCATGCACAGCAACTCGAGGAGACTCTCTCTCGGGCCGAGAAGGAGAATGTCTGGTTTGCACGCTATATGTTGGCGAACGTCAAGCGGGAGCTTGGGGAATACGAAGACGCCATCGCGAGATATGAGGATGTCCTGAGCATCCACCCCAACGAATTCGGGGTATCGATCGCGCTCCTCCAGACACTGGTGGAGAGTTCATGGAAGAGTCTTGATTCCGGCCTTTTCAACGACTCTATCGAACAGGCGCGTAAAGCCCTCCTCGTAGCCAGGTCGATCGCTACGGAGCGAGTGGACATCTTCAATCTCTGGAAAGGTGTCGGAGATGCGTGCACGATGTGCTCATTTGTCAAGGCCAAGGCAAGCAAAATGCCTCTGGACGAAATGCAGGAGCTCCTCGGCACGCAGCTGGAAACGGCAGCCTTCGACCTCCTCGCCGATGTCGATGAGCTGGGGCCGAATTCCCTTTCGTTGCTTAAAAGCGAGGAGTTGAGCCCGTCTGACAGATTCATGTACGCCTCTATTCTGGCTTTCAAACGGGCGATCCATGTTTCCCAGCAAGACATCCACGCACAGGCCGTGGCTTGGTATAACCTAGGGTGGGCCGAGTACCGGGCTTACAAGACCGTGCATATCATCTCCAAGAACAAGGGGAAGAAGCCGCAGCGGAAGTTCCTCAAAGCAGCGATACGCTGCTTCAAGCGGGCCATTGAACTGGAGGCTGGAAATTCGGAATTCTGGAACGCACTGGGAGTGGTGACCACCAGCCTGAGCCCTAAAGTGGCCCAGCACGCGTTCGTGCGGAGTCTGCATCTCAACGACCGAAGCGCGCAGGTGTGGACGAACATCGGGGCCCTTTACCTCATCCACAACGACATCCAGCTCGCGAACGAGGCCTTCACCCGTGCGCAGTCCTCGGACCCGGATTACTCCCCGGCGTGGGTCGGCCAAGGTTTCCTGGCGTTGCTGTTCGGCGATCCGCAAGAAGCCCGTGGTCTTTTCGAGCACGCATTCGATATCTGCAACTCGTCGTCGGCATTGTCGAAGAAGCAATACACCATGACGCTGTTCGACCACCTGATGACCGACTCTTCGGCATCGAACGAGGTCTCGGAGCTCATCCAGCCCTTCTTTGCTCTCCATCAACTGTGCTCCCAGGATCCTTCCGATCTCCCCTTTGTCCATCTGTCTTCTCTGTTGGCGGAACGGATCGGCGAGCTCTCCGATGCGGAAACCAGCCTGCGAGCTCTCTGCTCCGCCGTGGAGGCCGAGTATGAGGTGTCAGAATCGGCGGGGGCGCTTTCGAGATATGCACAGGCAAACGCGGACATTGCCCGTGTGCTGCTCGCACGGCAGGAATTCGAGGAAGCGGCCGAGAAGGCCGAGACGGCGCTGATGCTGTCTGGTGAGGAAGATGCGGAGAAATTCGACCCGGAGACCAACCGTACATTGCGATTGTCAGCGCACCTCACGGCAGGGCTGGCACACTACTATATGAAGTCGATGGACAACGCGATCGACATGTTCCGTGACGCGTTACAGGAGGCAGACAATGCGCCCGAAGTCGTGTGCCTCCTGGCCCAAGTGCTGTGGGCCAAGGGCGGCGAGGAAGAACGAAGCGTGGCCCGTCAGCAGTTGTTCGACTGCGTTGAGAACCATCCGGACCACGTCGGTGCCGTTACCCTGTTAGGGGCAATCGCACTGCTGGACGGTGACAGGGATGCCATTGAGGCTGTGGAATCCGATCTGCACCAGATGATCACGCGAGATGACATCGAGATCCACGAACAGTCCAAGCTGGTGAAGCTCCTGACGGCGGTGTCTGCGCTCGGTTTCGGCGATAATGCAGACGTTCCTGAGGAGCAGAGACGGATTGGAGAAGCGACGGCTGCGGTGATGAGGGCTCCATATCAGCCCCAGGGCTGGATGGAATTGTCTGCCGCTTCGCAAGCAGCGCATCCTGCACAGATGGCCGTGGGGCGAGCGCTACGGAACGCGCCGCCTCGCGGTCGACTGGAGGCCGTCGATCTGGCCGAGGCATACTCGCAGACGGGCAAGGCAAGCGATGCGCTGCGGGCGATCATGGTTGCCCCGTGGAAGCAAGACGGTTGGGACGAGCTCACCCATGCCGTGTCCACCACGACATAGACGGTATGAGTGCCTGGCTGGATGATATGGGAGGGTTACTGTGTAGATGTTAGACCACGCCATTGGCATAGTTAGACCCGGAATGAGTGACGATGACCAATACATACCTCGAGGGACGACTCCCTTTGTTCCCAAAGCAAACCTCACCATCCATCTCAGCTCCACTCACATAGGCCCCACCAACCAGATTATTATCCCTGACGGCGCTCCATCTCCGCCACCCGATCCAACAACCTCTGCTTCCTGCCCTCCCTCCACTTCAAATCCAACGACTCAATCTTCCCCCCAAGTAGCGTAACACACTCGGGCGTCAAAAGCACCATCCCCCTCGCAACAGTCACATTCCGCAATACCAACTTCGCCCCAATCGCCATCATCCCCAGCGCAATCCCACCCACACTCTTCAACTCGATCGCCACCGCGCGCGTGCCCCTCGCATCCTGCAAAATCAACCGATGCGGCCCATTGCTCCCCCCAGACTCATGAGCACCAGCATTGGTCGTTGTCGTCGATGACGACCCCCTTGTCCCACCCTCCGAGTCATCAACGTTAACAGTGCGCACGATCTCCCGCCCGCGGACGGCCTCCCCGCGCTCGACGCGCTCGATCGCCTCAACCTGGCTCCAGAGGCTGGTGCCGATGTCGTCGATGTCGAGGACCTGCACGGGGATTGGGCCTTGCAAGCGACGTTCTTGGACGGTCGGGTCGAAGATGTCCACTGGGAGGAGAGCGGACGGGGTCTCTGTGCTGAGGGAATCGCGGAAGTCGGAGGCGAGGAGTCGGAAGTACGCGGTTTGGGTGAGTGCGGAGAGGGGTACGGTGCGGTGCTGTTGGGTCGATGCGAGGAAGGCGTTGAGCCAGGTGGGGGATATTGACAGGGAGTATTTGGTTTGGAGGTGGGTGGTTATCTGGGCTGATGGTGAGGCCATTGAGAGGGTGTTATTCCAGTGAGATAAGGGAGGGGAGAAGAGGGTGAAGTTGGAGACGGAGATGAAGATGGGAAGTAAAGGGAAATAAATATTGAATGCGCGGACCACTGCTTAATTAACTCCGACTGACCGCCTTGCTGGCATCATCTTTCGGTCTCTTTCTCTCCTTTTGACGTCTCCTTTCCCTCCATTCCCCACATCTTATATTCTAATTGCACATATTTGTCTTTAATTTCCTGGCAAATTGAAACACAAACAGTCCTTTCAGAAATTCTTCTACTATCGTTCCACCATGTCGACTTTCTCCTCCCCCCGTCCCTCCATCACCTCCTCCCGCGCCCACTCGCCCTCCCCGGGGCGCCCGTCCCTCGACACCCTGAACACCAATATCGCCCCCGGCGCCGGCGGCGGCGGCCTCAGCGCCTCGTCGACGCCCTCCACCGCACGAGCGCTCTCTCCATCCGTCCACCCACGACGCAACCGCGCCGCCCTCCGCGACTACTACAACCTGAAGCCCAGCGCGGCCGCCGACGCCGGACGCCGGTCCCGCAGCGTGCCTCGGCACACAGACGCAGGGGACATCTCGAACCCGACGGTCGTCGCCACAGGGACGGAGCTCGACAGCGCGGACTTCGACGCCCAGCGCTACGTGAACCAGCTGCTGGCGTCGTCGTCGCTGGCCACGGTGCTGAAGGCGGAGAACTCGCTCGTCGGGGACATCCGCACGCTGGACAGTGAGCGCAAGGCGCTCGTGTACGACAACTACTCGAAGCTGATCCGCGCGGTCGAGACGATTGGTAAGATGCGTCAGAGTATGGATGATCGGGGGGCGCCCTTGACGATGACGAAGACGCTGGAGCCGGCTATTGCCTTTGTGGCGGAGACGGCGGGTGGCTTGATCCAGGAGGGAGAGGAGCACCGGAGGCGGATGAGAGAGATTCGTGCGGAGGGGGAGACGGATCGGATCAGGGAGGCGGAGAAGGCGACTGTGAAGTGGGTGCTGGGGGCGCCGGCGAGACTGGAGGGTCTTGTGGCGGAGGGGAGGCGGGACGACGCGGAGAAGGACTGGGACGAGGTCCTTGATGTGCTGGAGAAGTGGGAGGGCGTCAAGGGTGTTGAGTCTGTGCGGAAGGCCTGCGAGAAGGTCATGGGGAAGAAGAATGAGGCGTCTTGAGTGGCTGGGGCTACTGATTTGCATCTTCCCGACCTTTAGCCCGTCTTGAGTCTACTCAGGGGCAAACTTGCTGCGGGCAAGGCGAGCTGTGCTCGTCTGCTCTCTTCTGCTCTGCCCCCTTCCGGGACTCGGTCACGAACCCCATCGCAGGTCTTCGACGTGCTGGGACCGCACACCATAGCGACGTGGGAAGAGCTTGCACGCCTGGCTCTAGAACGGGCGTTCAGTCCCTCCTCGTACTAGCTACCAAAGCCGCCGAGGAGCCCATTACCGCATCAAAACTGCCAGCCGAGGCTGAGACAAGCATGCAACCCATGCAGGGGTATGGCAGCCAGTTGATCGAACGCAATCCCAGACTTGATCGATCTTGATTGAGATATCGGGCGAACACGATACAATCTCGCGATCCCTCCTCCACATCCCACCGTGAAACTCTTCTTTAATATCTAAGGTCTTGTTCGTTACAGCAGTCAGCAGACAAGTCACTCCGCGTTGGTTTAGGAGACGGTCAATATACAATGTTGAAAGCAGACAATAGAACTATTATTCTAGCTACCTCACGAGATCTTCGAACTCCCGTATAGATGTCAACACAATCTGAGCCAATACAAACTCCCACTCATTCGTAATATAATGCCTTGTATTCCGTTCAAACCAGCTCCACCATTGATTTGGCCAGTATCCACAGAGCCCAAAAGTGTCTAGACATCCTCTGTGGTCGAGTGGTATTTCTTTCCACATATGATCTACCAAGCCAGGCAGTAGACCCAAAAAGCCTTCCAACTCCTACAACCACAACCCTAACTACGCCCCCAACACATCCCGACTCGAAAACAAACTCGCCCTCAACCCATACGGATTCCTCCCCATAATCTCCAAATACGTATAAGCATCACACTTATAATAAACCGGCCGCCTCCCCCTACCCACCACCAACCCCAACTCCACCAACCTCCCCAACACCCTCCCCACATCCTCCCCACATCCTCCCGATCCGCATAATCCCTCGTATACACCGCAATCAGCCTCGTCTTCGCACTCCCACTCCCACTCCCACTCCCACCGCCATCATCCGTGGCAACCTTCGCCCCAAACCCCAACTGTCCCTCGGCCGTCGCGCGCGCCACCACCGCCCAACACGCATCCACCCGCTCCGGAGACACAAACAGCATCCACTTCCCGGAGGTGACGCCCGTCTCGCGCGCGAGCGCAAACAGTCGCCGTTCGAGGTCCTCGCGGAGTGGGCCTAGTTCGCGGGTGTTGCCGTTTGCGCGCAGAGCGGCTGCTTCGTCTTCGTAGGTGTGCAGGAGATGCGTGCCTTCTCGCACCAGGGTCGCGGTGTCGGGCTTGGGGGTCGGCGATGGGCCGCTGATGTAGATCCAGGGTCCGATGGTGGTGAGGCTTGTTGTTGATGGGGGGAGACGTGAGAGGAAGGTGTCGATTTGTTCGGCGGGGTGGGGGCGGGGGCGGTTAGGGCTGATGGTCATGGGGATGGGGGAGTCTGGGGGGGAAGCGTGGTCAGTTGGATTCTTTTGCTTTGCTTTTCTTTTCTTTTCGCTAGATACGTGCTGGGGGGAGGGTACCGTGGTTGTTGGAGTCTTCTGATGGGAGTTCCATCTTGTTTTTGTCTTTTCTGTTTCTTTTCTCGTTGCAAAGAGGAAGGAGTGTAGTGTTGTTGGGATGTGGATGTGGAAGTTCGGGCTTGGTAGATGGGTTAAGTATAGAGACAATACCAGTAACTACTATCTACCTACGTAAGTGATTAAAATTGCCCAATTTCATTGTCGTTTGCTGTCTGACTTCTGTGCACCCCTTTGCGCAGCAACTACTCCTGGTGATATCTTCACGACCACACCTGTGTCACAAACTCCGTCAAGTCGGCTTTGATATCCGCAGGCCGTTCCAACGCCGCAAAGTGTCCGCCCTATCACCGTCAGCCTGATACCAGATGTCTAAGACACCCCTTAAAATATACCTTTCGATGCTCCCTGAAGAAAACGAGATCCCCCGTAGTTGCTGCCCAGCTCTTCGGGGCTGGCATCAGCTCGTTGGGGAAATATGAGTATCCAAACGGTTTGTGGATGTACACTTCATTCTGCAAGGCTGCCACGCTGGCACTGGGTTTGAATACCTGTTGACGTAAGTCCTCTGCCCATTTTCCTCACGGGCCAAGGGCTTAACGGGGAACCCGACGTACTTCACGATAGGGGTAGATCGCGCGGGGGAAGGTCTCCGTCAGCCAGTAGAGCGATACCATCTCCAGGACGGTGTCGTCTGAGAGTGGCTCGTCGACCCAGTCCAGATACTTCTCTCCGATCCTACACACGTTAGATACCTGGCCCAGAAGCAATCGAAAGCACATACCACGCAAGCAGAGCAATTGGGTTCGAAGCCAGTACGTGACCAATGGTGCTGGGTCGGGTGGCATGCTCCATGGCATAGGCTATGCCCGTAGTCCTAAAGGCTTTCATGCGCTCCAATCCCTTTTTCTCGAACGCGGTCAAGTTCTCGGTCAAATCCCCTTCTGGGGATTGCATGGGACAAAAGTTTACTTTTTCGTTGGTATCATTCACATACACCGAAGAAAAGACAATCAGATCAACTCACAGTGAACGGCTGGTCACGTCAGTCGTTGCCAATGCTCGGGATCCGTCAGCACCACATACCTTTGCAGCTATCATACTCCACCCCTAGCAAGCGAGCGATGCGAGCGCCAATATCACCGCCCTGGGCTACATATCCACTTCCGAATCCAAGACCCTTCATCAGTTGATCCATGAGACGGGCCACATCGTCGTTAGAGTAATCTCGGTCCAGTGGGGGGCCCGACGAGAAGGCATAACCCGGGAGCGAGGGGACAATGAGATGATATGGGAGAGTACTAGGGCTGAACTCATCCCGGAACAACTGTAGGAGGGGCAAAAACTCAAAGAAGCTCCCTATCAACCGTTAGCTGTAAATACTGAGGGGATGGCGCATCCAGGATTACCAGGCCATCCATGGAGGAGGATAATGGGGATGGCGTCGGGCTTCTCCGAGAAGAGGGCGGCAAAATGAACATTGATGTCCTCAATTTGGGTGGTAAATTGTGGGAAACTGTTGGCGCGAGTCTCGCATGTTCTCCTATATGGCTCATCGTCTCGCCTCAGCTAGGTTCATGCTGATGGAGTTTTGGCCGCACCGGATGTCACGGACTTACCAGTTAAAGTGGTTCATCCATTTGTCCCGAATGTCAGACAGCCACTCTGAGGTAATCCCAAACCGACGATCGGCTTGGGAATTCTCATAA
This sequence comes from Aspergillus neotritici, assembly GCA_023619815.1. Taxonomy (NCBI): domain Eukaryota; kingdom Fungi; phylum Ascomycota; class Eurotiomycetes; order Eurotiales; family Aspergillaceae; genus Aspergillus; species Aspergillus neotritici. Next base: position 795,179 of record JALZYL010000001.1, read on the forward strand.
GTGGACGGGGCGATCTTGGACAGTCGAACCAGGGTCTGTAGCTCGACGAGCTTGTCGGCGGACACGGAGACCGAAAAGGGAGTGAGGGAGATGGTCGCGTTCGGAGGGAGTTTACTGAAGGGGAGAGACATGATGTGCTAGTATGAGCTGACTGGGTGATCAAGTAGGGGTATGAAGTATGGAATTGAAGTTGAAGCTGAAGTGGAACGGAAGTATAAGGGAAGAAGAGGAAGAGGCCGAAGAGCGGGGAAATGATATCCTATATACTCACTGACAACTAGGCAGCCTCGAGTATACGTGGATAACTATACCCTGGGATTATTAACGGCCAAACAATCACTCAAGTCAATCAATTGCTTGAATGCTACAGTATAACAGTCAACAAAGACGAAGATCAATCCAAACAATGCCCGATAACCTCTTATCAGACTGATAATCGCCGGCCCCACCACCAGATCCTCAATTTCTTCATAGTCCGACAGGATCTCCCCACCGCAAGGGATCTCTCTCCAGGTCAGAACACCACCAGTGGGGATTCACCATGCAACGCCCTCCCTCCTCATCAACCGTCTACCTAGACCAACCTCCCAGCTGTCTCCAATTCTGCCCATCAATCCCCACCCAGTTCATAATCGGCACTTATCTCCTCTCCGAGACGCCCCTCCCCGACGGCTCCATCCAGCAATCCAAATCCGGCAGTCTCCAACGATGGTCTCTTAACCCAGAAACCAACACTCTCACACTCCTAGAGAGGATCTCCCTCCCATATGCAGTCTTCGACCTGCACTTCCACCCGCGAGATCCCACCCTACTCGCCATCGCCACCAGCACGGCCTCCGTCGCCCTCTTCAAGGTCGACCCCGCCAGCTCCGACATCACCCATCTGTGGACCCGCTCCGTGCACGAGGATCCCTCCGTGCCAGCCCTGTTCCTAGCCTGGACGCCGTCTCACTGGCCGTCTGGCAAGGGTACCGACGACGATGACGGTTTCGCAGTGACCTTCTCCGACGGACGCACGGCCGTGCTCGCCTCCACCAAACCGCTATCATCACCCGACGGAGACGTCAAGCTCAAAGAGATAGGCGCCTTCGACGCGACCGTCCCCATCGAGGTGTGGTTCGTGGCGCTAGCGACTTACGACGATGCCGAAACTACCACCGCCAGCGTTCCCTACATGTTCACGGGGAACGACTTCGGGTCTCTGCACACCCGCCGACTAGCCGTGGAGCGGGAAGGCGACGACGACATATCGCTCTCCGCTGTCGTCGACTACGACGATCGCGCCCGCCATCACACCGCCGGCGTGACGTCGATCCTGCCGCTGCCGGTACCGCTCGTGGACGGCGCCCCGCTCTTACTAACGGGGAGCTACGACGAGTCTCTGCGGGTGTACCACGCGACGCGACGGGGTGCCGTGCTGGCGGAGACGGGCCTGGGAGGTGGGGTGTGGCGGTTGCAGCTGTTGAGGACGGAGCGGAGCGATGAGGGACGGAGGTCATTCCTGGTGCTGGCTAGTTGTATGCATGGTGGGGCGAGGGTGGTTCGTGTCGTGGGGGCGGAGTCGCAGTGGGAGATTGAGGTCCTGGCGGAGTTCACGGAGCATCAGAGTATGAACTATGCGTCGGATGTGTGGAAGCCTGAGGGTGGGTATTCGCTGGATGGCACGACGGGGTCAGGCTTGCTCTGTGTGTCGAGTAGTTTCTACGATCGACGGCTGTGTACGTGGCGGGTCCATGTCTAGGCTTTTCTTTTTTCTTCTTCCCTCTCCCAGTATGGGACAGTGTAATATAGGTCAAGAAATTCAGGAAGATTCGCTAAGTAATCTCATAATGCAAAGGCAACATAATAATAACCCCCCATCCGAGACCCGAGCAGACATAAATTACTAACAAACGATGAAAACGAAACAGATCTATCTTTAGACAATCGTCTCTAGCTCTCGGGCGTAGCCCACTGCATTCTCGATGATCGTGCTGCTGGCGACCAGAATGTCCTTCTCGGACCGCGCCGCCGCCTCCGGCTCCACGGGGAAGTATATCCGTCCGTCACGCAGCACCCACCCGCGCTGCTGGGCGAACTCGATGACGGCGCCTTCGGACTCGAGGAACAGGAGGTTCTTGGCGTTGGAGATGGGGAGCGACGGGTACGCTTTTTCGGAGCAGTCGGCGATCTCGCTGCGGATGGTTCCGACCAGGACCTGTTGTCGTTAGCATCATGCCAGATTAGAGTAGTAGCATGGGCGGCGAGATGGGGGGGGAATAGAAAGAAAGAAAGAAAGAAAGGTCAATAACCAAAAGAAGGCACTTACACTCGAAAACAAGGCAAACTCCTCCGACGGCACCCGCTCCGAGTTCGTCTCCCGCCACACCTTATCGTAACTCCCCTCCATCAAGTTCCGCTCCAGCTCAACAGGATACTTGATGAACGGGTCGTCCTCCACACTCTTGCCCTTGAGGCTCGCCTCCTCCACCAGACCCTCCAGCACCGTGTGAAAGCTCGTGCTGTCGCCCATGCTGAGCAGGAGCAGCAAATACAAGCCTGTGACCTTGCTGCGCTGGCTCGTCCTAACGTCGACTTTGCCGGTCCCGGTGCTGTCCCGCTCCAGATCATAGAAGGGCTGCAGCTGCTGGTAGTATCGTGTGAAGGTGGGAGCGTCGGTCTGCCTGATGGAAGCGAGGGCGCCCACTTCCAGGACCTCGCGAGCCGCAACGACTAGCTCGGGCGACGTCGATGGTGTCGGGATCAGGGCATTCTGCAGCAGGAGGGCTCGCTTGGCGCGACTGAGAAGGTCGCTGACGGCTTCGAATTGGTGGCGGTTGAGAGCGTTCTGGAGCTCCGAGACGAGAGATCGGATGTCGGCGCCGCTGGCCATGGTGACTGGTCGACTGAGAACGGGTACGATCGAGTGCGTAGATGTCAAGAACGGGGTAAATTGGAAGTTTTCCGAATCGAGTTGCACTATCAATGGCGATGGAGATCGTGGCGTGAAGTGGTTGAGGTTGGGTATAATGAGGAAGATGGCTGACGTTGTCTGCTCAACCGCCAACCGGAGCTTCCATGAGCTTCGGGTCCGGCCGGTCACGTGCCGTCCTTCTACTAAGCCCTCGACAACCAGCCTACACTTGTACTCAGCATCAACCTCTACGGTTACGGGTCTTGCGGATGAAAGAAGGTCAAATGCACAGGCAATGCGACAAACACGCCACTCCTAGCGTCCATTAGAATAAGAAAGCTGTCGCAAACGTTATACGCCTATTGCCACTATTTCATCCAACCTCCCGATAATGGAGATACGATGTCAACAAATAACTTCGATACTGGAGCAAGTCGAGCGACGTATACTATTACGGAATCCAATATACTCTCCTCCAAACAGACTAAGACGTAACAATCTCCTCCAGAATGCGATACACCGGTGTCCCGATTCCGGTGGCCGGATCCCAACCTTGGGTCGCATTCCAGCTCGCCCCCTCCACGGACGGTCCTAATCCCCCTAATCCGCCCCCGCAGCCAGTCGAACCGCCTTCAACGATATCGGTGAAGCCTTTGTTCAATGAATAGAGCCACGGGTTCAGAAATCCGAGTCGGGGTTTGCCAATCTCTAGTCGCGCGGCGTTTAATCGCGATACAACGGCCGCGAAGACGGGAGCCGATGCACTGCAATTCGGTCAGCAACTGGTTCACTCATTTTCATGGTCAAGGGAAATTAAAAGAAGGCAAAGGAGCATAAACATAAAGAACGTATAAGAGCAAAGGGAGAGGGGAACGAACCTAGTACCCCCGGTTTTCGCGTAGGCTCCATGGTCTACGATTACATAGTTTATCGCCTGTGCTGCAACGTCAGGGATGGCTCTCCCACCCGCGTTGAAAAACCCTTCAAAGGTATCCCCGATCTTGTCTAGGTAACCACTGACGCTGACCTCTTGGTAGGAAGGCCGACTGAAGTATCGCGAGAACCCGCCGCCGGAAAAGCTAATGGCCTTTTCCGGACCGATGCCGTACGTACCGCCGACCGCGGTGACAAATGGGCAATCTGCGGGGAACGTAGGTTGAAATGTGGTCGTGTTGGTACCGTCGTTGCTGATGCAATTGTCGCCCACGCCTCCGTCACCGCTACTAAAGATGACGGAGACCCCGCGGGCGCCCAGCTGCGCAAACAAATGGCACACCGCGTTCGCGTATTTCTCAGGCACGCTCTGTTCGTTCTCGCCGTAAGAGGTGGAGAGAACGGCGGGAAGCTCGTCGTCGGGCAAGCCCAGAAGATAGTGGAGCTGTTCGAGGTAGGGCTCGTTTTCTGCATCCGTTGTCTCGTCTTGGCCAGCCTGGGGAATAAAGGGGCCTCGCCCGGCGGTGCTGTAGTACACGCCAAGCGCCTTGTACGCCAGAGAAAAGGCATACTGGACGTCGAGGCTGGCTTCCCCGCTGCTCCTTGAATCGTTCTGCAAGTTGCGGCCACCGTTGATGGAAACCGCCGTGAAATTGGCATCCGCCCGGTCGGGGGCAAATCGGTGCAGAAATTCTTCGAAATCACCATAGCGGGCATATTGGTCCAAATATCCAGAAATTCCAAGAACGTTGCGCTTGTCCGGTTGAATATCGGCATCGTCAATTTGATATAGTTCGCGAAGACAATCGGGCGTTACATTTGACGCGCAATCCCCGTCCACATCGTCGGCCGCGATGATAATCGGTTGGACAGATACCTGGGAGGCCAGCGCCCCAAACCGCGTTGTTGGCTGAATCATGTAAACGTATGGGTAGATGTCCCGCGGTACTGAGTATTCCAGCGTCCTGACTGCTGCCTTCTGAGACGCCCCAGTTTCAAATGACTCTGGGTAGAAGCGATAGAAACGCGTCCTCAAGATCGTCTCTGCTTGTGCAACCGGAACCGTGAACTCCACCCAGTTCCCATGCACATCAATCGAGTCTGCAGGAACTTGTTCGCCTTCCAGCCAGGCCACGACCTTCTCCGTGGCCTGGTCAGAGGGACGCACGAAATCGCTGACGACATCGCGGCTCATGTGCCTTCCATAGTCCTGATGTCCGGGAGTCGAAAGATCCACCACCCTTTGCTCGAAGTCGGCAGTTCTCTCTTGGTTCAGCGCCAGCTTGAACCGTATCGGTTTTGATGGCGACGCCGGCTCGCCCTTGATCCAGCCCTCCGGCACGCCCGGTAGTTGTTCAACGACGGCATATTCCGTACCAGTGGCGACAGCTGGGAGTACGCAGGACGCCACGAGGGATAGACATCCCGCCAGAGAAGCGAATTTGACCATCGAGGCGTAGTTGCACGACAAAACCGATGGAATATAATGAGGAATCGCGCGGTCTGGAGATGAAAGAGCGACCCTCGCCGTTTTCTACTCACGAGAATGCCGAAAACACGGTACTCAGGGATCAAACAAAGATAGGGATAGCCACCTGCACCGGTTGTCGAGCACCCACGCAGCCTATCAGATTCGACTCGTACCGACTGCGCCAGAGACGGTATTCAGGGAAACCTTTTCTCAACCAAGGGTCTCCGCTCTTGGGGCCTCCCGCCGACGCTCAGTGGTCGACATGTTTAATTGCGCCATGAATTTATCTCTGGGGTGTGTTTGGTTGAGGTAATGCATGTCCGGCATGGTCCAGGGGCAATGAGAGCGGCATCGCCCTTGCATGTCTCATAACTACCCGTCGGGGTCAGGAATGATCGAATCTCGAACGGATTGATCTACATTCCGTGGGTTTCCCATGTCATTGCCATGGGGATCCATCGCCCTCTGTGGTGACTTTCTGGCGTATTTCTCTATCCTGCGGTGCTGTTTCCAGACCCAAGAAATGGATTCGCTAATACGAGGCGACAATGAAAGTTTCGATAGAGAGAGGAAGACGCAGAGCGTAATTCGGTTGACGATCATCCATTTGACCTTGACTTCGGGATTCTATTGCCGGGGATGGTTGTTTATTGAAGCCTCGAATAGGTCAAGGCCAGCTAATGTGTGGCCAATCATGGTGTCGATATACGTACCCATTTCCATGGGTCGCAGTGACGTCGACACCTGGACACCTGGGGCCAGACTACTACTCCAGTTTATCCTGTTGATCACTCGAATGGGAAATTTCACGGTGTTTGGAGATATATAGATCGTCCCAAGGGTCGTAGATCATTCATTAGACTCAAATCTCCGTCTCAGCCGATGTATTATACACGGTGATGCCGCCGTGTATTATCGCGACGATCTATTCAAAAATATCGCTATATTTATGTGTAGTATACCCAACCATGAATTAAATCAGGTATAAGATACGATATGGACTTTTGTCTTAGTATTCAGCAGTGTCAAGAGACAACCATACTAAACCATACTAAAAACATGTAATCACAGTGATCATCACCATTATTACAGTTAATCCAACGGCAAGGACTGACTCGACAACAGAGCGTTTCAGATGCTGCACAAGCCAATTGTGTGACAGCCTCGGTGGTCCTTTATTCTTTCCCCCCTTTTGGCTTGATATTAATATATGGAAATATATATATATTATTTTATTTTATTTATCGGCTTCATTTTCCGCTGCCAACTGTCGTAAAACTATAGAAATGAAGAAACCAAGACAACTGTAGAAATAAACATCGTGTCTAGACCCATAAAACCAAGATCCTCAGGCCCGTAGATCCCCACGTCATCACAATCCTGAACAACAACCACTTCTCAGCAATGGAATTGATCCCCTCATCTCTGACGCGCAATGGGTTTGTCCTCCCACGACAGCAAGATAGGATCCGATGTCCAAAGACGATTGGGCAGCATCAAAGCCCGAGTAGGACAGCAACCTGCAGCCTCGCATCAGCTGAAACAGATGCCTGGCAGGTCACCTGCTAAGGCCGCTTCTCGGCCCTTTTCCCAACTTCCCATCTGTTCAATCCCGTCAATCTACCTTATATGTGACAAAGAACACAAGTGACCCGTGAACCCGACCTGGATCCGCTCCTTCAGAAAAGACAGGCTACCCCGTTGACGAATTTCCGGCGCGCCCTGATGTCCGGGGTGTGTCCGTCCCTGTCTCCCTCATGTCACATCCGCTGGTGGCAGCAGTGTGGGAACAGCTGGGACGTCGAGACCTAGCCAACATCCTCCGTGAAATTATCGGCCAACATGCCGTCGACATCGCCGTCCTCCAGGCCCAAGATGACCCGGCGTCCAAAGTCGAGCCGCTGACCCGGTCGGTGTTCTGGATTAAGACCATCTTTGACGCGCAGCGCACTCGTTTACGGGACTTGCTTACGACGCACGACATGCCGACCAGCAACAACTCGCCCTACCTCCTGCCATCGGACTCGATCTTCTCGACCTTGATGTACTTGGTCCAAGTCAAGTCGAAGCTGTTTCCGTGCAACAGACCGGTTGCCCCGGGTCTCATGTGCTACCGACACTTCATCGCACATACCTTGTTGGCAGGGATCCGATTGCTGGTCCTTCGTGGCGATGATATATCGGCCGAGGATAAATTCAATCTGGAACGTGCGATGGCGGCGGCGTGGCAGCATCCGGATCTGACGGGCGCCGAGTTGTTCTTGATCAACGATCTGTTACCCCGCGCGGTATATAGTACTGGATCGTTGGAGTTGTCGGGCTTCCGCATGGCCCACCTTGCACAGGACGGGAAGAACCCGCCCGTCATTCCAGGACTGGTACAGGATCATGGTTCTTACTTTGTTTCACGTCTACTCGGTCACGGATTTAGCTAACAGGGTTATAAAGGAACGGCTGGATGGAAATCCGGAGACGCTGATTACGGACCTCCTCACGGCCCTCATCCGAAACAAAGCCGCCACCCTCGCACCATTCTGTTGGTTGTACGATATATTATGCTCCGCAGAGTCAGCCCTCATCCAATGCCATATTAACTGGCGTCGCACGTCACAGCTGGAGGGACCCTCCAGCCCGGCAGCGGACACGATAGACGATACACTGGAGCAAGCACGCAACACGCGGACAAAACTGGTCCGGACGGTCTTGGCCGCATTTGATGACGAGTTCGAGGTTCCTTCTCTCCAAGTCTTATCCACGGTCATTTTGAGTCAGAATGTCGACGGTCATCCTCCCCTGCAGACGCGACGGATTCGAGATAACTGGGCGCGCCTTGCACCAATGAGGGAGTTTTGGGAAGCGTCTCTGGGGCACCTGATCCGATGGTTGATCAATCGCCGAGTCCAGATGTGGGATTCCAACGGAGAACTCGATGCGAGCAGCCACGACTACCAAGCCCATCTAGCCGAATGGCTCCAGGCATCGCCGCTCCCGGGGGCTAGCCCGCTGACCGAGACGCGTGGCGATAGTGTCTATATGGTCGATTGCCCAGCAGGTCATGCAGTTCCCAGGAAATTCTTGGACGAACGAGTCCGGTCTTCCGACCCCTGTGCTTACGAGGTATGAGCGCTCTCATATCTGAAATTTGCCTATCAGCTTCCGTCGACCGTGAGCAGAGAAGAGACGGCGAATCCACGCTCACTTATATATCAGAGGCTACAGGACAACCCTATCTCCATGTTCCTTGACTGTTCATGTCCTTTCTGCCCGGGAAATGCTAGAATCCACCATATCCGCCTGATCGAACTATCCGAACGTCCATCGAGCGTAATCCAAGGCCTGATCCGACTTGATTCGACACGACGCTACTCTTTCCCCGACTCGGTCTCGCAGAACACTACCTCTGCCTCCAGCTCCTTGAGCCACTCTACGAGCAAATCCTCCGCCCGGATTGGCTCCGGGGATTCCTTGAGGAGCCCCATTTCACCAGCCTCATACTCGGGATTCTACGAGATGACGAGCAAACCCTCCACCCCCGAGTTCATGAGTCCCCTCTGGGCGCACAATAAGCCTAGCCAGATGCAAGTGAAGAAAACGAGTAGATCGTTGTCCAGGGATTTCAAGGGTGTGAAGTTATCGTTGTCCGGTGGAGCGTCTCTGTTTAGAAGGTCATCTTCCAGGTCTCGTCAGCTGTCAGATTAAACTTTTGAAAAGTCCTTGCTTTGCTGCTTTTCTTTTCTTCTTTATTCCTTGGTCTGGAACAGCGAAGTTGTCCATCTCATTTGTGCCCGACTGGGACACGGACCGTTGCAGAGATAGACTTGCCAGTTGTCCGGCCTCGGTGGGCTCCGCTGGCCCTCTTGATTGAGCCTTTTTCCATTTGAATCATCTGGCATGGTTTGTAGGATGCCATGTTTTCTGTTGTCATTCATATATAGGACATCAACTAATAATCCATTTTGGTCTTCCACTAGAATGCGAGCCCACTAGATGATGAAGACCGGGGGTCTCGAATATATATATAGATTGCACTCAACAAGGCATTGCCCTGGGATCCCCGAGAAACCCCCAAAGCATGGAGAACCTAATCCACTGCAAAACATAAAATCTCCCATTTCTACAGGCTATCCTTGATCTGTCCACACCAGATATGTTGCGTAACGCCCATCATGTGTGGTGGCCTCAGGCCGGAGCCGGTCGGGCGCCGAGATTGTCCGGGGTCGATCGACGTCACGAGGCAGAAGAAGAGACGCAGATCGATTTTAGGTTCTTGACCCATGCATGTCGGTGGTGAAATCTCGCCTCTCGTGTGGTCTCCCTTGCTTGAGGTAAGTCCTGAATCAGAATGATGTTGACCTGTCCGTCCACTCGCGTATTATTATGTCTCCTGGTGGCCAACCGTCATCCAGTCCTAGCGGTGGGGCAGATGATCGTCCCCGGCAGCGAACCGTTGATGACCCCTCATCATACCATCGTGGCTGTCCATTCCTGAAATCTAGTCCACTGTGGCATGCCATTGGAAGCTAATGGGTGCGATTGTGCATTTTTGCTAGAGTCCCAGCTCATCGTCGACCGTTGTTCCTCCCCGGGGTTGCGCCTGTGTTTAGTTCATGGGTAGTATCGAGACGGTATTACTAGGTCTGGAAGGGCTATCCTACGTAATCTCTGCCAATTCGCCCGGGTCGACGTCATCAGTACATCGAAGCACCCGTTTCCATTCCATCCGAGCTCTTGGTTACTTTCACCCTTCTCGGGACGGGATACTTCAGCGACATTTTGCGACCGTGCTGGATTTGTTCACTCCATCTCGGTTATGACCATGTCGCAAGCGGGGTTTACCGATGTGCGGCGGCCGTCGCAGTCTGAGGACCAGACCATCTCAAATGCTGAGATTCCGTTGAAGGAGCGGTTTTTCCGTTACTTCCAACATGAAATTACTGGTGTGTTTCCGTGACAGGGTCATTTGTCTTCTTGACACTGACATCGCTGCTCGCGACAGCACTGCAGGAACAGATGGATCGCCTCGCTGATACGTCCCTGGTGGGCGGCGAGCGCACCGACGCAACGGATCACTGTTTAGCTGGAATCGCACGATTGTCCAATGAGGTCAAGGACTCGGCCAGCTACATCCCTACCTACGACCAACGGATATACGCAGAAGTAGGTTGCATGTCCTCTGACGAGTATTCATCAAAAAGGAGCTGTGTTGATCGTTCTTTTTCGTTAGGCCATCAAGGCGCTCCAGGATAAATTGGCAGAGACTCGTGCGTTGGTCGAGCCGCGGCCCAAGTTTAGCTTCAAGACCAAGAAGAATACGTCGGCGGTGTCCCTGGCCGACGCAGCGCAGATGGCTGCTCAAGGACGTCGCGGGATCCCGGGGTATCGTTCTCCAGGGACATCGTCCATGGAGTCGTCGACGGCCGCGACCCCTAACTACCCCTCGACGCCGTTAAATGAACCCGACCAGCTTCAGCAGCGAAAGCCTGAGATCACCCCAACCTCTGCTCCGACGCTTTCCGTGGAGAGCGCGTACGACCGGCCGAAGCCGGGGCTCCCAACCTCGGCCGGCTTTGCAGCGTCGTCCGTTGCCTCCGTGTCGGTGCATGATCACCACCGGCTCCATATCATGCTCCCGGCCTCCGGATCCACGGATACGGTGCCAGCCTCGATCACGTCGCTGCGCCAATGCGTGGTGGATATGTCCATTCCGACTGCCAACGGCAAGCCCTACGCCAGTCTGACGATCAAGGGTGTGAAGGATAGCTTGCTAGTATGCGGGCAGGTTGACGGGCCGGCTCATATCACGGGGGTGGAAAAGAGCGTTATCGTGGTGACGTGCCGGCAGTTCCGGATGCACAAGTGCGCCGACGTGGATGTGTACTTGAGTTCATCCAGCAACCCGATCATCGAAGACTGCACCAATGTGCGCTTTGCTCGGATACCCCGGGTTTATGTCAGTATTTTCCCGGGCCCACCCTGACCCTGACTGTGACTAACTGTTCGTAGGCCCTGGACCATAACCAAGCGGGTGTCGAAGACCGCTGGAACCAAGTGGAAGACTTCAAGTGGATCAAGCCGGAGCCGAGTCCAAACTGGCGTCTGATCCCGGACGACGAGGCGGTGCCGGAGGAAGTCTGGGCGGAGATCGTGCCGGGCGGCCCAGGCTGGTCCCTGGACGACATCCTCGGTGCACTGAACCTGAACTAACCTAATTTTGGGACCCGTATCAGCCTAGTTTATGAACGTCAGACTCGACCAACATGAGGGGGAGGGTTGGTCTATACTCCTCTCCGGCGTTGCGGTATATTTCAATGCGAAACGCGATACTTTCCATGATTTTTGTCTACAGTTTTGGACCGACCGCTTGCGGCAGGGATTCCTTCTGACCGTCGGGCTATCGAGATGGAAAGAAAAGAAGAAGAGAAAAAAAAAAAGAATATTAATGTAGTGGAGAGTGACTTATGGAAAACCCAGATTGCACAATTGGCGCCAGGGCGAAGCGTCTTTTTGATTTGTATTAGTATCAAATGCAGACAGCAATGCGCAATGCGAGATATGGTCTGATATTCTAGTCACATCTGTCTACCCTGTAATCTAGCGTAGGTCTGGTATTCCTCGCAAAAGAATCTTCAGATAGATAGAAGGTTGGAAATTGAAAAGACGATGGCATCCATCAAAACTCCACCCGGAAGACCAACACCTGCGTGTCGAGGTTGTACCCCGATTCGTCGGCGTACTTGAACTGGCCGAAGTTCATGTGGCCTATTATTCACCGTTAGCATGCCTAATACAGCGACTTCCCAGTGAAAACCGTTAGAAAGAGACTCACCATCCTGCGTCATAAAATCATTATCGCTAAAACTAAACAGCAAATACTCCCCTCGCCCACCACCACCACCACCACCACTCGCCCGATGCGGATCCAGCGGCAGCAGCGCCAGACTCTCCCACTTCTCATTCAGAAGGTGCTCATCCTGGGGTCCCCCGTTGTGCAGCCCGAACTTGGCCAACTCGGCATCAACGTTGTAATCGATGAATGGGCAGTACTGAGCGGGGGTGACGTCGTCATGTAGCTCCCCGGCCGACGAGGCGATCGCATCCGTCGCGCCGTCATACTTGCCTCGCAGATCGGTGGTCTCGTCTGTTATGGAGAAGATGTCCGCGTGGCGGTAGACGGAGCGTGACTCGGCCTGGCCGTGGCCGGCGTCGGAGTCGCGGGATAGGACGAGGAAGTTCTTGCTGCTGCTGCTGCTGTTGCTGCTATGGTGGTGGGGACGGGGATAAGGGAGATGGTGGATCTCAGACTGGGCGGCGACGAGGCTGTCTCCGTCGGCGTTGGTGTACCGGGGTAGGAGGACAGCATATTCATGTTTGAGGTGTGGCTTTGCAGAGGAGATGTCATACTCGAGTAGCCGGACGGGCTGGTTCGTCTTGTCGTCTGGCCCGCCCTCCTGGGCCAGCGCAGACTGGATCATAGTGTAGAGGGTGCGGCCGTCGGGGGAGAGGGTCAAGGCCTCCAGGCCCTGGTTATTGCTGCGGCCGGAGGCGGGGTCCTCGGGGACGGGCATGGCATCTGGGTCGTAGAGGGGCGGGCTGGCGGCGTTGAAGCTGAGGGTGCCGTTGCGGCGCGGGAGGAACGCCGGCGGGGGCTGGATGGCGTGCTCCATGCGCCCGTGAGCGCTGAACCGGTAGACGTAGGGTCCGTATTCGTCGCTGACCCAGAATGACAGACTGCCGTCTTGGTGGTGGCTGAGGGCGAGGCCCTCCGGGTCTACGGAGACGCGTCTCCCGCCTTCTCCGAGGCCGCCGAAGCCGTCGCCGGGGTAGGTCGCTGCTGGGAGCGGGGGGAAGCCATCGTAGTGTGCGGATCCGGTGACGTCTGGATCGAGGCTGGTGAGCGGCTTGTTGTCTGGGTCCGTTAGGAGGATGGTGTCTTTGTAGTTGAGGTGGAGGTTGGGCTTGGATGGGTGCTGCGCTGAGGCGTTGGGGGCGAGCTGGAGGGTGAGGTGGAATTTGTGGATGCGCGACTGGAAGTTGATGGTGCCGTTTGTGTTCCTATCTTGATCAGTCTATGCTATTCGACTATTCGATTCATTTTCCGTGTATAGAGAGTAAGAGAGAGAGACGTACCAGCCCCGGTCCGGGAGGCAGTAGACGATGCCCGCGTAAGCGTCTCGTCCAGTGCGCCGCCACGAGGCCGGATCGAACGCGATGGAACTTCCGATCCCCCCGATGGTGTCGCCGTATTTGTCACGAGCATTGGAAGGCAAGCGACCGTATCCCTCCAGCCCCGTATAGCGATAGGTGGTGCTGGCGCAAGTGGTCTGGTTGACGGCGGCGCGCGGGTGAGACGAGAGGGCGCCTGTCAGACCGGCAAAAGCAATGGACCAGCTGAGCCACTTCATGATGAGCCGGAGGTGCGCGTCGTCTGTGACTGTCGCAGAGATGGGTCTACATCGTCTAGTCTAATCATGTGGAGGGAGGGAAATGACTATATAGTGGTCGCGTCGGAGTTGATACGACCCGGACGGGGGGCTGAGTGGGATGACATCGGGATATCAAAACACCAAGGATGAACGTGGGTGCAAGTGGAGAGATCCATTGGGTCAATGGCAGACTTTTTTTTTGATTAGGATGAGCTATTTAGTTACGGGATTCAGCCGTAGTGTCGTGGTTAGTGACCCCAGGTGGTTGGCACTGCAGGGTATTCTTTGGCGTGAACTCCCAGGTCTTGATAGATGGTCTGGTCACCTACAGCCATATTTCCACGGGTCAGACTGATTCTCCGTTTCTCCGGGATTTACTGACCTTGTCCATGTTCTTCCACTCGAGTCTCATTTTCCGCTTCCATCTGTTTCAGGTCCGAACCCGGTTCGCGATGGGTGTGGCCGATCAATAGGAACTGTGCGTGCGCATAGTCGATCAATTCGGGCTCCAGTGGGATCCACCGGTAATCCTGGAACTTTTCCTCCACACTATCATCCGTCAGTATCTATACCTATATCTCTAATGATATGAATTAAGAAATCAAGAAAGGGATCCCTACCTCGGGGGATACTCCGGGTTCTGCGTCGGTTGCGCAATCGGCGGCCCTGGATACTTGGGATTCTTCGACTGAACAATCCACCCACCTTGCGCCTCGAGACCAAACTCCTCTTGAACGGGTCCCATCTCTGCCGGGATCGTCACGACGTATGCCAATCGGGAGTCGTTCGGGGTGCGCGTAATGGCGTACACGCCTTCAGCGTACGGTTTGGCTTCAGGCGTCACCTGTTCGCCGCGGGTCTCGGTCGCATACGTCTCGCTCGACAGGAGACTCTCCTCGACCTCCTTCACCGTCTTGCCGGCTTTCTCCACAAACCCCATCTCGCGCTGTCCGGTGGACTTGGGGAACTGCTTCTTGGGCACCATCAGTAACCGACAGGTCGCCCCGGCTTCCAGCGGTCCCTCCTTCTGGTCCAACGCGGCGGTTCCGGGCGTCGGGCGGAGCACGATGAAGCTGCGCGCAACTTCGTCCATGCTCTGTGTGTCGGTGACGTTGACGCGGGGTCGGAAGAAGAAGTAGATGATGCCCTTTTCAAGCACCGTGGGCGGGCTATCGTCCTTCTGACCGGGCTTCTCCTGGTCAGACGGGGTGGGTTGGGCTTCGTCTGCTGGCTGTCAGTCACACATATCGAATCGATCTCGTCTGAGGGTATGGAATTGTTCCTACCTTGGTCTTGCTTCTTGTCTTCCGTCTTGGCTGCAGGCTCGGGCTCTTCCTCCTTGTCAGCAGTGGCCGCCTCAGATGTCTTCTGGGCTGGTTCTTTCTGGCCCTCTGGCTCCTCGCCCTTTACCTCCTTCTCTTCCTCGCCGCCGGCCTCTGGTTCTTTATCCGCGGCCTGTTCTTCTCCTTCCGCCGTAGTCTCATCCTTCTTCTTCTCCTCCTCCTCCTCCTTGGTTTCAGGCTCGGACTCCCTCTCCGCAGGTTCCTCCTCCTTCTTCTCCGGCTCCGGCTCCGCTTTCTCGTCCTTCTTGCCCTTCTTCTTCACCGGGCCCTTCTCCTTCTCCTTCTCCTCTGCCTCCTTGCGCTTAGCCCCCGCGCCTCCGCGACTCTTCGTATCCGGCGCGGCCGCAATAGCCTCTTTCGCCTTCTGGGCGGCCTGGCGCGAGGAAGTCCGGGTCGCTGTCATGCTGAGTATGGGCTCTCGGTGCAATTGGACTGGTTTCCGGTCTGAATCGCAACGGACAATTTCAACGGAGCAGGGGACGGGATTCCTGTTTTAACCGGTTGGGTTTCATCGTCGGTGGCCGCAATGAGGAGTGCATGACGTCACCGTTGAGGTTCTTCCCGGCCAGACCCAGCACCGTCACTGCGGTCCGGGAGTGGTCAGCAGTGTGCGTTTAATTGGAGTTTAGTTACGGGTTACGGGTTACATGAGTAGGTCTGATTTGATTTATTGGATGGACGTCCTGCGTCCTTCATGTGGTGGTCTATATAACTTAATGCTGGGGTTGGAGTCTTGGCCCAGAAAAGTAGTCTATCTACTGTAGTTCCAGCCTCTAAGCCGGACAGATCGCGTTGTAATCACCATTTACTGGCCATTGTCGCCAATGCGATTGGGTTGGCCGACATCTATATCTCGCGCTGCGTCGAGCTTCGGCTGGCCATAGCTTCGCCTTCGCTTGGGCGGAGCGGACAACGTGCTGCATCGTCCTCGCAGAGCCGAGTAAATGGAATGCAACGTGGTTGCTTGAGACACTCGGTAGAACGAGTTTGAGAGCAAGCCATGTATCGGAATAGTAAATACTCAGTCAATGTCCATCTGATCAGGCACGGTAGAGTCGTCCGGCGCATGGACACTGCTGGTATCCGACGACGGGTAATCCGAATGCCTGCTATCAGGAGACGCAGGCTCAGTGGATTCGGACATCTGGGAAGACAGCGGTTCGATGTCCACGTCTTCCCCTGATGGTTGTCTTCTTCTGCGCCGTCTCTTCGGGCTGAAACTGGACATCCCGCCCCAGGTATCCGGGGCTGTTCCCCCCCACACTTGCCGAGGCGGCCGGGCAGGCTTTCGCTTCTTGCCCCGATGAGGCCTGCCGTGTAGCCAGCAATCGCTGTGGTCGGAGTCGCAACAGAGGTCCTCCATGGAGTGGACCAATTCTCGCTGATCGTAGTCGATCGTCGCCCATGGTGTCTCCATAAGGGCTGGGAGTTTGTGGGGAGGGGCCTGCTGCGTTGCTGCGTCTTCCTCCTCGTCCTCTGGCTCCTCTATCGCGTACGGCTTGAACACTTGCGGCTGGACATCGGACCCGGGGTTCGGGTCCGCTGTCGAGGCTTCTTCTGCCGGAATTGGCTCCTCTGGGCGGGTATCTCGCTGAACACGGGGGCTGTGGAAGGGGCTCGACGGCTTCGTTTGCTGGTAGCTGCTCGATGCCGAGGCGGGTTGGGATGCCATGGGGACAAATCCGGTGTCGTTGAAAATGGTTGTCATGTCGCCTCCGCTCTTCCCGAATTTGAAGAGAGACGGTCCATCCCAGTGCGCTTCACAGAAACGGGGTCCTTGTTTTAGGGTGAATAATATCAATTTATCGTTCCGGACCGCAGGTCGAATCTGCCATCGCACCGTTTCTTCCTTCAACGTGTATGCTCTATGTCCGAAGAGTCGGTGTCTAAGGATCAATGTGACTCACGCACCACAGACCAGCGAGAAAGAACGGTGAAGAACCCAGCACCATGGATTGCATTGTGGTGACCTGTCTCTGGGGAACGCGAGAAGAAGGATCTAGAAATCTAGAACGGGATGGTGACGTACGTGGGACGATAGGATTCCTCAGGCATGAAATACAGACAAACACGGCAAAGATCGGCCAGGGACCGGACTGCTCACCGCCTGGACGGTCATTGGGCGGCCGCACTCGCTTACTGTTGCACGTTACCGCCTTGGGAGATGTTAGTTAGTTGTCCCTACTGGACCTTACCTTGGCTGACCTGCCTCTCGATCTGTCCCCGTCCAGATCACTCCCCCCCCCAGTTACTTACTTCTGCCTCAATTCCTTCTCAACATTGACCTTGACTGCAGTGGATGCGGTGGTCCCTGCTGTGATTTCCTTTTCCTTTGACTGTGCGGAGCTTGCTTCTTGATGGTGCGGCTCCGGCCTACCCTTTTCCCCCTTCATCATGCAGTCCTCCCCGAATATGCTCACCAAGGTAACGCTTCACCGATCCCCCACCGATGTGAATTCGTGGATTCGATTCACTTCTACGCAGTCGCTCAAGTCTAACACGCTGCGATCAACAGTTTGAGTCGAAATCGTCCCGCGCCAAGGGAATCGCCTTTCATCCTAAGCGGTGGGTGGCCTCAACTCCTCCCAACGCGTCGTCGCAAACAACTGACCCTGTCCCTGGATCAGGCCATGGATCCTAGTCTCCCTTCACTCCTCCACCATCCAATTATGGGATTACCGCATGGGAACCCTGATCGATCGCTTCGAAGAACACGATGGCCCCGTCCGAGGCATTGATTTCCATCCGACCCAACCCCTCTTCGTGTCCGGCGGTGACGACTACAAGATCAAGGTCTGGAGCTACCAGACGCGGAGATGCCTGTTCACCCTCAATGGCCATTTGGATTACGTGCGGACGGTCTTCTTCCACCATGAACACCCCTGGATCGTGTCGGCGTCGGACGATCAGACCATCCGAATCTGGAACTGGCAGAACCGGTCGTTGAGTAAGTCGGGTTGGGGCGACGCCTTCCAGATGATAGTGACACTGACCCGCGACTCGCAGTCTGTACCATGACCGGCCATAACCACTATGTGATGTGCGCACAGTTCCACCCCACCGAAGATCTCATCGCCTCCGCCTCCCTGGACCAGTCCGTTCGGATCTGGGATATCTCGGGCCTGCGAAAGAAGCATTCGGCCGCCCCGTCCACCATATCGTTCGAAGACCAGATGGCGCGATCCAACCCGAATCAGGCAGACATGTTCGGAAACACGGATGCGGTCGTGAAGTTTGTGCTGGAAGGCCATGATCGGGGGGTCAACTGGGTGGCCTTCCACCCCACCCTACCCCTGATTGTCTCAGCGGGTGACGATCGCCTCATCAAGTTGTGGAGAATGAGTGGTGAGTCCCCAGATCCGGTTGGGTGAATTGTCTTGTATTGTCGCTAATGAGGTCTTTTTCTATAGATACGAAAGCCTGGGAGGTCGATACGTGCCGTGGCCACTTCCAGAATGCCTCTGCCTGTGTCTTCCACCCCCACCAGGACCTGATCCTCTCCGTGGGCGAAGACAAGACCATCCGAGTCTGGGACTTGAACAAGAGAACTTCCGTGCAATCCTTCAAGCGCGACCTCGACCGCTTCTGGGTGATCGCCGCCCACCCCGAAATCAACCTCTTCGCCGCCGGCCATGACACGGGTGTCATGGTCTTCAAGCTCGAGCGCGAACGTCCGGCTTCCGCGGTCTACCAGAACCAACTCTTCTACATCACTAAGGAGAAGAACGTCCGCTCCTACGACTTTGCCAAGAACGTCGAGTCTCCGCCCATGATCTCGCTGCGGAAACTGGGCTCCGCCTGGGTGCCGCCCCGCACCCTCTCCTACAACCCCGCCGAACGAGCCATCCTGGTCACCTCCCCCACGGATGGTGGTGTCTACGAGCTGATTCACCTGCCGAGAGATGCCACGGGCGCCGTGGAGCCGACCGACTCCAAGCGCGGCCAGGCCACCTCGGCCGTCTTCGTCGCCCGCAACCGATTTGCGGTCTTCAGCCAAGGCAACCAGCAGGTGGACATCAAGGACCTCAGCAATTCCACCACCAAGACGATCAAGGCGCCCGCGGGCACCGTCGACATTTACTTTGGCGGCACGGGCTGCCTGCTCTTCATCACGCCGACGACGGTCGTCCTGTTCGATATCCAGCAGAAGAAGCAGCTGGCCGAGCTGGCCGTCAGTGGTGTCAAATACGTGGTGTGGTCCAATGATGGTCTGTACGCCGCCTTGCTCAGCAAGCATAACGTCACGGTCGTCACCAAGTCCCTGGAACAAGTCAGCAGCCTGCACGAGACCATTCGCATCAAGAGTGCCGCGTGGGATGACTCCGGCGTCCTGCTCTACTCGACTTTGAACCACGTCAAGTACTCTCTCCTGAACGGCGACACGGGCATCATCCGCACCCTGGACCAGACCGTCTACCTGGTCAAGGTCAAGGGCCGGAGTGTCTACTGCCTCGACCGCAATGCCCGGCCGCGGACCCTGGAGATCGACCCGACGGAATACCGATTCAAGCTGGCGCTGGTGAAGAGGAACTACGATGAAATGCTCCAGATCATCAAGACCTCGAGTCTGGTCGGACAGAGTATCATCTCCTACCTGCAGAAGAAGGGCTACCCGGAGATTGCGCTGCAGTTCGTGCAGGACCCGCAGACTCGCTTCGAGCTCGCGCTCGAGTGTGGAAACCTCGACGTCGCCATCGAGATGGCGAGGGAGCTGGATCGTCCCCAGCTGTGGACCCGCCTCGGCTCCGAGGCTCTGGCTCACGGCAACCACCAGACTGTCGAGATGTCCTACCAGAAGCAAAGGAACTTCGACAAGCTCTCGTTCCTGTACCTCTGCACTGGTGACGAGCAGAAGCTATCCCGGATGGCCAAGATTGCCGAGCACCGGGGTGACTTCACCTCTCGCTTCCAGAACGCTATCTACCGCGGTGATGTCGAAGACCGGATCCAGATGTTCAAAGAGGTCGACCTCTATCCCCTGGCATATCTCACCGCCAAGTCTCACGGGTTGACCGAGGAAGCCGAGTCGATCCTCGAAGCCTGCGGCCTCACAGAAGACCAGATCACGCTCCCGACGTTATCGGAACCTTCGCAGGTGCCGCACCCCATTGCGCCCACGTTCAAGGCGAACTGGCCCGTCAAGGCCGCCGGCCACTCGTCGTTCGAAAAGGCCCTCCTTGGCGAGGTCGGTGCGGGCGACGAAGACGGCATTGCCGCTGAACTCGAGGCCGAGGAGGAGGAAGAGGAGTTCGTCGGTGCCCGGGATGCGCTGGAGGACGAGGATGAGGACGTGACCGGCTGGGACATGGGCGATGAGGTCAACGTTGAGGAGGACGTCGATCTGGTCGACGTGGAGAGTCCGGAGGCTGGAGCAGGGAGCACCGAAGCGGATCTCTGGGCGCGCAACTCGCCTCTGGCCGCGGACCATGTGGCCGCAGGCTCCTTTGATACCGCCATGCAACTGCTTAACCGCCAGGTCGGCGCGGTTCAATTGGCCCCTCTGAAGCCGCGATTCATGGAGGTGTACAAGTCGTCCAAGACCTATCTCCCGGCCACCGCTGGTCTGCCGCCATTGGTGAACTACGTGCGCCGGACCGTCGAGGAGACGGATAGCCGCAAGGTGCTCCCCGTCATCCCGCGTGACCTCGAGACGATCGCCAACGTCGATCTGCAAGAGGGTTACGCTGCGATGCGCGCCAACAAACTGGAGGATGGGATCAAGATCTTCAAGAACATCTTGTATTCCGTCCTGGTGAACACCGTCTCCTCCGAGGCGGAGGTCGAACAAGCGAAGACGATTATCGCGACCGCTCGGGAGTACATCCTCGCGATGTCGATCGAGCTGGCTCGCCGTGCCCTGTCCACCGATACCCCGGAGGGCCTCAAGCGCAGTCTGGAGCTCTCGGCCTACTTCACGATCCCCAAGCTGGAGGTCGCCCACCGCCAGTTGGCCTTGATGGCCGCTATGAAGTTGGCATTCGCCAACAAGAACTACTCGTCCGCGCTTAGCTTTGCCAACCGTATGTTGGCCAACGGCGGTGCAGCCAAGCTTCTCGATCAGGTGAGCCTCCTTTCTCCCCCGCTTTTGTCTTACACCAGAAGTCGATGCTAATCAATAACGAACAGGCCAAGAAGATCAAGGCGCAATGCGAACGGAACCCGCAGGACAAGATCGACATCGAGTTCGACCAGTTCGCCGAGTTCGACATCTGCGCGGCGTCCTACACGCCCATCTACGGCGGGTCGCCCAGCGTGTCGGATCCGTTCACCGGCGCCAAGTACCACGAGCAGTACAAGGGCACCGTGTGCCGGATATCCGAGGTGACGGAGATCGGGGCGCCAGCCAGCGGGCTGCGACTGTTCGTTCCGGGGCAACATTGAAGAGGGTAGACAGGCTGTGCTGATGATTCTTCCTCTTGTGTGATTGCACGATGCCAAATGAAAATGGATCTCTTTTTTTCTTTGTGTCTGGAGGTGGGGGCGGCGCGACGGCTGGACAGACAGCTCCTGCTCTTAGAGATGTATGAATCTGTTGTGTCTCCGATAATTACTGGTCAGCGACGTTAGCTTTTTTTTTTTTTTCTTTTCTTTTTAACTTTTTTTTTTATTACTTTTTTTTTCTACCGTTGATTTTCTTTTTGATACATTACCATGCAATATAAACCTGTCTATTTCATTCCAATAAACAAACAAGAGTGACGTTGATTATACAGAAGCCCGTAGAGTAGAATAGTATAGTATATAGTACACCAATAATACATCTCTCATGCACCAGACGTCTAAATGTCTAAATGAACAAACACATCCAGTCACGCACCACCCACTCACAGAAGGCAAGAGAGAGAGAGAGAGAGAGAGAGAGAGAGAGAGACCAATCAATCACACCTCCCATCCTTCCACCCCGTCCTCCACCTCTCCTCCCAAAAGCGACAATCAAACTCCTTCTTGCCCAACTTGCGATTAACAGCATTATGCGCCTCACACATCCACGTCCCAAACTCAGAGCGCCCACCCAGCCTCGGCTGGTTGCGACCACTCGGCTCCGCCATCCACGTGCGGAAGTCGTCCGCGCACACCCAGCACGGGTAGAGGCGGCCGAAGAGGCGCAGGAAGGACCGCATCTCGGTTTGCTGCTCGGGCGAGGCGCGCGTGGGGTACGCGGCTGTCATGGAGTGTAGGAGGGTCCATGTTGAGCGGCCGAGTTCTTCGACGTCGGGGGGGCATTGTGTTTGGAAGTCTGTGTCTGTTGGGGGGGTGGATGATGCGGTGGCGGCGGTTGCTGCTGCTGCTCCTGCTGCTGCTGTTGATGATGATGATGCTTTTGGTGGAGGGGGTGTGGATGTAGATGTTGTGCTGGAGTCGGGGGTGGACGAAGAGGAGGAGGAGGAGGGCGAGGATTTGGCTTGTTTAGTGAGGGCGCGCCAGGATGCGGCGGAGGTGCAGAGACGACATCTGTATATGCCGTGTCATTGTTAGTTACGTTCCTCTTTTGAAGGAAGGCTGGACTGGATATAATATGTATAGAAATGGAGAACGCACGGTTTCCCGTCCTTGTCTAGGACGACGCCATTGGGGAGTTTCGTCAGCCCGGTATGTTCGTCTTTGGTCCCCTCCGTCGAGCCAGCGGCTGCGGGAGTCTGATGGATGAAGAGAGATTTGGGATTCGGGGGCTGGGACGACGCTGTGGACATGATGATGTCTGTCGGTTGTGAGATCCGCGATTGATCCGGGTGTATATGTATGTATGTAGATCAGATGGTGGATGATTCGGAACTCGCAATTGATGACGTTGCGCTGCAGCACGAGTCGGAGTGACAGCTACACTGTGAGCGAGGAGAAGGTAGGCGTCCCCACTGTCCTCGAGCTGCAATTCGAACCGTCTGACCGGGAGTTGAAGCGGATGGAATGGAGATAGATGGTGGAATGGTCTGGAGTAGAAAAAGTTCCCGGAATCGATGACTTAAACGCTATTTTTACGCACCGTTATCAGCAGCTTTGTCAGCACGGTTTGTTGTTCCCGAATCGGCCGGCGTTGCGATGCTCATGGAACCTGCCAGTCTAGATCCCTTTTCTGGTTCGTTTCCTTGTCGTATTGACGTTGTTTTTACCACTACATACATCGCTTGGTGTTATTCTTTAATAGCAGGAGTCTATCTTTTATCTACGCTCTATCGAATTTAGTCGGCATCGCGAGCCCCGTCGCGTTAATTACGTGTTGGTCGTCCCCGTGCGGTCCGTGATTTCCAGTCCAGCGCAAATTCCGATTCAGAGATTAAAGATCGGCGACAGACGCATTGTGCGATTGAATCGAAAATGGCGCCCCGATATGCTGTCTCCGAGTCCGAGTCGGACCCCGACGCCGAGGAAGCACCCGCGACGCCGTCGCCGAAAACGCTGGAGAAAGCGCTGCGCGATGCCGTCGCCGCGGTTTACAAATCTAAGAATATGGAGGAGCTGACGATCAAACGGATCCGTCTGGCGGCTACCAAGAAGCTGGGTCTCGAGGAAGGTTTCTTTAAAAGTAGTGAGTGGAAGGCGCGCAGTGAGCAGGTTATTAAGGACGAAGTGGTAGGTCTCGGTTAGAATACATCGACGAGTGATTGCTACGGGAAAGCCGGGTGTCTAGAACTTGATCTGCAGGGCTTGACTGACACGTTGCCTATGGGTTCTAGGAAGTACAAGACAAAGCAGCCCAGGAGTCAGAGCGGGAAGAGGATGAGGGTGAAGAGAACGACACTGCAGAACCCCCGAAGAAGACGAAAGGTACTGGGCGCACCAAACCCGCAGGCGGCACAGCGTCACGAAAGCGCCGAAAGGAGACCACCCGCGGATCCGAGGACGAAGCCGGTGGGTCCCCGAGTGAGGAAGACGTGAAGAAGCCCACCAAGAAACAGGCCAAGACGACGCCGGCCAAGCCGTCACGAAAGGCCTCCAAGGACCGGGTATCAGATCAGTCGGATATGAGCAACGAGGACGACGATGAGGAACAGAAGGCGTCCGAGGAGCCCACTGCGGATGCGAAAGGGGACTCGGAAAGCGAAATGTCCGTCGTCCTGGACGAAGAGCCCAAGCCGAGTCGATCACGGAAGAAGAGTACCGACGGGCCGTCGCACAAAGGGGCCGCTAAGAAAAAGCCAGCCCCCAAGGCGAAAGGCAAGGATGCAGACCTTGATCCGGACCAGGCGGAGATCAAACGGTTACAAGGGTGGTTGCTGAAATGCGGCATCCGTAAGATGTGGGCGCGGGAGCTGGCTCCGTACGAGACGCCCAAGGCCAAGATCAAGCACTTGAAGGGTATGCTGAAGGACGCCGGGATGGAAGGTCGATATTCCCTGGAGAAAGCGAGACAGATCCAGGAGGCGCGCGAACTTCAGGCGGACCTCGAGATGGTCCAAGAGGGGGCGAAACGGTGGGGCAAAGGCAGTGACGACGAGAAAAGCGACGAGGGACGGCCTCGTCGGAGATTGAATCGTGGTCGGAAGACCCTGGCGTTCTTAGACAGCGACGGGGAGGAGACGGATTGATTGCGGAATCGCTGGGCCAGAACACTGCCCGATTCGTGTACCAAACCGGGGATTGAGCTCCCATCGATCATAGGACGGGGAATTCCTGAATCATGACAGACATTGTTGGGTCATTTGGCCGACTTTCCTCCGCCCATGCGCTGCGCGACCAGGCTGAACACGGCGACGGACGAGATGAACAGGACGAGGTTGTAGAACTAGGTAGTCTCTCTTAGTCGGGATCCTTGCCACTCATCATTGTCAATCAAACGCACCGCGGTTCTGGAGTATTCGTTTTCCTCTGCCTCTGTCCTTGCCTCGACAAAAAGACGGCGTAGATTGGGAAGGTTGGCCTGCGAGCGAGGGTCCGGTTTGTTAGTTGACATGGTCAAGTGACGGTCGCAGGAGACATACCATATTCAAGGGAACAGTAGAGATGGTGAGGAAAGGAGTAAAAACGAACGAAAGGAAAAGAAAAAGGACGATAGAGCAGAAAGATGTGGAGAGATGGAGAGACGGTGAGAAAGGGGAAAGAAGAGAGGTTGCATTAACGAGCCGCGGTGGAATTAATTTTGGGCCAGACTCTCTCTCACCCGACACGATCCATCATTTCCTTCTCCCTTTCCCATTCCTTCTGTCCTCTTCTCCCAATCCTCTTCCCCCCAATTACTTCGCCCTTACTCTCCATATCTTCTTTCCACCCATTCTCTCGGACCCGCCTGGGTAAGGATGTTCTGATCGCCCTCTCCTCCCCGGTGTCGTCGTCATCCGCAGATTCCTGAACCTCCACGCTGTCCGTCCCTGAAACAGCTGCGTCGCCGCCGCCATAATTCCCCGCAGTGGTCCGCCGTCAACACACACACCACTCCCCCCTCCACCTCCCCCCCTTCTTCCCCGTACTCGTTCGGTCTCTCCTTCTTATCCTCTTTTTACGGACGTGCGGAGGCGACAGACGGTCGTCGCTGAAGTTCTTCCCCCGTCGACATGGCGATGAATCGAATCAGAGGCGCCTTTGCGGTGCCCAGGAAAGGAGAAACCTTTGAACTGCGAGCTGGCCTTGTGTATGAATCCTTGCCCACCATACCCTGCTCAGATCCATTGGACATCGACGCTGACTTGATAGGGTAGTTCCCAATATGCTTATGAGCGGTAGGTTACGCATCTTGGCCCCGACGACCCCGTGGGGGGACATCGTCCCTAACTCTGTCTTAGCAAGGAGTCCATCCAGAAGACCATTATGGCCATGACCCTGGGCAAAGATGTCTCCGCCCTTTTCCCAGATGTCCTCAAGAACATTGCGACCAGCGATTTGGAGCAGAAGAAACTCGTATACCTCTACTTGATGTGGGTTGCCCCGTGTCGCCTCCCCCGCCCGTCACTCCGTTGGCTGACCCTCCGTCCTTCTCCTTTGCAGGAACTACGCCAAATCGCACCCCGACCTCTGTATCCTTGCCGTCAATACCTTCGTGCAGGACTCCGAAGACCCCAATCCCCTGATTCGAGCACTGGCGATCCGGACGATGGGGTGTATCCGGGTGGATAAGATGGTCGACTATATGGAGGAACCCTTGCGCAAGACTCTCCGCGACGAGTCGCCCTACGTTCGCAAGACTGCCGCCATCTGTGTCGCCAAGCTCTTCGACCTGAATCCGGTCATGTGCCTGGAAAATGGATTCTTGGAGATGTTGCAGGAAATGATCGCCGATCCCAACCCGATGGTGGTCGCCAACTCGGTGACGGCGCTGTCGGAGATCCACCATGCCGCGGCGGAGACCCAGGCCCTCCAGATCACTTCGAATACCCTGCGCAAGCTGCTCATGGCCCTCAATGAGTGCACGGAATGGGGCCGGGTGACCATTCTGACGACGCTCTCGGAGTACCGCACCGCTGATGTCTCGGAGTCGGAGCATATTTGCGAACGAGTGGCACCGCAATTCCAACATGCCAACCCCAGTGTGGTTCTGGCGGCCGTTAAGGCAGTTTTCCTGCACATGAAGCATATTAAGCCGGAGCTGTCCCAGACCTACCTGAAGAAGATGGCTCCGCCCCTAGGTATTGCATTCACTCTACCACCCCACCTTGCACGTTGCTGACGTTCTCTTCTTCTCACGTCCCCAGTGACCCTCGTCTCCTCCGCCCCAGAAGTCCAATATGTCGCTCTGCGCAACATCGACCTCCTGCTGCAGAAGCAACCCGACATTCTCTCCAAGGAACTCCGTGTTTTCTTCTGCAAGTACAACGACCCGCCATACGTCAAGTTCCAGAAACTCGAGATTATGGTCCGGATAGCCACTGAACGGAATGTCGACCAGCTCCTGGCCGAATTGAAGGAGTACGCCTTGGAAGTTGACATGGACTTTGTACGCCGCGCAGTCAAGGCCATCGGTCAGGTCGCCATCAAGATCGAAAGCGCCAGCGAGAAGTGTGTGAACACGTTGCTGGATCTAATCAACACCAAGGTGAACTACGTCGTCCAGGAGGCGATTGTGGTCATCAAGGACATCTTCCGGAAATATCCCGGATACGAAGGCATCATCCCAACTCTGTGCCAGTGCATCGACGAATTAGACGAGCCCAATGCCCGGGCAGCCCTCATCTGGATTGTGGGTGAATACGCGGAGAAGATCAGCAATGCGGGTGACATCCTCGGCGGATTTGTGGATGGCTTCAACGAGGAATTCTCGCAGGTGAGTTATCTTGGTCCTCTGCGGGGTGTCGCATCGATGCTAATGTTCCATATTAGACCCAGTTGCAAATCCTGACGGCCGTTGTCAAGCTCTTCCTGAAACGTCCCGAGAAAGCTCAAGGGCTGGTGCAGAAGGTGTTGCAGGCGGCCACGGCTGAGAATGACAATCCCGACGTTCGTGACCGGGCATACGTCTACTGGCGCTTGTTGTCGAACACGAGCGATCCCGGCGCGACGAAGAACATTGTGCTCTCCGAAAAACCGCCAATCGTGACTACGATCCACTCTCTCCCGCCGACTTTGCTGGAGCAACTCCTCACCGAGCTTTCCACGCTTTCCTCGGTCTATCACAAGCCCCCGGAGCAGTTTGTCGGCCAGGGCCGCTTCGGTGCGGATGCGGTCCAGAAGGCTGCCATCGAGTATGTTCTACCACCCCCACCTCATGTTTCCACCCTTCTAACCTGTCCTCAGGGAACAAATCCAAAACGCTCGGGAAAACCCCTTGGCGGCGGCTGCGGCGGCGGCCGCCGTAAGTGGCGGTGCGCCACCCCCGCAAACCCAGAACAACGTGGAGAATCTCTTGGATATCGACTTCGACGGTGGCGCCCCGGCATCGGCCCAGAAAGAACCCAGCGCCGGCATGTCTGGCCTCGAAGGTCTCGCCGGAACGCCCACTCGGGTCGAATCTCCCGCCGTGGGTACACCAACCGGAAGCAACAACTTGGATGACCTACTTGGCGTGTTCGGTGACGGTGGTAATGCCATGGGTCCGAGCAGCGGAGGAGCCGCGCCCAACGGCGGCACTGCTAGCGCTGATTTGATGAACGGGATGGCTGGACTGGATCTCATGGGCGGCAGCAGCACCACGTCACCACCACCTGCAGGAGGGAACCAGAAGAAGACCAACGAAGACATCATGTCCTTGTTTTAAGCCAGGTGCAACAATTGCCCTGCGTCGGGTGAAGCAAGGGCTGTGAGACGGAAGATGGCATATTGCAAGATACATCACACTTATATATCTTCTCGGTCAGCTAGCTGACCATATCCTATTTGCTTGTTTTATGCAGTTTCTTTCTCTTTTTTCTTCATTGCGATATGTCGTGCATTTTCTTTTCTTTTCTTTTTTTCCTCTTTAATTATTCTCCCCTTGCTGCATTTGAGAAAAATCACTCATGTCCATGTATATCCTTTTCTTTTTCTGGGCGATCACATAGTTACCGCTCTGCGTTGTTCTTTATCCCGGTTTCCTTTTCTACCTGGTTGGGTTAAATCTAGACGTGGTACCCTGGAGTATGCGGTGGTCAGATGTGTCGTAGTGGAAATGCAAAGCAATCAACTAGTTCATCTGGGTTCTCTCCCTTTTCTTTTCCCCCTTCGACTTTCTCCTCCCGGCCCTTTTTTCCTGCGCTCCTATTTTCAGGAGATGAGGTCCCGGGCGCCCACGCAGCGATATTAATATACCAGGACCGTGACTTGCTCGGCACCGGTCCGGCAAAAGCGAGACAGACAGATCATCACGTCGGGCCGAGAATCCACGGAGATCACGGAGTTAAGAGCAGTCAGCACGGCGGACGGAGCAATCACGGAGGGCTTGCATAATCAAATAAGGTAGTAAGACTAAGGAGGCAACTTCCGAGCTAAAAGTATCCGAAGATCAAATCCAGAACTGTCCGACTGTCATCGACCGAATCAATCGATGATCTGCGTCCCTGCAGAAACTTTTCCGCTGTGGAGCGGAAGTGCCGGCTCATGCAAGCCGGTTTTTCTTCGAGTATATGTAGACCTCATAATAATGGCAATTTTGCTAACGCTTTGCGAGAATCGAGTTGTTGAGGCTTGTAGATGGGGGCTCTGAAGTAGATTAACATCCTAGAGACGAGAAATATTCCGTGTATGGCGTTGGATACTCTGTCTGGCTGGTTAATTGGTACTTGACCCTGACCAATCTGTCCCCACTCGTATGATTCCATAAGACGTATTTCCCTAATGGGAGGTTAGGGGCGAATGGCTCCACGTGGGACCCAAACTTTTCCTCAGGCGTTATATCCGACGAAGTGCCATGGTTTCAATACTTGTGGACCCTGTTCACTGTGGGTGTATAAAAACGTGTCTGGGGCCCGCGTAGTTGGCTAGGATGTTCGGTGTATTCGACAGTAACGGGACTGCCTTATCTCCTACCGTTTAAATCAAATCTAATCTTGAATATTGAGGAATCGCGAGAGAGTCCCCCTAGCATCATGGCACAGCAGACCGGCTACAAGTTTGAGGGGTGGATGGGCCTCGACAAGGACGCTGCCGACGGGAAGATGGTATGGCAGGAGTTCGAGCCCAAGCCGTGGGAGGAGACAGATGTTGATATCAAAATCTCGCATTGCGGGATTTGCGGGACTGACATGCATACGCTTCGCAGTGGCTGGGTAAGTTCGCATTGTTCTTGACATGTTGTCTCTGAAGCTAACCACGAAACTTAGAAACCAACTCTGTATCCTTGCTGTGTGGGCCACGAGCTTGTTGGAACCGCTGTGCGCGTGGGATCCCAGGCTGTGGGTGGCATTAAAGTTGGTGATCGTGTCGGCGTCGGTGCCCAGAGTGAATCCTGCCTGGGACGGTTAGGTGACTGCCCCGAGTGTGCGATGGGCTGGGAGCAGTACTGCCCGCACATCAAGGGAACGTACAACAGCACATTCCTGAACGGTGGTAAATCCTACGGCGGATATGCACTGTACAACCGCACGCCGTCCCACTTCGTCGTCAAGATCCCCGACGCCATCCCCTCGGCGCAGGCGGCGCCCATGCTGTGTGGAGGTGTCACGCTGTACAGTCCGCTCAAGCACAACCAGTGCGGGCCTGGCAAGCGCGTAGGCATCATTGGTGTTGGTGGGCTGGGCCACTTCGGTGTGCTCTTCGCCAAGGCCATGGGTGCGGACAAGGTCGTTGCCATCTCGCGCAAGGCGAGCAAGAGTGAGGACTCGCTGAAGATGGGCGCCGACCTCTACATTGCTACCGAGGACGAGCCCGACTGGGCCACCAAGCATGCGCGGTCATTGGACTTGATTGTCTGCACAGTATCTTCGACTAAGGTGAGTGATGGTTGCAAGGCTGTTTGCTCTTGGTGATCGAGCCGCTAATGGACCCTCTAGATGCCCATGGCACAGTATCTGGGTCTTCTTGCGACCAACGGCAGTCTCGTGCAGGTCGGACTCCCCGACGACGGTATGCTGTCGGCACCCGTTCCCAACCTGATGCGCCGCCTCAAGGTCGAGAGCTCGCTGATTGGGAGCCCTGACGAAATCCGTGAGATGTTCCAGCTGGTGGCCGACAAGGGGATCAAGGCGTGGATCGAGGAGATTCCCATGAAGGATGCCAATCGGGCGATCGTGGACATGCATGATGGCAAGGCTCGCTACCGGTATGTACTGGTGAATGAGGGCCATTAACTCCACGAGATGGATGGGTTGGAGAGGATTGAGGAGGTGAGAACGAGAATGGGGAGTTGATGGAAGAAGCAAGATGATGGATGCCTTAAACCAATTTATTTACTTGCCTTATTAGCTCAGACAGCCGATATTCAATCACAAAAGCCATAATTAGAAATCTGAAACGAAAGACTTAAAGTCCAACCAAATCAGATCAAGTGGAGCAATAGTCGTTTAGTTTAAAGAAGATGTAAAGGCGAGGAAGGGATAGAATATTACTCCATGCATACTAAACGCAATGCCTCGTATTATGAATTACTATTACAACGTTGTCTAGCTAATTGACGACCGAAGCACAATATGAATCTGGTCAATCTACTTCAATAGTAGCCTTTGGTGTGCAGGTGCCAAACGGATTGGTCAAAATCAAAGCAAGGGAAAAGCATAGAAAAAAAGAAGATAAATCCAGTGGAAAAGAGATGGCCTTGCAACAGTAACCATAAACTGTTGCAGCCTCTAGAAATTTGACGGCAGCTGCAGCAGCAACTTTCGTATAATTGACTGGTTTACAGCAGAGCCATGAGACCCATGACGGCAGCCAGAAGGCCAGCGGTGGGCTTGATGGTCTGGGCACCACCAACGAAGGGGGTGGTGGATCCAGAGGGGTGAGCAGGAGAAACGCCCGACGGCTGGGCAGCCGGGTGCTCGGGTTTCGCGGGCTGCTCGGGATGGGCGGCAGCAGAGCCAGCGGGCTGGGCAGGAGCAGAGCCAACGGGGCGAGCAGGCGACTCGACCTCTCCAGGGGCAGCCGGGTGAGCAGGAGAGACGCCAGCCGGCTGCTCGGGCTGCTCGGGCTGGGCGGGAGCAGCGCCAGCGGGCTGAGCAGGAGACTCGACCTGTCCAGGGGCAGCCGGGTGAGCAGGAGAGACGCCAGCCGGCTGCTCGGGCTGCTTGGGCTGGCCGGGAGCAGCGCCAGCGGGCTGAGCAGGAGACTCGACCTGTCCAGGGGCGGCCGGGTGGGCAGGGGAGACACCAGCAGGCTGCTCGGGCTGCCCAGGGCGGGAGGGAGCAGCGCCAGCGGGCTGAGCAGGAGACTCGACCTGTCCAGGGGCGGCCGGGTGGGCAGGGGAGACACCAGCAGGCTGCTCGGGCTGCCCAGGGCGGGAGGGAGCAGCGCCAGGGGATTGGGCAGGAGCAGAGCCAACGGGGCGCGCCGGGGTCTCAACTTGGCCAGGAACCACGGGGGTTTCAGGCTGGCCGGGCTTGGCGGGAACCTCGGGCTGGCCAGGCTTGGCGGGAACCTCGGGCTGGCCAGGCTTAGCGGGAGCCTCGGGCTGGCCAGGAGTGACAGGGGCCTCAGGCTGGCCAGGCTTAGCGGGAACCTCGGGCTGGCCAGGCTTAGCGGGAACCTCGGGCTGGCCAGGCTTAGCGGGAACCTCGGGCTGGCCAGGAGTGACAGGGGCCTCAGGCTGGCCAGGCTTAGCGGGAACCTCGGGCTGGCCAGGCGTGACAGGGATCTCAGGCTGGCCGGGGGCGACAGGCTGGGGCTGGCCAGGGGCGACAGGCTGGGGCTGGCCAGGGGCGACAGGCTGGGGCTGGCCAGGGGCGACAGGCTGAGGCTGGCCAGGGGCGACAGGCACTGGCTGGCCAGTTGGGACGACGGGGATCACCGTGCCATTCTGGAACGGCGGGACGGGCGCGGGAGCATGAGTGGGCTCCTCGCACTCAACGCAAACAGTCACAGTGGTGTTATGGATCCCGGTACCAGTAGGAATGGGCTTGGGTGGCGGGATGCCTGTGCCAGTAGGGATAGGCTTGGTGGGCGGGATGCCCGTGCCAGTAGGAACAGGCTTGGTGGGCGGGACTTCCGTGCCAGTAGGGACAATTGGAGTGGGCTCTTCGCCGGGGCAGAAGGTGGCGGTGATCGTGATAGTGTTGGTCTCAGTGATCGGAACCGTAAGGGTCTTCGAGCCAGAGGTGACAACAGAGCTGGTCACCGGGCAGTCAGTGGTCGTGAAGGTAGTGGTCAGAGTGACCCTGGCGTCAGGCTCAGCGCTCGCCGCGGCTTTGTGTGCTGGCGCCGAGGCACGACCCTGGATTACACCAGCGAAGGCTGGGCCGGTCAAGGCCAGCAATGCAACGGTTCCCTTAACCATCTCGAAGGATGATCAGTGTACAAACACAAAGGGAGGCTTTCGAATGGGACTGAGAATAAGGAGGAAAGAAAAGCAGAACTTTTGGGTCTAAACGAGTGAACAAAAGACAAATGTCCAGCGAGCGGATAGTGAGGAATAAGAAAAGATGTCTGAGTGTCCCGGACAAGGGACATGAACTTATACTTCCTGGTGTCAGGAACAGTGGCCGTTTTCATGATATCGACGAGTGATGATGAGTGAGATGCCACTGTAGTATCCATTGAACGCAGCTAGGTGGATGGCTCACACGGAGGTCAAAAGCTTCAACCTCCGGTACAAGCGGTTGATTGGGTGATATGGTAAGAAACGACCAAGTGAACCATGGATAACCAGAGCCAGTGTAAGGAGAAAAGCAGGAAGTTGATGCTGGGAAGGCACCCGGGTCTGCCTGGCTCAGAAGGGAGTGTAGCATTTCGTCGTATGATCCGACGGAAGACGAGCCCACGAGCCCACAGTACCCACGTCAGACTTTGCATCGGTCCAAGAAATGGCAACGCCCTGAACCAAGGCAGCGAGGTCTCATATTGTCGTCACCAAAGAGGCACGTCGCGCAAAATAGCTCCTAGGCTTGTCTTTCCTTAGCCATCTTGCCTTGTGTATTGGGAAGTTGGCCAACAGTGGGATCATAGGCCGTTCTGCTGAGTTTGACAAGCAGGTAGTGCCTTGCGTGATGCTACCATATCAAAAATATGCCCAGACAACTGGGGGAGGACAAGCACTGGCTTGTGAGGGACCGGTAGATTGGGGTGTTCATCAGGACCCCCGCCTTCACAGTCCCCCGTGTGCTAAATTGAAAAGAAGCTCATCCGGAATGTGGACCCTCGGAAACAGATACGTCCCTGCAACGTGCAAAGCGAGTTTGATTGGATCAGATCAGACCTCGAGAAGGGGTACGCGAATGACCATTAGTGCCACCCAACGTTCCAGGTAGGCGGCCACATCCGCTCCGTAACTGGACATTTTTCTGCAGGTTACCTCGGCCGGTAGGAGTAGACAACAGTGTCTCTGGTCAGCCTCCACTGGCATCGATGATGACGCCATGTAAAGAGGGACAATGTCTCTCTCTCTCTATCTCTATTCCACCATTTCCTGACCCCGGGCTCTGAATGGCCCAATGGGATTCGAAGGTGGTCCCAACCGCACTTTGATCGTCCAATCCGTTAGATCATGGGTGGAGTGTGGTACCTGGTAATCGGCGGCAACATCCACCAAATGATACCTAGTAAACAGGAAATGGATGGTCAGTGCTTGTAGGCATCATCCACTCATCCATAGGCATCAGGTCTAAGACATCCCGCATCCGGCGAATGGAACTAGATCGAAAGTCCCTGCAGGGACATGGCACCAAACCAAGGCACAGTAAATGGCGTTCCACGGGTGGGCATGACGACAGAATTGGTCGAGTACAACCCAAGAGGAGTAAAGCAGGAAGCGATGAGTAGGCACAAGAGGTAGGAGTGAAGGTAAAGGTAACGGTTGCTCGGCCGTTTGCGGTAAACGATCTTGGGTCGAGGCCATGTCATGGTGGGTCCCGTGATATGCACGATGGCGCCGCAAGTCACGTGCCCCATATGTGGTCACAGCGTCAGTCACATGATCATATGCTAGTTTAGTCATTATAGCGTCCGTGCTCCGGACTCAGGGCTTAGGGCTCAGGGCTCCTTGGTAACGCGGACCGCGGGACGCGTCACAAGGGACGCGTTAATGGCTTTGGGAGGAAATACTCGGACAAGGCCGTACACCTGAATAACTACATGAAAACCCACTCCACCGCGATGCCTCATTCAGTGTCTCCAGACGGCGCCCCCTCTCATCCGAATGATGCGGAAATTCTTCCCGATGCCCCCAATGCAGAGACAACACACCCCGAGGGTTCTGGTTCCAGGGTGCAACGAGATGAGCCAGCGGGCGACAAGCTAGCAGATCTCCTCTTCGACGGTGACGATGATGATGAATTCCCATCTTCCAGCGCACCAGATGCAAAGAAGTCAGCTGGAGAGGCGTCAATGTGAGTGCAGTCCGCTTGTTCTGGTGGAACGACGAAGAGAACCAACTGACCCTGTCTAGCCCCGCTCCTCAGCCGGTCGGGGTCGACACCGACACGATGCTGGCATTCTATCAGCGCCTCTTTCCATTTCGATATCTTTTTCAGTGGTTAAATCACGGGATTATTCCATCCCCGGATTTTGGGAACCGCGAGTTCGCGCTGACCCTGCAAAACGATGCTTATCTGCGATACCAATCGTACGCCACAGCGGACCTGTAGGTGGCAACGATCCGAAGGGGTGATGAGCAATACGGCCTGACCTGAACATGTGACAGATTCCGAAAAGACATTCTTAGGATGAACCCATCTCGTTTCGAAATCGGGCCAGTATACAACACCAACCCCCGAGACCGGAAGACGTTGCGCGGAGGTCAAATGAAACCCGTTTCCAAAGAGCTGGTGTTCGATATTGACTTGACGGACTACGATGATATCCGTTCGTGCTGCGAGAAGGCAAACATTTGTGAAAAATGCTGGGCATTCGTCACAATGGCCATCAAAGTTGTCGACGCTGCTCTGCGAGAGGACTTCGGCTTCCAGCATATTTTGTGGGTCTACTCAGGTCGTCGTGGAGCGCACGCTTGGGTGTGCGACCCACGTGCTCGAAACCTGCCGGATGACCGCCGCAGGGCCATCGCAGGATACTTGGATATTGTCCGGGGAGGGTCATCCAACGGCAAGCGTGTCAACCTGAAGCGGCCGCTGCACCCACATCTCACCCGTAGTCTCGATATCCTCAAACATTATTTTGCACAGACCACGCTAGACGACCAAGACACCTTCCTCAGCCCCGAGCAAGCAGAGCATCTCCTCGGACTGCTCCCCGATAAGGCGCTCAGCGAGGCGCTGCGCCGGAAATGGGAGTCCTCCCCGGGCCGATCGAGTGCCAGCAAATGGGCCGACATCGATTCGCTCGCCAAGACAGGCAAAAGCAGCACGCTCAACCCGACCACATTGCGTGATGCTAAACAGGACATCGTCCTAGAGTACACGTACCCGCGTCTGGATTCCGAAGTCAGCAAAAAGATGATCCACTTGCTGAAGAGCCCCTTCGTCATTCACCCCGGGACGGGTAAGATCTGTGTCCCCATCGATCATCGCCGAGCCGAGGAATTCAATCCCCTTACTGTGCCCACGGTCACGGAGTTACTGTCCGAGATCG
Organism: Aspergillus neotritici; assembly: GCA_023619815.1. NCBI lineage: Eukaryota > Fungi > Ascomycota > Eurotiomycetes > Eurotiales > Aspergillaceae > Aspergillus > Aspergillus neotritici. Next base: position 831,251 of record JALZYL010000001.1, read on the forward strand.
ACAGCTACGATGCGGAACATCCGGCCAATAACGCGGGCGCCGACCATCTAGAGGGAGAGAGCAGCGTCCCCAATGATTCCGACGCACGAGGCAGTCGCAAGCTGCAGGATTACGAGAAAACCAGCCTGAAGCCCTACGTTGAGTACTTCCGCTCGTTCGTCGCTGGGCTGCACAAGGAAGAGCGCACGGGCAAGCGGGAGCGGAACGAAGAGGCTTCCGAAGCAAAGACGGAAGCCATGGAATTTTAGAGGCTACTCTTCGTGTCGCATACGGATTTACGATTGGATTTTTTCCCCTTGGTTCTTTGGCCGATTTCAGTCATTTCTTGAGCGGGTTTCTTGGCGTTTGCGCATGTTCCTTTCGAGATTGTAACATGGCGTTAGGTTCTTCTTGTCCCCTAGGTTTGAGCTTCCTCGATTTAATGGTATATCTTTCCGTCAGGATGAATGGCATAATGTTGAATTCCCAAATGGCCAATAATTACTGAACTAATGATGTCGTCGCTCTTATTCCCAACCCATACAACCTCGGCAGTCCAATGGGTCGCATATGCTTCTAACAGCAGCCTTGTGATGCTCATGAACGAACTATCAATAATTACAAATTGGTATTCCATTCATTTCTATAATATTGATACACGTGTGGAGACTGGTCAGTGCTCGCGGATTAGAAGGTCGTCCAAACATTTGGCATATGCAAGATGGTTGAGCTAATACAGCACAACAAAAACAATTACGCATAACAACTTCCCACACTAAACCATTAATCCAGGAAGCAAGGGAAACGAGCTCTGCTGGGGCTGCCCGACCTAGGGCTGTATGCGGCCTTGGTTTAGGCAGAGACGAAGTTCTTGACACCTGTAAAGCCAAGCGGTTAGATATATATGAGACGTGTAAGAGTCCGTGCAACTTACTCTCAAGCCAACGAACATATTCCTTCTGCTCCTTAACCTGGATGTAATCAGGGATCATGTTGGCCAGCTCAGCGTTGACGCCTCTCTCCTCCATGTAGCGCTCCAGGAAGTTTTGCAGATCCTCATCCAAGTTCTCGAAGGGAGGACCAGCATACAGGCTCTGGCGGGCCCAGTCCTTCTCGGCGGTCTGGGCGTGGGCCAAATCAGGCTTAGAGAAGTACGAAACCTCCTCGATCTGGAACAGACCGTCCTGGGCAACAGTCTGGATCAGCAGAGAGCCATTTCCAGGCTTCTCGATGGTGACGTTGACGCGAGCAGGGAAGCTCGGCTCCAGGTCCTCCGCATCACGGTCCGCGGGCGCGATGCTGTCTTCGGGTTGCTGAGCAACGTTACCACGTCCCTGGTTGATGCCCTGGAAGTCCTCGTCCGAAAGAGCAGCATCATCGAAGTCTTCTTGTTCACTCAGGTTCTGAATATCGGCAACGGTGAAGGTGAGACGAATCCTACCAGGAAACAGATATTGTCAGAACCGGTCAAGATTTGGGGAACCAGAATATCGCAACAGTGGAATACTCACTCCTCGTTGCCAAATTTCTTGGACAACACGACCTCCTGCTCACCGGGAACATCCTTGACCTATTTTGCGGGAACACTTAGCCAAATCCATTAAATCCAAGGCAGACATGTTGCACTTACCTCCCAAGAGTTGTTCTGGAGAACGTACTGGACATTCTGGACAGAGGCCTCCAAGTCCTGGAGACCAGAAGCCTTCTCGTGCTTCAATTCATCCTCAAGCTTCGCAACGAGCTCGAAGTCGCCTGCGCAGAATTCAGGGGGCCAAGGTTAGCCTAGGATACTTAAGGTTCTAATACAAAAGTAGTGGAGAAAAAAAAATCAGGGCCGGGGTTGCGCTGGCATATCCCGGTACGAAAGGGAAAAGGCTGTGAACTTTTTCCGCCGATTTTTTTCCTTGTGACCCAAACCATGCGCATTCCTCCAGACCAACACGTTTCGTATCTTACCTTCGGCCTGCTTGAAAGCACTGGAAGTAGAGAAAGCAGCATATGCGGGCTTCGTAGCCTGCTTCAAAGAAGACTGCAGGAAGGTGTTCTTGGGGATGGCCGCAACGGGACGGAAGGAAGCGCGGGAGGTGGTAGCAATTGACCGCGACACGGTACGAGGAATGGTACGGGTGAAAGCGCGAAGCGACAGCATTTTGATGGATGGGGGGAGAGAATATAGGTAAAGAGATGGGTGTTGACGATATATGGCGATGGGAGAAAATGCGGAAGGAAAAGAATGGGACAATGATGTTATGTATTTTGCCATCCCGAGAGTTGGCAGATCGTTCCACCGCCAAGACCCGCAGCTCCTCCCGAAGAGGAAAAAACCCAAAAGAGAAAAGAAACGAAAGGAAAAGAAAAAGACGAACAGTGCGATCGCATCATTCCGCCAAGTCGATCTCTCTTCGTTATTCTCCTCAAAAAACACTTACAAGACTAGAATTATATTCACGATGCCAGTATCACTACAAAAAGTCCACAAACATATCTCCAAGAAACGGGGCGTTATTGGAGGACTCCATGAGAACAGCAGAGATGCAAAGAGATTGCGCCGAGCCAATGCACGAGATGATCGAGTGTCCCGAGTACATGCAACCATGGCGCGGGGCAGACAATCATACAGTATGTATCGCAACTTAATCGACAGGTGCGGTCACGCAGTGGGAGAAGAAGAGTTCTCTAACAGATTTTCCAGTGGACCGCATTACATATTTTCATGAAACTATCCCCGCCGACGCGGGCGCCTTTTCCGATAGCGATATGATGGATCTAGTTGTCAGGTTGGTACCTCGCCGCCGATTTCATGGGGTGATAGATGTGTGGTCTCATGCTAATAATGTTCGTTGTCTTCTAGATATATCAATCGCAGCGTTCCTGAAATCGAGCAACTACAGAGCGAACGGCGGAAAGGCCGACCCCCCACCCGGCGCGAAGAGGCGCTCTTGCAGCGAACCAATGTTGAAAACAAAGAGTTCCAGACGGGGTTCTGGCTTCCCGATTTAAGCCATGTGGATGGGGTCAAGGCTCTTGCGTCGTGGAATGGAGACTGGTCCGCCCTCAGCGCCATGAAATTCATTCGGCTCACCAAGGACGGAAAGAAACAATCATCGGCCTTTCCACCGGGAGGAATGTCATGATCTGATGGTCCTCTTTTACTGCGGTCGTTCTTTCCTCAAATCTGCTATACCAACGCATGTGTCGCATTCTTCCTATCAGATTCATGAAGTAATGGCGTTTATGATGGCTACATACTAGGCGTATAAATATTGGTATTGGGTTATCTCCTCAGCTATTTGGCCAATACTAGTTATTTTCTTCGGTGATCATATGGTCATAGTTTTCATCTCATAATCCACTGCAACTTCAGGGATCTTGCTGTTTTCCAGCAAAACTTATTCGTAAAAATCCATGTAAATTCTGCCCGGTCTTTTCCTGGTTCGGCGGGCAGAAATAAGGCGGTGAAGACAAAGATGCCGGCCTGGCGTAGTCACCGCCATGGTGGTAGGCCAATCACAACGGAAGGTTCCCCATCGCGTCGCGTCCGATCATTCCTGGGGTTAAATCAAAGGACTCGACTTACCAGTCAAGCATTCCAGGCTCGTTGCCAGTTCAGGTCGTCCGTCGTCCTGGGGTCCAGTCAGCTCTATCCCTTTCCAACCAGTCGTCAAAGCAGTCAGCTCCTGGACCCCGTCTGCTCATGTCCGTGTGAATTCTCGTCGAGGATATTCTGCCCGTGTCAAGGTGCCCATCATGGGCATCAAAGGTAAATAAGTCGTATCCACGCGTGGTTGTTGATGGCATCTACTGACTGTTTAATCGTCATCACCAGGACTACATGGCCTCCTCAAATCGATCCAGAAACCTTGCCATCTGAAGAAGTTTAGCGGGCAAGCGCTGGGGGTGGACGCGTACGGATGGCTACATCGCGGCACGGTCGCTTGCGCGGTCGATCTCGTCCTTGAGAGGCCTACAACAAAGTCTGTGACTCTGGAGGACGTGATAATGTGTGCACTTTGCTGACTATCGTTCAGGCACATTGACTTCGTCCTCAACCGAGTTCGCATGTTGCTTTACTTCGGCGTGATCCCGTATCTGGTTTTTGATGGTGATGACCTGCCTAGCAAATCGGGCACAGAGTCCGATCGTCAGCAGAGACGTCAGCAGAGTAAGGCCCTCGGGCTGGAGCTTCAAAGGAAGGGACGAATCGCGGAAGCCTACCAAGAGCTCCAGAAAGCCGTGGATGTGACTCCGTTGATGGCCCGTCAATTGATCGAAGAGCTCAAAAAGTTGAACATCCAGTACGTTGTGGCGCCATACGAGGCGGATGCTCAACTCGTCTACCTTGAGCGCCAGGGGATCATTAGTGGTATTATATCGGAAGATTCCGATATGCTTGTGTTTGGCGCAAGAAGGCTGCTATCGAAACTGGACCAGCACGGGGATTGTATTGAAATTAACCGGGCCGACTTCACCGCGTGCCGGGAGGTTAGCCTGATAGGATGGACTGACGCGGACTTTCGACGGATGTGTATCCTCAGCGGATGTGATTACTTGGCTAATATCCCAAAACTGGGTCTGAAGACTGCCTACCGGAGCATTCGCAAATACAAGAACGTGGAAAAGGCGCTGCGTGCACTCCAGTTTGAAAGCCAATACCATGTTCCGACAGATTATCTTCAGAATTTCAAGCAGGCGGAGCTCACCTTCCTGTACCAACGAGTATTCTGTCCAAATGCTGCGAAACTAGTCACGCTAACCGCACCTGCCGACAATATCAATCTGGACGAACTGCCATTCATCGGAGCCGATATGGACCCCGAGATCGCAAGAGGGGTCTCTCGCGGCGACTTGGATCCCACCACCAAAGAGCCTCTTGTCCTGAAGACACTTTCGCCAAGCAAACTGGCTGAACGCAGGCTGGCTATGGGCGTCAATCGCCGGCAGACACTGGGATCGTCGGCCGAATTGAAGCCGAATAAACCCATCAGTTCATTCTTTACCCCGAAGCGCACGCCACTGGCTGAGCTAGATCCCAATACTATGTCTCCGTCCCCAAGCCAGCAACGGCTTCTGCAACGCCATGCGAACAGTTCCTGGGACAGTAGCCCTGCGCCGACTGGCCTGGGCGTCCCCCGGTCTGCACCAGCCATGGCTGAGTCTCGACGAGTGTCTAGCCCCCTTGTGCGAAGTGTCGAGCGGAACAATTTCCTGGCTCATGCCTCCCGGACGACATCCTTGCAGTCGGTAAAACGGCAGCGACTATGCTCCGAAATCGAAGATAGGACTCAGTCTGATCGGGTTTGTTCACGCAGCCGGTTCTTTGGGGATGAAGCTAGCCCCAGTGGGCAGAAAGTCAATCGCACGAAGAAAGCAAGAAAGTCTACGTTGGATGTGTTTTCCGATGACATGGCCGAAGACATCATGTCCCAGATTCCAGACCCATCGCAGGCCCCGGCCGAATCAGACGATCCTGAGAATGCTAATAGTCAAGGTCCAGACAATCTACAAGTCTCGAAGATCGTGGAGAAACAGGAAAACCCGGCGGAGACGCCCGGCGAACAGCAAGGCATCTCCATTCCGCCCAAGAATTCCGTAGGCATCGACAGCAACCCCCAGCTTTTTCATCAGGTACTAGATTATCATGTGGAGAAGCAAAATTCCGCGTTACTGTCCAAATATGCTTTCCAGCCTCGTGAGAAAGAGGGCTCGGACAAGGCCAGCAAGTGCAAGGATGGTGACACGCCAGGGCCTCGAAGCAAGACCCCTACCGGTCTTCGAGAGCCTCCAGCTGGAGGGTCAGGCCCTGCCCCTCGACTAACTCCGCTACAGCGGCTGGGTCACAATGCTCTCGCTCGATCACGCTCTCTGAACAGCTTGCCACCTCGTGCGGCGGGTACACCCCCCGCTTCCAGCAAGTCCGTGGGCCAGATTACCCAGAGTCAGAGTCAGGGGAGTGAGGATATGATCGTTCCGGACAGTGAAGATGAACCTGACGAGGTTGACAGCGGCGGGCGTGAGCCGATTGCTTTCGACCTGAAACGCTTCTCCTTTACGAGCAAATAGCTCGAGGTCCCGCGATGCATTACTAGGCACTGGATGCTGGGCAACTCCAGTTGTCTCGGCGTTGGTATATCTTTTTGTCTCTGTTCTTGTTCTTTTGTTGAATTGGGCATCGTTCTTGATATAAAGCATGGTAGGATCCTATATTGGGAGCCGGCAAATCATTGTATACACTATTTTGGACGCATTGTGTGACGGAGGGGAGCCAGCTGTTGGTATGGCTACACTACATACTACCGAGCATATAAGTACTATAAGGCATAATGGTTATCATCATCTCTCTTGAAGACAGCAGCCTAAGGGAGGCTGGGGGTCATACTAGTAACTTTGTGAGGTTCCTCAGGCACTGATCAGGTGGCGATAAGGCCCGATCGATAATCCCCCGAGGACCCTTGGCCAATCAGTGGAGACCACGCGTGGGGCGGATCGAACGGGCGAGATCCAAGCGGACCCAGTGGGGCAGGCGGTGTGAGTCTGGTTACCGGGGAACGGTCGGTGTAAACAAAGGGTGTTGGCCCAGCCTCCTCCATTTGGGATGATCTTCATCCCATCTACTCCATATCATCTTCCCTCAATACTCTCTCTCCCAGCCACCGGATTGTCTTTGCGCTTCACTCGTGGTGGAATTAGGAGGCAGGAAAGAAAGAAAGCAATTCTCTAGCTACGCTCCCCTTCCCCCCCCCCCTCCTCCCAATCTCTCTCCCCTCTTTCCCTTTACACTCCCGGAACCTGTCCTTGACCTTCGTTCGCATTCTCTGCATTTGAGCCCCATTTGGTGGAATACCCACGAGGGACTGTTATCCAGATCTCTAACCACTCGCGCAATTTGTCCAGGTCGTGATATCCTCGTGCGACCGAGGGGACTAGCATTCCTTACGTTTTCCTCACGTCAACCCCATTGGTCGTGTCGCCCTTCATTCCAATCCAAACCATTGTCGCATATCTTCCTTTCCAACATTCTTTAGTTTCAAGGACAACGACGACGGAGTGGGCTCGAGTGGGCTTGAGTGGACTTGAGTGGACTCCATTTCGCCGGTTCAATTCACCCCAGTCATTGCACGTGGCTTGACTACTAGCACCGCATCGGTGGGACGAACAGGATATCGACGCCTCGAAACTCCTTCTCGGGGCCCCGAGAAGTGAGCCAAGTGCGACTGCGTGAAGGAAGCAAGAAGGACTCAGGTCGCCCGTCATGGCGTTTCAACTTGGCGCCGGGTTTGCCCGTAAGAGATCTCTAACCCTGCCGACGGAGGAGGCGACAGGTCGCAAGAAACTGACACAGCATTCCAGGGCTCATCCCATTGATCGGTTATCACCACGTTCTTATGATTATTATTGCAGTTTCCATCATCCTTCTCTGTAAGTTGGGTCCTGTTGGGTCCTGTTCCGTTCGTCGGAATGCCGCTGACCGTCACAGCTTTACTATTGGCCGGGTGCTCCTCGTCCTCCCCGCAGATTCCTAGCATATTCCTCATCTCCATGTACTACGAAAAGTATCAACCCCTGTTCAATCCGGCCCAAGTGGATCCGGGGGTAGTAACCGCCACTTCGAACATCGTGGGAGGTGCGGAGATGGAGGTTCGCGTGGGCTACTTTGGCATCTGTGTCCAGCCCGATGGAGGATCCTATATCTGCAACTCAAACGCAACGGCGTTGGCGGAAATTGTTACAGTGGACCAGGATCCGTTGAATCTGATTTGGGTGGCGGCAACGTTCAAGGACGCGGTGGTCTTCCCTTATCTCCTGTAAGACTTCAACCACTCCTCGATTCCAGTTGGAACTCACTAACTCCTTTATTCCCCAGAATCATCGCTGTCATCCTCGCATTCTTCTGCTTCATTCTTCTAGCCACATTCCCCGGGTGGCATGAGGTGGAGACAAACGGTTCCGAAAAGGAAGTCAAGCCCTTCCCTTCGCGTCCCGTCTCCCAAGTTGCGTTGGCGTTGATCTTTGTGGCCTCCGTCTTTGTGCTGGTCTCAGTCCTGTGGCAGCACACCGCGTCCGTGGCAGCCAGCACAATTGCACAAGACATGGGCAACGGCAGCGTCAAGAGTGGCGTCGGCTCATCAGCAATGGTCCTCGGTTGGTTCGGGTTCGGCCTCATGGTAGTAGTGACGATAGGGTTACTAGTGATGATCCTCAGTATGAGCCTGATCACACAGTTGACCGACGAAGAGTGATCAGGGATTTTCTTTTGCCTTTTTTTTTTTTTTTTTTTTCCTTTTTGTGTCATGACATTTCTTTGGCTTCTTCTTTATGCTTCTGGATGAGTTTCGAGCATTTTCCTACTTTACCTCCCCCCCCAACGCCACGACCACCTACGAACGACAACGACAACGAATAATACGACTACCAACACAACCTCCACAAATGACACGCAATACTGAGCAAGGAAAAGACGCTAGACCTCGGTCTGCTCGTGTCCACCCTCCCCTATTCCGCAAATTGTACATTTCTCCTTCTTCCGCACTTGATCCCGCGATGTTTATGGTTTACGGATGGCTATGATTTCCTGTCATGTATAAAAACGATTTTCTTGTTTTTCTCCATTTTTTTTCTCCCTTTTATTTTCTATTTTCTATTTTTGGTGATGGATGGGATTTGCAGACTAGGATGTATCCATCCCATGGGTCATGGATTGGTCATGATAGACTGAGTGACTGAATGCGAATGAATGAATGAAACGGAATCATGAAATGGTCTGAATTTACTACTCCGTAGTCTCTTATTAATTTATAGGAGGTTTTGACACAACAAAGCGATAGGGATAGGTAAAGCCACTTATTAGTAAATACCTCCTCACTGGATGAGTACTACACACGTGTATCTGCATTATTTAACTAGTAGGTAGTAAGTATAGTATGGCATACCTAGTTACAGTACAATTGTGATCTTGAACATAAACATCAGCCCCGGGCGCCTTAAAAGACTACTACCTGCTTACTACCTACCTACCTACTCTACCTAACTTAGTGGTGAGTAGACCGTATAAATAATCGTCTGATATGACCTAGCCAACGGTGTCTGGTGGGATTGTTGTTGTGGATTGATTGGTGGCTAGGTTGGCTACCGCACGGAGGTGCCCTTGTGGTATATTATATATCCTCCTTCCTCGTGAGCAATATAATCCAAGGATGCACGTGCTCTTACTTTAGCGCTTAAAAGATGGGGCTAGGTCCCTTTAAGATCTTTAGTAGTACACCAGATGCTGAACTACAGGTCATTACTGAAGGTCATCAACCAAGATTGTCATGTCGACGTAGATCATATACGTAGAGGTAGAGAAGAAACATTAACAGAAAAAGAGACTGCGCTCGTGGATCTCTCCCAGGCCACTACAACAACCCAGTGAACTCAATGCTAGCTTCTAAGCCATTCGACATCAACATCAAAAGTGCAACCAGACGCCGAAGAAAAAAAAAGACAACAGACCCAGCCCAACTCAACACCGAAACCCAGAAACACCCACATGAAAACAACAACCCAGCAAGAGCAACATGCCGAAAGAAATGAACATTATGGGGCGAATAAGATGTAAACGCAAGAAGGATATATTGCCAGTTCCCCAAAAGAAAACGAAAGGAGGAGAAAGAAAAGGGAGAAAAGAGACAGTGGAGGCGTGCAGTCCAGTCTCATTTCACTCGGGTTGGGCTCCCTGAGCTCCCGATGCGGCCACTGGCCTTGCGAACCCCTCTGGACTCACTTCGAGCTTCTGCGGCTCGCCGTGGGCTAGACCGGACCTTGCTCATGGGAATGGCGCCATTGCCGCTCTTGGCGCTCACGGGGGTCTTCGGGGCCGCGTATGTACCCTCCACCCAGTTTTCCCGGTCCTCGTGGATATCGTCGTTCAACATGTAGCTGGCGGTCACAGTTGCCGAGTAGCTGACGGACCGCTGGCTGGGAGACCGTTGGCCGGGAGAGCGTTGGCTAGTGGATCGCTGGGTGGGGGAGGCAATGGGAGACTTGGACGAGCGCTTTGCAAGCAAACGGAGCTGCATCTCTTCTTCACTCTCGCTGCTGTCATTGCTGAGCCGGTGGCTCCGATGACTGGCGGTCTCACCGTTCCGGCTGGCTTCCTTCTCCACCATCAGACTCCCCGAGGTAGTGCGGGCGTAAGGGTGATGGCGAGAATCTTTCCGGTGTGACTTGCGAGGTTGTCCGGGGGTCGGAGCAGGAAGATGTTCGTCCGACTGCGCACCAGTACCCTCGTTATGGTCGATTTCTCCCAGCGCGGATCGCTTGGAGTGGCTATTGTTGGGAGGCGTGGCTACGGCGTGGTTTGCTCGTTGCTTGGCAGAGGGCCTGCCCGGTGTGATGGGAGCCGCCTGCATCTGGGACAACTTCTCCTTCATCGCATCTTCAAACCACCATTCCCGGAAAGAGCCCTGGTTCAGATGCAGCCAGTGTTGCTGTGGGCCAACCACCATGCCCGGGCGCATAAATCTCATGAACGCGATGATCTCAGTGGCCGTGAATCCATATCGGTAGATCAGATAGGCGCCGATCAGACAGCCAGTGCGGCCCAAGCCGGCCTTGCAGTGAACCGCAATTCCGCGATCCTTGCCCGTGATCATGTCGTGGGCCATTTTGATGAACCGACGGACCAGTGGCAATGGAGGACAGGTGCCGTCCTCAAAGATCATGTCCACATGTGTGATGCCCATAGCGGTGAAGTAAGAGGGGGAGTAGAGTTCAGAGTTCAACCGTACAACCAAACCCACGTCACGGGAGGCAAAATGAGCCAGGACGTTTTTGAAGGGCAGCGGAAGCTTAGAGCTAAGGACTTCGGAGATGGTCGAGGGTAATGCGTCGTATTCGGGCGTATTGGTGGGGATTGGCGCAATGGGCTCATGTTGGGGAGATGCGAATGCCAAAAAGTGGGGGGTGATCCAGTTGAAGTCACCCATGTCTACCCGTTCGAACCGCTCATATCTATAATGCCGGTCAGTGTCTCACTCGAAACTATCAAGGCGCGTCATGCATACTCTTCGAGGTTGAACTCCCGCAGCCCGCACAGGTTGTACTCCTTGGCCTTCCATACACCGTAAACCACATCTTGGATCGTCAAGATAAAATCCGCTTGGCTGTAGCCGGCATCGCGGAACGGCATATAAGGGGGGTCCGCCTGTGCGATCGGGGCCAGGGCCAGATGCGGGGGCCAGGACTGAATGAGAACCATGTAGCAAGCGACCAGGCATGCTGCGTTGGACCGACTGCGTGCGTCCGTTTTAGAGTAGAAGACCACCGGACGGTCCGCATTGTCACGATCACCTAGGATCTCGTGGAAATGAACAGCAAACCGGTAAAGATGTCCGATGTGGAGCGGGCCAAAGTCCGCGTGGAAGGCGTTGTACAGGAGGGTATCATCGACGGTGAAATAGACGGGGCTCTTTCTCTTGCTGCCCGGAGTACCCGGGGCAGCTCGCGCGGAGCGCTTGCTGGGCGACTTGGGCTGATCGGTGGGGTATGGGAAGGGGGTCCTAGAGTCGGGTGGATGATCATAGGAGGCAAGGTAGAGTCGGTCTGTCGAGTCCCACGAAGTCAGTCACAATATTCTCGCCCGCGGGGTATCGTCATGGGACCCCCTGTCCTTCACGGGAGGACACAGGCCCGGTTCAAAGACAAAACCGCATCAGACGAACCTTGAATATACTCAATCACCTGTCCGTATCCTCCGATGTTCCCAGACATTTTGCTAGTAGAAGGTCGCTGCCACGGACAATCAAATTTCACCACGACAGATCAAAATAAACAATTGCCTCGTGATGATCAAGGCTTTAGCTTTCGCGTACAGCGCAGTCACAGTAGACTATAGCAGAAGATCCACGGGGCCCAGCGACGCTGCGAGATATAATAAGAGCAATGGGACCAGACTAAATGATCATGGCCTGATTTGTTGACACTCCCAAGCAGGTGGCGGCGGTAGCGGTGATGATGATGATAACGGGGGGCACCCCACGACGGCACAGAGAATAAAGATACCGGCGACGAAGCCTGGGGGAGGGAAGAATGGTGAACAGAGACAGCAGATGCGCCGGGGAGCACTGAAGAAGTGACGGGAGGGAGGGGAAGGAGGGAAAGATGATGGGAAGCTGGGATAAAAAGGCACGAGAAAAGACCTCGAGGCGGGTTGAGACCGTTTTGGTCGAGTTGCGATGCACGCTAACTGGTCGCTGTTATGTTGTGATGGCCCCAATCGGGACTAGCGCCCGCCGTTGACAGGACAACCCCTTCCCGATCGGGTTTAGCCCCGGATCAAGCGCCTCAGGCACACCCGGGCAACCACAACAGTGGCTTATGTCAGCCATTGCTTAGTCATTCACATGGGGCCATGTTATGATCGAGACAAACCAGACAAACCAAAACAATCAATCCCATCGGCGTCGATGGCGAGGATGCGATGAGGGTGACAGCGCTGTATGGTCATTGTCGATTGTGTCCGGTCTAGACGTCTATGGATGCGAGGGATTGATGTCCCCTGGGTTGGTCGTGGGTAGTGTGGTTGGCGCTGAGTCTTCTGACGACAGCATATTCAACTATATATACTCGCGTATACAAACAGCATGTAGGATACCAGTGCATCCATTCAACCCCAATTGCTCAATTAAATTTATTCCAGCGATTCCAAACAATTATGAACTACAGACACTGACATATCTGTCATCTCGTCCAGTCTTAACCCTAGATTGGGCAATTTTGTGACCTTGAGGACAAGAAAGTCCATTGATAACAACAAGAACACGCGACGAGAGTGTGCACCTGTGGCAGGATGAGCCAACCTTCGTTGACCTTCCCAGACTCCTTGAGCCCAACCGCAACCTGTCTGGGAACAGATCATTGGGTGTCGACTTATTGCAAATACGAGCATGACCCTCCTTCGCATCCGTTATGAACCTTGTTTGCATCTGTGGATCACCTAAGCTCGTATAGTTTCCACCTACGGTGTCTGCGCTTTCAGAATGCCGCAGAGAGAGGTCAGGAGTCAGGATTGCAGAATAGCCCTCCACACAACAACACCGTGTCGCGCCCATTGTCATGGCCCGTTGGACAGTCATGACCCTACTTAGACTCAGCGTGCCTCAAGACTCCAAGGGCTTTGGATGAAGGGAGGACCTCCTTATATCGCGCTCTGAGCTTGAATGAAACTAATACCCAGGGGGTCTTCTTTTTTTCTGCGTCATGAACATCACTGGCATCTTTGGATTACCGCACCAGAGTGGCATACCATGGTTTGCCCCTGGTACCGATATTAACTTCTACAGTAAGTTTGCAGTGCAGGTAGGCCAGGCTTGGTCGCCTTTCCTGGCGAGGCTGAGTTCCACTCCCTCTAGAGGACCTTAATGGAAATTGGACTCCATGAATCATCCCTGTGGTCCAGAACGGGATGCACATAGTGAAAAATGGGCCCAGCTCTTCTGAACCGGCATGCTGGGCACGCAAAGTTAGTTGGTGCAACCATTTGCCTGGGTCTTGCATCGGAGCTCCTGCAAAGTATCAAAGCGATCGTCAAACCCCCAGTCTGCACTGGTCACTGGGCCAAGTGACTCGTCTTAGAGCACTGCAGAAGTTTCCGAATGGGCTCTCATCATTCAATGAATACATATTCTTTTAATATGCTAAAGTCGAGCACGGGGGATTGAGAAGTCACTCCAGTTTACTTAGGCAAGAACGAGAGGTCATAGAAACATGCTTGAAGCTGCCGGCACTCATCAATGAAAAACGAGGACTTGATTCTTTCGTACTGCTAATAAGAACAGAGAGAGAATCGCTGAGTTCGACCGGCTCAATTGAAGGCTTATGGTAACAGGCGCAGTAGTCAAGGTTGCGTCCTAAGGCAGTGACTGCCACGGTCACGCACCGCCGTCTTGTTCCCGTGATCCGCTCCAGGTTCCCAGAATCTCCCACATCGTCTTCTGCTGCTGCCTGTGGGTCAGAATTCCCCCCAGCCAGAGACAGCCCCCCTTTTCTATAATCAAGGGAAGGGACCTCCAATGCCCTTATGATATTCACTCCATATTGGTGAAATGTCCATCTCTTTGCAAGGTCCAAACAGAACCAGAGCACCATGAGAAGAACGACAGTCTGCGGTCTCCAGTGAGTCATGGGCAACCTCAACACTTCCAATGTCCTTCTGGCGAAAATAAAAGCCATGGAAGACTAAGCAGCGCAAAGGGAAGGAGACCACGGAGAAATACTGGGGTTTCTATGGGTCGCTCCGAGCTACTGGCTTGGCAGACCTGTTTGTTATCAAACTTGTTGGTGCAAGGCACTTTCCCAGAGCAACGGTGGAGACCCTTGTCCCTGGTACTGCCCCGAGATATCCCCAGTGCCATAAGTCATGACGGGCGGGACAGAATTCGGGATAGGGTGGTCCGGGTAGTTCTCCCCGGTCGTCTACACCTTCCCCTCGTCCGTCTCCTTCAAAAAATACCTCCACCTGAGACGTACAAGAACAGATCTGGTCACACCTATTATGATCATGCTGTGGCTCACCAGGCACGCATTACTGGAGAATTAATATAAGGGGATACACATTTCAACCCAGGTAGAGGCGATGCTCTCAAGGATCTCAATCCCTAATGCTGGCCAAAAACCCCTCCATGGCCCCTATCTAGCCAGTATGACTACAACGCACGGAGGCCTTGGGGCGGCAGATTTCCAGTTCCAGCCATGGTTGTCGGTGGAGGCAAAAAGGCGCAATCGGAGAGGATCGCCACGGCAATTGTCATGGGCAGTTCCACTATTTGTTGGGCGGCCATCACCCGGCGGGACCGATTTGCCAATCCGATTTTGATGAGGATGAACGGAAGGTGGGGGATAATGGACGATCAGCAGGGATGGAACATGCTAAAGATACGGGCCTGAGTTACTTTCGACCTAACGGGTTGCCACCATATCTGGCTCAGGCCGCCCAGAGAAAGGACGAACATTGGTCATTACCCTCTTCTCGATTTTGTGTCGGAACTGAGACGCTTCTTTTTACAAGTTCATCCAGAGCCGTTGATACGGAAATCCCTCTGATGGATTTTCCCGATAACGTGGGTGTCGGAGGGCGGTAACCACACACGATGTCGGACCCGCGCACTAGCATTGACTATTGCACTTAAGGTTCAACCTAAAAAGTCGCATGACGTCGATGCTGACTGGAGAGAAGTGCCCTCAATTCCTTCCATATCTTTGCACATTCAGACGATCAGAGGTGTGGTTCGACCCGTCTGCCTAGTGGACGCCCTGTAATTGTTCCCAATCTTCGACGCCCAAGAAACAGGAAGCGGGTTTCTTTATGCCAGACTATTGAGGTCAATATCCCAGCCGAGAGGATGGTCTGGACGCTATCACTCCACGTGAACGCTGGCCTGGAACTAAGGGACTTGGGGATTATGGAGCACTCGTGTTCAAAGAAAAAGCACGCGGGCCATGATTGGCAGAGTTGTGTCTATCCCCAGCTCTTACGGCGTATAGTAGAGGGCGCTAGGTTTGATTAAGGGTCCTTGGAGACTTCGAAAGCATTTGTCCCTGAGCGGCTAACACCAAGGTAGTGCCTCAACCGGTGGGGCGGCCCCGACATACGGTTTCCAATTGGCCTTCCGAATCGGGATTGAAAGCTTATTCTGTATAATTCTGGAGCTTAGGCCTCGAGACAAGAGTGTCTAGTGGGGCTTTCTTTTCTCTGGGGTGCGGTGGCCCAATCAGTGTGGCCCTTAACCCCAGGCGACAATAGCAGAGGCAACTCCGCCCGCGTTGATCCTTATTGCTCTCTAGGCCGAGATGCTGAATTGCCAAGGTCGTCGTCGTTCCTGCTTGGGTTCTATTGCTGATACCCCTGATCTACAGATGTCGACTCCATCGGAGTCGAGAGGAGGGGAGATTCAGGGGAAAGGGGATTGCCTGTCCGGGGGTCTGCATCTACTATAAAATGGCCAGTCAGGTCAGCTCTGTATCGTTCTTTTCTCCTTCATCCATCAATCACAAGTCTCTCATTCCAGTCACTCCTTCTTCCGTTTGCCTTCGCAATCTTTCATTCTTTATCCAAACTTAAAGTCTTTCTTTAATACCAAACCCTCACCGTCAAAATGAAGTTCACTGGAATCATCGCTTCCCTGGCTGTTGCCAGCACTGCCTACTCCGCTGCCATCCCCCAGCTTGACTCCCTGCCCATCGGCCAGCTGAACATGCTGACCGAGAAGGTCTCCGGCGTCCAGAGCCTCGTGGGCGGCCTCCTCGGCGGCGTGCCTCTGGTTGGTGACCTCACCCAGAACACTCAGCTCCAGAACCTCCAGAGCGGTAAGTTGCCTGCCTATGCCAGCACCAATGACGGCCCAGACAAAGATTCTAATCCCGTGTTTCCACAGAGCTGTCCAGCCTCGAGACCACCCTGAAGGGCGTGACCAGCTCCGTCAGCAAGCGCGACGGTACCGAGCAGATCACCCAGCTCGCCGAGGGCATCGTCCAGAAGGCCGAGACCAGCACCCTTAAGGTCGACGGCCTGTCCAACCTCCTCACCGAGGTCAGCGGCCTCACCTGTAAGTCAAACATTCCCGATCCCCAAACATGAATCTAGCACAAAGGGTTCCTAACTCCGATGCTTTCTCCAGCCGGTGTCCCTCTCGTCGGCAACCTCCTCGACGTCCAGGGCCTCCTTGGCCTGCTGTAAACGGGTTTTCCCACCAGCATTCGGCCGAGGGAGAATAAGCTGTGGGGAGCCTCATAATGCGACTTCGAGAAGACGACGAAATCTCGCCAGGTTATGACGCTCAACGCTGCGATGGATTTGGGGACTTCATTTTCTAATGGGGTATTAGAGCCGGGCGTGGCTTTGATATCTCGGGAATGGGAGACTTCGTGTACAGTACCTCCGGTCTAAATTTTTTTTTATTCGATGTGTCTATTTTGATCTACGCAGCTTCGTTTTTGTCCAACTGTGTAGTTGGGGTTTATTCATATATTTTTATATATAGAGCCGGGGCCTAAATCGTATTTGCTGGCAATATAATCTATTTAATTTGAATTCAATGTTTTCGATTTTTTATAGAGATAAATATATGTACATAGTATGCAACAGACGATAAGAAATAGTTACATCGTTGTTCTCTAATTAGGATCCAAGCAGTGATAGAACACACAGTACACTTTTGTCAGGGATCCCAGACAATTTATAGCAATTTACCCTACCAAGGTACACTATATCTTTGTCTTTAATGACTTTAGGATTCTATGGTCAGTGCCTCTTGTTCTTTCATAGATCCTTCATCAATGGATGGTGCCTCGAAGCCAACCTTGATGGTGTCTGAACAGACTATGCAGATGCCGGTGTCCATATGTACGAGGTAGATTATACCTACCTAGGGCTCAAAACCTGCAATCATGGCTGGATGGATGGATGCCTGAGGTACCAGGTAGGTGAATGATGGGACTGTTTTGATATCAGGTGATTGTCACCTGGGAGATGCCTTGGCTGATTGTAGGTAGGTACTGTTCTTTTTTGTGAGGCTAACATCACTTTCAAGGTACCATCCCTTTGTCTCATCATTTCCATCACTTTTGTCACTCTGAACTAGCCCTATTGATTCCCTTCCATGAACATTATTGGAAGTGGCAGTGTGGATCAGTCTTCTATCAGGACTACTATCAGAAGCGTCAACCGACAAGACAAGACAGAACCTCCCATGCAATATCTATCAAGAAATAGGTCCACTACAATGAACCCTCCGGTGAGCCATTCCTCCCGAAACACAGCCAACATCAACACGAACACTCAGCCAAATGTGAGCATATATCATCTACCCAGGCGGGATCCTGACACGAATACACCGACCCGAGGACAAACAGACGCCGTGCGTCCAGCCCGTCCCCCAACCAACATGCCCACAGGGCGAACTACCTATCTATCTACTTAGGTACCCAGACCTCATTTCATTGAGACATCCTGTTCGTCGAGTCAACCAATCACTTCCACACTGGTTCCCCAAACTGGATATCCAGCTTTCGGAAGGATCAAAGCCCCGCGCCAGGAGGCGAGGCGAGGCGCTCGGATCGTGGTGGTGGTGGAGCTCGGTTTGTTCGATGGTAATTCGGGGTATGTTCTACCGCACGGGAGGTAATTAAGCTTATTCAAGCTTAAAATGGGAGTAATGGGCCGCTGGGGCGGCCTACTGAACGTGTTTGTGTGGCGAATATATGACCATGGATATATAGGGAGGTTTTCATATACATAATGGAAGTATGTATGTATAAATGAACTACACCTTCGCAAACACAACACGTGCAATAAATTTATTCCCCTATCCCAAGAGATAGAGATATATCTCAAGTGACATAAGAGCAGGCAGAGAAATAAATAAATAAATACATAAATAAATAGTGAAATACCCATCCATCTCTGGACTATCCAAATTTACCACGGCATGTAATTTAAACACCCACTCAACGTAATACACAATACCAACGTAAATACAAACCAATACCGAAACTCAAACCCCACACCGGGACGACCCGCGTGGGGCCCCAACTAGCAGCAAACGGCATAGTCTGGATCCACCTTCCAAGGAAACACGGCATACATGACGTCATACTGACGTTGGGGCGTGAAAATTTTGGCCCCAGGTGGGGATCTGCTGTGATCTGTACCTACCTTCCTAGGTACCGAGCTTACCTGTCTAGGCGCTAGTAATTTTTGGAAATGTGCTGTCGATACATACCTACACGTACTGCCCATGGAAATTTACTTACCTATATACTGGAGACGGATTATTATTGTACCCTGAGTTCGATATGGCTGTTAATACGGAGATGCTGTATCTAGGTTTGAACATTCGATAAATTAGCTTGACCCAGAGATGTACCTTAGTACCCACTGGTAGGTAGTACCTACCTACTAGAAAGGGACATGTAGTAGGTACCTAGTACCTGGTATCAAATCAACGACCAAAGCACCAATGGATTTAAGGTTGCTGCTATTTCCGCCAGCTAGCAGGCACGCTCAGCCATTCGTCGAAGCTAGAGGTAACTAGGTACTAAGGTACCTAACCTACCCTAACCTAGGCTAAGATGGTAGGTATGGCAGTGTTCCAAACCTCCACCCAATCATTATAATCATTATAGTGTAAAGTACGGAGACTTCTGGAAGGGAGTAAGGTATACTAGGTACTACCTACCTCCTACACCTCTTGAAGAACCCCAGTGGACAGTCCAAGCATGTCCGAGGTAAGGACCTTGCTGAACCACCTCCACCTTCCCTGCAGTGTGGCCCCCAACTCTCTCCCTTCTTTCCCGCGAACGCTGGGTAGGGGCGAAAGGATGGATGGGGAGGAGAAGAAGGATATTGACTAGGGAATTTCGATCGCGATATAGTCAGTATACGGCATGAGGAAATCGGAGTCACTTTGGGTAGACCATGGGTTGAGAATACGGGGCCAAAAATGGACCGGGAATTCGGGATTTAAATTCACTAATCCGTGGAATACCACGACTGGCTTTGACGGCCTATCTACGATTACGCCAGATCTGTCTAGGCAAGGTTAAAGCGTATATAATGAACCTATACTTTATCTGCATGAAATCAGTCCCAACGCTCCGCTCCGCTCCAAGAGACAAATCCCTGACACATAATGGATTGCCGCACTTCCACAGCAGACAAGGTTTGGTAGAAGCCTCGACTGTTCAGGGGTGAATCCAAAATAGCTTCCAATGGGTCGGAGGAATATCGTATCCTGGGACATGTGGCAGATCTGAGGGCCAAATAGGATGTTTATGTCGTGTGCGTCATCCGTCAAGGATCCCCCAGGCAGAAAGCAATGAAGCCGCGATCGTGTATCTTCAACACCCCATATCAACACTTCAAACGATATCATATCAGGAATATCGTAGACATGCACGAAGAGAACAAAATCAGGAAATATGCGGCAAGAATAGAAAAAAAAAAAAAAAAAAAAAAAAGAACACAAAACAAGCTATAACAACAGGGTATCATTGAACGGGGACTCGTGTATTATCCCCGCAACCAAAGTCCCAAGAAGTGCAACACCCGAACTCCTGATGTATGAATGAAAAAAAGGACTCTTTTCCGAACCTCTTGCACCACGCACCAGGCGCCAATTAAATAGCATAACACCACCCAGGAGAATAGTCTGTACTCCAAATGGTGAACAAGGCACTCAACGAGACTGACATGAAGATACCCAATGGAAAGAGAGGGGAAAAAAGGGAAAAAAGGGAAAAAAAAAAAAAAAAAAAAAAAAAAGATGATGATGATGATGATGAAGCATAAGGATATCAAAGATATGGGTTAATAGTTCAGCTTGACCTCAACGGCTGGGATTGGGGACTCCGGACTGGAGATCGTGTCTTCGAACAGGCAAGTCTCCGAGAATTCAACAACCATGTCTTGACCTTCGGGAAGCTCCCGGACGACGTCGTCGTCGACCATGATCTTCAACCCGTTCTGATTGATACGAAGAACGCGAACGATTCTCTGGGGATCAAGAAGTTGTTGCTTCTTGGAAATCTTCTCGATGAGGTCTCGGACGGTTCGCTCGGTCAAGTATACTGCGCGGTAATAGTCATCCTGATCGTTTCGGGGGAACCGAATATAGAAGCATGCAACTATAGAACTATTAGCATTGCTCGTGTCCGCGAGAATATTCTCAAAACTTACTTGGTTTGGGGCGTTGTTCTGCGGGCGGTCTGTATGTCGGATCGATGTCGACTGCCTCGATGTAACCCATAGGAGCGTTGGCGTCTCCGCTGGCGGGTTTCTGTATCTTGACTGGATGATTCAAGAGGGGCGGTTCTCCGTGAACCCCCGAGCCTGGCCGTGAATTCTCCGAAGACGTGTTCCCCATGTACCCAGAGTCGTAAAACACGCTCGATGGTTGCTGTAGGGTTGTGGCGGGCGAAGTCACCGACATTGCGCTCGCTGTCGGGGACAAGGCCTGGAACGAGGATGGAGTTCCACCCCCATTGGACCAAGCTTTGCCCACATTCTCTCTCTTAACCAAGTTGCGCGCTTCGGGAAGTTCAACAGGGAACAAGTCGGGATCATCTTCGGTGTCGCCTCGTAGTGCGAGGATGCTCACAGGCGCGGTAGAGGTGAACATTTCTTGCAACGCTGCCAGTTTGGCACGGAGATCATCTTCTATTGACATCCTTTCGGATCCATCCTGAGAACTCGTGGACCACGCTCGCTTGTGCTTGGTGATCTTGCTAGGGCGAGGATCCGGATGCTTGAGTGCCATCGGGGCATTGCTGCGCTTGCGTTTGCCGTAATTTCCGGCACCCATTTCAGCCTGAGTGATCTGCTGTTGCAACTTGTCGATCGATTTTCTGACGTGAGAGACATCGTTCGACAGTTTCCGCTCAGCTCCATGATCCCGGAATAACTTAACCTGGCAATAGCACACCTCGGCGAGATTTTCGGAAGGCGACTCCGCATGACCGGGGACCATTTCAGTCTTAGCGCATAGCCTGACAGGGATTCCCTTCACGCCCTTAGAATGGCTAAAGTCCGTGGAGAGGAAATTGAACCGGACAGAGATCGCGCAGTTGGATGATCCCGGGTTTGCGGTCCACGTGACACAGAATCCATCGAAAGAGGAGCTCTCCAGTTGGATCTGTCGGTTCTTATGTTCCTCAGAACCTCCCTGGATAGGGTCCACATATTCCACTGCCTGGAGCTTTCCGCCCCGTTGATGCGCCTCATTGATCCCTCGGCCTTCTTTCCACAGTTGCCAGCAAGCTGCCGGCTTTTTCCTCTGTTCTTCTTCTTGGAACGAGACGCGGATGAACGTGCGGTATCTCACTGGCTGCGTGGTCGCTGATGGCGGTGCTGTATCGGTCACGAAGACGGAGTAGGCTTGGCCCTTGTTGAGATATGACACGGGGATTTCATTCTTGTCTCTAACCATAGCGGTGGGAGCTCGTAGCGTGACATGGTAACGGAACCTGAAGATTGATTAGAACCGGTGGGATAAGAAACAGGCACAGATGAAGGGGTCATTTCGTCATGACTTACTTTTCAGCCGAGTTCTGGGTCTCTAACCCGTAACTTGCATCCTGCATCGAGAAGGGGGCGACCATGTGCGGAGACAAATTCCTCTGCATATCAATATCAGTCAAAGATATTTCCTCGGACTCGCCCATGCCATCATATCCGGAATCCCGGTGCGTAAAGGCAGCGGGCGCGAAGGACGGTTGAGATGGCGCGTACGGGGGTTGGTTCTGGAACTGGGGCGCCATGAAGTTTTGATCAAATTGGTTCAAGGGGATGCCGGTGCCGTCCGCATTGATGGATGCGCCGACGACCTGCTGCGGTAAAGACAAGGGGGTCATCATATTGAGGCCCATGGTGGGAGTATGCAGGTCACCCGCTTGGTTATGATACGTTGCACCGATGCCGCCCGAGTTTGGAGTGTAGTAGCCATGTGCTTGATGCAAAGGATTCATGAATGTCAGGGAGTTGGGGTCGATGAACGACTGCGCCATCTGCGCGGCGTGGGGGGTGTTTTCGTCGAGCTTCATGGTGCTCTCCATGCTGAGCCTGATATAGGTGGATAGAAATTAGCACTGCGATCATCCCGGTTTAGTTCGAGAAACGAGGACGAAAGTCCAAACGAGATTGGCACAAGGTTGTAGACGATAAAAAGAAGAATAAACCACACGACAATATTAAAATCAGAAGGTTACCTTGCTGGTGTAATAGGTCCCGCCGGGGCTTGGTTGTAGGGACTGACATTGCTGCTCGGCCCCGGGACAATGCCGGCGAATGTCCTTTGAAAACGATTGATGAGCTCCTCGTCTGGCTTCTGGGAGTTGTTTCTATGTTGACCGGAAAGACTATCCGTCAGACTCTGAGCCAAGCCATGAAACGGGGGAGGGATTGTGACCACTTACCGGTTGCGAAACATTATCTTCCTGGGGAAAGGTGCCCAGTGTCCGCGATGCCGTCAGGAACGTGGGAAATGAAGAAGATGGGACAGTCGAATGTTAGGGGAACATCCGGACCGGCGATTGGTAGCAAGCGATAGGATTTCTGGATATGACGTGGAATCGATGGACGAGCGTGTCCTGCTCTCCAGTGACAAAGGTTGCGATCGAGATAACGAGAATAGCCCCACTCAAATCGGTTTCAGGAGGCGGACCGTCACGAATATGGGAGGTATCTCTCGAGCGATCAAGTAGCTGATGCTGGGAGGGTTGTGAGTTGGAAAGCTTTCCCAATGAATGTGGTTGTGAGAACTTCAGTAGGTCGGTAACTGAGTTATCAGGTATGATGCAAGGCAAAACAAGATAGAGGCGGGAGGTGGGTTCTTTAAGTGTGGTGTAATAGAACAATGATGTATTATTTTAATTTTTAATTTTTTTTAACGTCAAAAGAGTTAAAAAAAAAAATAATTAAAAATTAAAATAATCGAAGAAAGGAAGGTGATCATAGGACGAGAGGGAATGAATGGATCAGTATGGGGCGGGCGGTTGATGGAAGATCACAGACGATTCTTGAAGAGTAGGGAAGAGAGGGGGGCGGGGGGAGAACGGCGGTTTAGGGAGAGAGAATGGGGGGAGCTGATGGAGGGGGGAGCCCGATGGAGAGGAGTCTCCAATAAGATTGGAAGATGAGAGGGAAAAAAGGGTGAGATGTGGAGGAGAAAAAGGCAGTGGAAAGTTAAGGTAATGCAAGGTCGAAGGAGACAGCGGTCCCAACAACAATGAAGACTCTTCTACTTCGGAGGATTTGTCGAAAAAGAATAGAAGAATGTGATAGTCGTGTTTTTATAAAGAAAGAGACAGCGAAAGGAGCCACATGGGGGGCGTAATGACGTGCCAGGAAAACTGTTAATTGAAGAATGACTCAAGAAAAAGAATAGTAGAAAAAACAGTCAAAGAAAATAGTAGAAGGAAAAATAGAAAAATATGACATAGCTTTCCCGAAAGAACGCATTGTTCTCTCTCTGTGTCCTTTTTTATTTTTATTTTATTTTTATTTTATTTTCTGATTTTAATCTTTTTTTTTATTTTAATGAATTAACATTTTTCTTTCTAAAGTAGAGTTTTATTTAATTATTTTATTGTACTTTATTTTATTTATTTATCTACCGTTCTAGAAAGTCCGAGTACGATGCATGGGCTTCGAGAAAGAGTCTATTCCTTTATTTTGATGGGCTGGACTGCGATATGACCTTGGGTCCGGAGGTGGAGCTCTCAGTTCCGATGATGAAAAATACATCAATACATCATGTCAGTATCGGGTAATGACGACTGGCGGTATTGACCGGTACTTTTCTTGGCATCAACTATACCTATCTACCACTCCATATTGGCTACATGAACCAACGCATGTCTAGGAAATAGTATTGGAAGAGCACGAAATGGAGGATATAGTAGCTAGGTCCTCGTGATATCAATTAGAGTTTATCTGTGCTGTTTAGACCATCTTGCACTTGAGACCAGGAATAAAGTGACCGATATCCTGTCTTCAACCTTTGCTATCTCCGACACCAAATACACCTATCTAGAGAGCCGAAAGAACAAATCGGATTCCATAGAAGCAGAAACCTTGAACTACACCAATCATGTCCAAGAGTACCTTTGCAGCCGTTGGCTTCTCCTTCCAATGTTTCATAAAAAATACAGCTGTATACACTGTCTAGAGTACGGGTACCGTGTACCTTGGTACCTAGGCATAGGATCATGGTGGGCCCGGCTGGGCTGCGTGATGTGATGACCTGAGGCACGACACCCACCGGCACCATTCCTGGAACGCTAGTCCGCCAACCAGAAGCCTGAGATCTACCGGCCTCCCTTACATAATGTGTGCTTTGACACCTGAGGCATGAATACCACTCAGTCCATCACGTGGCTGATTATT
Organism: Aspergillus neotritici; assembly: GCA_023619815.1. Classification (NCBI taxonomy): domain Eukaryota; kingdom Fungi; phylum Ascomycota; class Eurotiomycetes; order Eurotiales; family Aspergillaceae; genus Aspergillus; species Aspergillus neotritici. The sequence goes on from JALZYL010000001.1 coordinate 856,146, forward strand.
TGGCGGGCAGGTCCCTTCCCTTTTTGCAGATAAGCACCCGCACAGCCCCAAATGGTACTCCGGTACACGGACTTTACTAAGGTTCCGGGTCGGATGTCTGGGTCTGGAAGCTTTTGGGCGTCAATCACCCGGAAGAGAGAGTGGGTGCAATGTCGTCATGCAGAGGGACGGACGCGCTCAACGAAGGAGGCATGCTCTAGTGGCGAGTCTCATCAGTCGAGAACCACCTTATCATTCCACGGACAGAAGTCTTAAGCGATGGATCCGTATATACGCAACCATTATTTGGCCAGGCCAGACGTCCATTGTCTAGCGAACGACGGAAAATTCAACAATGACGCATCGCAAAGAATGGAAACCGTTTACTTCTGGACCCATGGATTGATTCGAAATCTCGACCCCGGTTCTTTGGCTGATTCACAATGGAATTGAGTGTCATAATGGGACAACACGGTTGACGGTGTTCAACAACGAACTATGGGAAAGTGTGTTCGGATTCTACTGCCAGCACGTCACGACGACTACGGAATTCCTCTCCGTTCCACATAATCCAATATGCAAGGAGCCCGATCTGTCAAAGTACCGAAATGCGAGATAAATTGCGGTTTGTAGCAACGAATGGCGGAATCGCTTACTGCAGGTCGAACGCCGATATACTCACAATCTGGTGGTTGACTTCGCCCCTGGGCAAAACTCAAAAAACTAGGTTTACAACAGCAACAGTGGCCGATATAGCAATCCATTGACTAGTATCGACTGGCCCACTCTCCCCAGTGAGCTTTGTTTCCCTCTTCCCAATGGCCAGGCGTGCCTCGGCCTCGTTATAGCGCGACAAGACAAAGCTTTGATGGGGCAGTCGTTATAGGGTTTCAAAGGCCCCCAGTGATCGATCCGCTGGGATAGATCTGACCTGAGCTAAAACCTAGATACCTGCCTTAGCATTGACCATTTGTTGCTGTGCGCTCAGGCCTTGCGTCACATTGCCCGTTTTTGACCTAAGGCAATTTATATTACGTCTCAGCTCTCAGCCTTATCACCATGAGGGGTGGTTCTCCTTGCGTGTGATGTACGCATTGGTTATAGCATAAGTCAGTACATATACCCAGGTGCGTGAATTAAAATCCCTTGACCTGGCAATCTCTGCCCGTGTCTTGAAATAGTTCGCTAAAAAAGCTCACGATGTAGTCATATATCTAGTCCATCCATAAAACTCAGCACGGCACTCCTGCCGTCATATCTAGCAAAATAGAAACGAGACCAGTCCAGCCCTGCATAGGCCTTACGAACAACGGTAGCGATGCAAAAAAGCGGCTTAGCGAAAGATATGCGAACTCGGGACGGTTGACGGCAGTACCTAATTTAGCGCTATTGAAGCCACCACAATAGTTAGTTATTACTCGATAAGGGAGGTCAGGTGGGGAGCTAGAGGGCCCCATAATCTGCACCGGCAGTGGACGTGGCTTTTCTAGCTAAAACCTACCCATTCACTGGAGTGGCAGGGGTACGGATGCTCACTCTTCCATGCTTGTTTCTCAGTCCAAATCCCGACAATATTTTCGTGGGGAAGGGTTTATAGACATGGTAGGTCGAGAGAGTTATCTCCGAGGTCGACTGGGGTACTATTGTTTTTCTCCAGCTGCCTTGGTTGAAAGTTAAGAAAAGGTAGGGGGAACTTGTGTCCTGTCGAGTTTTCAAGACACATTCGCCACTTTCATACCGTACAGCCATACCATACCCAGTGTAGCACGAACCTCGATATCGACTCGGACCCTAGCCAGCTGCCTCCCCCGTCCACATACTACCCCCTAGGAGGAAGGTATTGGGAGTCGAATTACTGATTGGTCAAGTCTCGCCAATAACAATATATCGATAATAGCCGTCCCCGAAAAATGGTGTGCCGATAACCATTCCACGAAAGACCATAATGAGAAAAAGCGACCAGTGCTCCCGAGCCACCGGGGCTAGTGCAACGCTGAAGAAACGGAAGGATCACAAGCAATGTAGATTAATCAAGAGCAGGGGGGATAAACCACGATCGAATCAACGGCCAACGGGTCCTGCACCCGGTGACATATCGGCCACTCGATCCTCACCACCGGCGCAACCCCCTGTGGCCCTTGCGCCCTCCATCGTTCGGTTTCCGAACGTTGTTAGTCAATGGAGGGTCAGGTGGGTGGGTGACTGCTGAGGTTTTTTCCCTTTTTTTCCCTTTTTCTTTGTTCCTACCCTACTGTCTCAGCATCGCAGTCGATATCTGCTTCGATATTGCGCTTTGATATTGCGTATACTGATCGTATTTGAAGGGGTATTTGAAGGGTGTATCTGACGGTAACCACGCTGTACAATACTCCGTCAATACATGAAGTATACCTTGGTACTCAAGCAACCGAGTCAAAAGTCCACGAATAAACTCCCGTGGAGAATAAATGCGGACAAACAAACGTCAACGGCGTCAAGCCACAAGCCATTCAAAGCTCTCGAACATCCAACCTCGGCAATCCATCCGTACAAAAAGGGGAAAAAAAAATTATCTCGGCGATAAGTACCAGATCCCAACTAGGTAGATGGTCTGGGGACCGTCGGGTGGCGACTGGGGATAAACACACCAACTCCCTACTAACTAACCAATTATTTATTTATTATTTATTAATTGATTAATTAATTATCCATCCACCGGAACTGTCCCATTCCGAGAGGCTTGTCGGTAACCTGGTCCTCGGGTACAGTTCGTTGTAGGGAGCTCAATCACTCCACCAGATAGATAGATAAAGTGCCCCAAGTACCTGGTACCTACGGGGAACTCCTCTAGGCACGGTCGGTCTCTCCGGTAAGAAATCCCGCTAATCAGGTACGCTGCTTCAGGCCGGAAATATAGTCCTTTTCCGGCTCTGGGTTGATCGGAGTCTACTGTTGGATTAAGTACTTTGTTTTCTTTCTCTTTCTTTCTTTTTTTCTTTAGCCTACTAAGTTAAGGAAAGTAGAGTAGACAGAGTAGGTAGGTAAGGTAGTAGGTAGTAAGCCCATGGGATGGATGGCCCTCCCACGGGCGTGACGTGACGGTGGCTTAGCGTGATATGGGGGAGATCCACCCATTCACTAAGTTATGAACGGGATTTGCTTTTGGAGAGATGCCCTCCGGTGTGGATATAGACTAGCTTGGAGCTTTCAATGGATTATCCACACCAGAGGTCAAGACTAATGGTGGATGTTTGGGATGCGGAAACGTATCTCGGCTCCAGTTGTTTGTTTATTATGGGTTATGTCATGATGGCGCAGTGGCGAAATTTCATTGTTTGTCATCGCAGGGCTGAGTCAGGTCCTGGGGACTTTTTCCCATACAGGTACGGGTACATCTGGACCGACTCATGGACGGGTATCTAGTAGGTATGGACTTTCTATCAGTACAATATCCATACAGACCATCGGATGAAGACAACGCCCCCTAATATGGATACTAATAAGGACCAGATCTACACAGCCCATGTCTTCCCCACAATTTCAAGGCAAATGCAGCACATCCATCCCATTCCACATATAGAAGTTGTACGTAGTGCGTATCCAAATACTCAACTTGGGTAATAAGACCACCATCCTACAGGGATAATATAATGGAAAACCACCACCAAGAGCAGTACCGATATGAGGTCCATAATCCCCAACCTTGGTAATCATCAGTCATGGACCAATCTTTCCCTTAAACCTCCAATGATAATAACCTCAACACGCACAGTCCTCTCGATACACGCGTTGCTCTGTTCCCCCCCGCCTTAACCTAATGAAGTTCGCCACCTTACTAAGAAGGAATCAATCAATCAAACTCAAGTTCCACATATGATGAAATGTATCCATCCAGATTAATAGTAATCCATCATGGATAATAATGTCCGATCGATCTTCTTTCAGCTCCTCCTACCATGATATCATATCACCATCTTTCGTCGCGTTCGATTCATGCGATTGCGTGTCCCCCTGTCTTTCTCTTTTCTTTCTCTTCCTTTTGGGTTGTTGTACCTTAGCTTACCTACCACCTATCTACCTACCGATATCGTACGACCGACCGTACCTTACTTAGGTAGGTAGTAAACCGAATGATGTATGTACGTGCCTTGAACAACAGTATAACCAAAGGTACCACCTACCTACCTACCTACCCACTCCCCCTACTACCCATAAGAGGCAGTGATCCATCCATACACCCAACTCCAACCCACACAACAACCACATTCTCTCCTCCTACAATATACACACAACCCATATACCTACTACCTACCTACCTACGTTAAGTACTACACCACCACCACCCCAACGCACTACGCACCAGAAGAAACGGGTACTTATCCCACCCTTCAATTAAGGACCTTACTACCTACCTACCTACCTTATCTATCCACCTACCTATCTACCTATCTACCTACCCATCTACTTATCTACACCAATAGCAAGGCTAAACCCACCAACACCAGGGGTCCGTACAGCACGATAACAGAACGGATCGGGAAAAGCCATAAGAATAGGTACCTAGGTAGGATAGCCTGATAATTTTCAATAATCACCGTTGGGTGAGATAGGGGTAGGGTGGCGTTTTAAGCTTCTACCGCTTTCCTTAGGTACCTTTCCTCTACTAATCTATCCCAGCTGACCCCGGATGGGTCGGAGTTTGGGCTGTGCATTGTACATAGGATTAGACGATCAAGGTCACGGGGCATGTTTGTTGGAGTAGACTAATAACGATGTCGATCTTTTCTCCGTGATTTGCGAGGTGTACTAGATCCGTAGCTATGTACAAGGTATACTACTGCATTACTACTACAAAGGTGTTGATTATAACTTCGCCGACTACCGATTATATTGTCTGAGGATCACTCAATTAAATACCTGTCTAAGTCCTGCTTAAACAACGGTACATCCGCAAATCACACCCCGAGGGCGTCCTCTTGCAAACTCCGCAACACCTTTGTACATAGACAAGGAAATAAATCATATAAACAGTACCGCTCCATGATCAGAGATCATTATGTACCAGTCGGTCCGGATAGACGCCTCCCGGTAAATCCATCGCGCTAAACCCTCCAGTCCTGGCTCAACCGTGGTCAACCCGGTGGCATCTGGTTGTCAGTGAGGGAGTGTGTGATTCAACCAGATGTGACTTTGACAAAAGAAAAAAATGAAGGATAGCCTGATCCTTGGATGATCCAAGGACCAGTGGTGAGTGTGGCTGATAGATTCCAATATGTTGATATCCGTCCGTAAAAAGTCGTTCTCCGATGTTGGGTCAAGGTTGGTGTCGTCTGTGTAGATCGTTGTAGTGGCAAAACCCGGTGTCCGAAATCAGTGTGAAATTATCAGTGAGAACCCGTCCACCCATGGCCCACAGGATCCGGAAATCCCGGCCACCTTATACCCCAAAGGCGGGATCAACGTGTGTCTAGAGAATCATGTCAGAACGGAAGGACAGCAACGCGTAGCAAATCATTGAACATACCCCGAACCTCCATGGGCGTTACCATAGATCCCCGACTTCCTCCCCAGGCTGGTCAAAATTTCGATCCCATCGATCCATGCACCCGCCCGGACATAGAAGCCAAGCAAGATTTCACCCCGCCGAGTATCGAGCACAAACTCGTCCCCACCGGGCTTTCCTCCCCGCCCCCCAAAGAGCTGACTCGTGGCATCCTCGTAGAAAAATTCTAATCCATCCAATGACGCTCCGTGATAGACCTTGATGGAGGTCAGCAGCTTGGTGGACACGAAGGCACTGTCCAGGATGACCTGTTCCGGGTGGCTGCCTTCCATCTGCGAAAAGCCGAGTTGGCTGCTCTTGTACCCGGTATGACCCTTGGGAAGTTTCACAACCGAGGATTTCGATTTCAGATCGCTCAAGGCGTTCACCGTGTAGCTGCCAAGGGCCCCTGAGAAGATAGTCATCTTGACCTGTTTCTTCTTTTCGCGCTCCCCGCCAAACACCCGCTGGCGTAATTCGCTCTCGGTGACCGTGACCTGTTTGGGGAGCCCGTTGGGGCTCGATTCCGTGTTGAGGTACTCGACGAAGCTGCGGCAAACCTGGTCGCCCTCCGCGTACAACTCCAAAAACGCAATCCCCGACGGGGCGGTCAGGAGGATCTTCCCATTCTCAACAGGCCAGACTTGAACACTGTCGTCCGAGCTCACCGGGGCGTCGGCGGGAAGGCGGAAACAGGGGTGGAACCGGAACCGCAAGGCGTCCAGACGGTGCCAAGAGCATTCATCCTGCGGGAGGGCCAGTTTAAGTCCCTGAGCCTTGGTCCGGGTAGAGAAGGGCTCCCGGGTGGTGAAGGTCCGATTGAGCCGGACATAGTCGCGGAGCATAATGCCCGACTCCTGGTGCGGGCACCCGAAGAGATGGCCAACCTCATGCAGGTGAGCTCCAATGCCGATGTTTGCAGCCTCCCAGCTGGACCCCGCTTCCCCGCAGTCATTCGCCACGAAATCCGTATTGGTGCGACTGCAGTCCGAGAAGGCATCGACCACTTCCTCCAGGCTGCAAGGGTAGCTTTGAAGGCTGTGGGAGCCGAAGATGGCCATCTTGATGTCGCCGCCATCTGACCCCAACGCGGCATGACCGGTGATGGTTTGGGACCCCGTGTCCCAGTGCGAGTCGAGCAGTAAGACGGAAACATACTGCTTCTGCCCCGGTTGAGGCCGGAAGTGGTCCCGCACCGCATCCCTGGCGATCTTGAACAATTCATCCTTTTGCGTGGCTGGCGCATACTGTTGAGCAATGTTCAGATCCCGGAGCTCCGCTACCGTCTTCTCCGTCCGGACGACGTGGATCTTCGCCTCATTCCGCATCTGCCCGTTGGCCGTATCTCGACGGCTGAGGGTGCCAGTCTGCCACTCCTCTTCGAAACGGAAACAGCGCCGTCCAAGGTTGTTACGGAACATTTGCTCGCCGGTGAACGCTTGCCACAAATACGCGGCCGTGCGATACTTCCGAAGGGCAGTGTCCAGGCCATTTCCCTCCCGCTGCGCCTTTTCCGGGGACGCATCGAAGGTTCCCTCCGAGTCCTTTCCCAGCAAGACAACCAGGTGCAGTGGAGGGGCACTGACCAACGGGAGATAGTTGATGCAGATCCACGAGGAATGGATCGCCGGATGTGCACTCCCCGACGACAGTTTAGTCGAGACAAAGTCGAAGCGTAATCGATTGGGACCCGGCACCAGATGAACGAGCGCTTTGAAATGCGACGCTGTGACAGGCCAGCTGACAGACGGGAAGTTATCCTGGTGGTGATAGGCAGTTACGGTTCCGTCCAGCGGATGATGCCTTGGGTCTCCGGTCTGACCGTAGAGTAATAGCACTTTCTGGTGTACCTGCGAAACGGCCATCGTCAGCTCCATTCCTGTCACGCTCCCATGCTGATCGAACCGAGATGCCAAAAGGCCAGGGCGGATAGCAAGGGACAAGAACCTACCCACGAGCCGTCCGCGATGGAGATAATCCTGGGGGCATACGGTGAAGATGACGAGGGCGATCGGCTAGCACCATTCGACGACATGACGCTGCCACCCTATTTGAAATGACACCGATTAGTATGGGAATCGAATCGACCATGAACGGACAATCAGGATCACCTACCACGACACTATTTCGTTTCAACGGGGTTGTGTGGAGTGGAGGTCGTTGAAGGACTGTGGGAGGGTCGGCGCCATTGGCATTACTGTCGTTGCACTCATTAAGCGCCGGGAGGTTTGGGGACGAGAGGTCGGGTTTGATGGAGGAAGGTGGGGTCACCGAGCTGTAGGAGGAAGTATCGAGGGTGGTCGACGACTGTCCCGACGTCATCTCACCGTTGGATTGGGATTCGTTCGACTTGGACTCCTCGGACTTGTTGGTGCGGAAGCTCGGTCTGGAACGTCGACGCAGCTGTTTGAAGAACGGCATGATCTTCTGACCGGATCGGCTGTGATCGATGATGTTGTAGAAAGAGAAGCGACCGTAGTGATGGGGGGGGGGGGGGGGAGTCAAGCGAGGCTGTCGGTATACAAGCCGAGCTCAATTAGGAAGTTGCGAAGTATAAGTAGTAGCGGGTTGTTGTATAGTACCCTTTCCCTTCAAACTCCAACAGTCCCAAGAATTTGACGCAGAACAAAACGAACGACAAGGGTAGTCAAACAGAAAGAAACAAGATCAAATAATGAAAAAGAGAAGAACAAGAAGGCGAAGACGAAGTGGGGAGGGGACCAGGAAAGAAAAGAAACAACGATGGGCCAACTCAGCGCTGATTGTTGTTCGGGAGGAGGTCCAGCTGAGGTAAGGAAGGCTAGGTTGGCGCAATACGTCGACGTCGACAGGTCCAGACAGGCGACCGTTTGCGGATGGATGCTTCTAATTGGAATAACCACACATGGACCAACACAACTTCCCCCGCAACACCGTCCAGTTTTTCAGGAACCCAAGGGTAAGGTCGATCACGGAGAGGGTCTAGAGATTATTGAGGTGAAGAAAGAACAGAAGCATCACGCATTGAAGGACAGAGATTTCTTTCCGGCAAGAAAAAAAAAAAAAGGAGATTAGACCTCCAGAGTGGAACAAACCCAAAAGAAAAATGAAGAAAGGATTCAGGAGGATGTCTGACCCGCCAAAATATCTGATGGGCTACTAGTTCGAGGTACTAGACTGAGTCTGTCTGATTTGCAGCAAGCTTCGTTGGAATCCGATCTGAGATAGCCACTGATTCAGAACTAAGCTTTAGGCGGTGGATGAGTGGCTTTCACGGCTCATCGTGGATGTCCTGATTGGTATGATTTCACGTCAGCTGAAGATTCAAGATCGGGGGAGAGAGAGATCGAGATATGTATAGGAAGCAGGTCGACCGAGAGAAAATCCAGCCAGCCATTCCTGCCCCCAATGAACAGAGAATGCAACCAACCCAGCCCAGTTTGGACAGCTCTCTACGACGGCGATGACTGAGGTGGGTCAAACCAGTGTTCCCTGTGTTCTGTTGCACTGCCTGTTGTTGCGAATAGACAAGGGTGCGTTACGTATGCCAAATGCCACTGGCCGCGGACCAACAGCAGGATCAAGATAGACGCGCCTAGTTTCAGTGTTTCACCAGTAAGGTGAGGGTGGATCGACCGGGTCTCATGCTTTTACTATATTTGTCTCCCTTCTGGGTCCCTGCGGTATGGGTGCCACTGACGCAGGACGAGACTGCCACTCCATGGGCCATCGCTGTCGTTTGTTCTTTTCTTTCTTTCGTTTTAATTTTGTTCTTTTCTTTTTCTTTTCTGGTTGTCCTGACAGATTTCAAGCCGCCGATCCGAGATCTCTCCTGAAGACTGATCGAGATAGGGTGTCGTGGATGTGCGTTGCGTCGGTCCAGATATGAGACACACATTCTTGGCTAGACTCAATTGTTTGTGACGAGGGCTTATCTCTTGGCCACCTCATTCCTCGCCATGGACGGAGTCGTTTCCTGGGTTCCCTTCATTCAACGGGCTTTGAATGATCCTTGATAGTGGCCTCCGGCTTCCTCCCTTCTGTCTTCGTTCCTTTGTCCTCTTCCTTTCCGGTTCTTTTCTGGTTGCCTTCCATCCCTGAGAGTGGGTTTGGAAGCCCCCACTCTGGAAAGTTGCCCGATCGACGAGCAGCCGAGATTGAACAGGCGAAAAACTCAAAGAACCAAACCTTTAGCCACCCGCCCTTAATCTACTTCGTTCTGTAGAGTTGAGACTTCAAGAGTTTCCACCACCCAGTCCGTCACGTATGAAGAAGAGTAGGAGCCGCGAATATTGATTGCCTCTTGATGGGATAGTGCTTCATTATTTCCGGTGGGGTGACTGGGATCCCGACATGAGATCTCGGGAGAGAGTATCTCACCGTAAACCGTATCCAGAGGTTCAATTAATTAGCAAGGGAGGTGTCCACCTCGTTCGCTGACTCGACTGTTCCCGTGGAAGTTCTCGAAGCTGAACTCCAGGATGCAAAAGGGGTTGATATATCGCCGTCCGTCTTCGTGGGGACATCCTCTGTCTACACCTTTCCCTTCCCCCTCCTTTCACCAACCGCAGCGTGCACGATAACATATTTCGTGATTCGCCGTTGTCAAGGAGGTCTAGACTCACATCAAGGTTGTGTGATTCTCGACTTCTGAAACCGTCCATCTCGACGGAGATCTCGCCTCTGTAGATCCCAAATTCCCCCGGTCGGCAGGGTCAGCAATCGCATCGATAAGGTATGCTGGTGGCTTTCGGGTCAGATCCCTTACTAGCGTCCAGTCCCTTCTTGGTATCCAACAGTCGCCGGTCCATCGATCTTTCATCTATCCTTATTCCGGCTGCTGGTGAGAACCGGAGTTTCCCCGTGATTAGTACGGAATGGCAGTCGGTCGATTGGCTCTAAGGTGATGTGACCGGAGTTGACCGGCTGATTGCCTGTGAAGGTACCTGGTATTGCTGGGGCCAAGTATAGTTAGTACTGTGTATGGAGTACTGTGCACAGATACCTCGGAAGCTTGGGCAGTATTCAGTCTGTACAGCCGTATTGACCAGATTGTCCACATATTTGGGGCCAGACAATGGACAGAGGACAGACTATCGTCAATCAAGGGGAAAGGGATCAATAGAACAGGTGGGTAACCATGGAGACCTACTCCGTCGTACTGTGTGCAATGGTCCAAAGTAGGGATGGATGCAAACTAGGCGTATGCGGACAGATACAGTTCCAGTCATCGTTCGTCTTTTTTTCAATAGAGAAGAACGCAAGTAAAATAGATCAAATCGAATAGAATGAATGATTCTTTTGGATTGATATTATAATTATAAGTATAATTATAGATAATTATTCTCTTAATGATCATTATCTTTCAATGTCATGGTCAATACTCCCTAGGTACTCCCGTAAGTTATCCCCTTCGCTTCCCCGGAGACCAATTTCCATTTTTCTATTTTTGATTTTTACAACTTCTGGAATTTGAATCGATCCATTCGGACCTTCCAGTCCTTGACTTCAATTTTACCGGATTTTCCCCCCTAAACCAGACCGGGCGTGGTTGGACCCAGCACACACGACACTGAGTTGTTAGTTCACCTCCTAGTAACCAACTGAGCTGCTCGCCCTCTCAGCCCGGCCAATTCATCCACTCCCCATTCTCCAATCAATTTGCCTTTCTCTTCCCACTCCTCAAGTTCCTTTCCTTCCATCTCCGCTTTCCAGCCGCCCTTACTCCTCTCTGGTCTATGACCAAGCTTCTGCTGGGCTGCATTCTCGTTTTTGACGTCTATCCACTGTGGTTTTATGATCCTACCTGTTCCCCGGACCACTTGGTGATAGTCCTCCCGGTTCCTGCTGTTCACAGACCTTCAGCGATGGCCCTTCCTCAGCCACCCAACTCGGAAAAGACCATTCGCAAAATTGACATTGCTCAGGTATTTGATACACGATTGTGCCCTCTTCCGGTGGAGAGTTTTGGGTGCTTTCGTTGTTTTATCCCTAGCATATGGGATAGGCGTGAAAATGGATGCACAGACGGGGAAGAAAATTAAAATCAAGAAGAAAAATCTCTAACCACTGGCTCCGTCACAGGTATCCCTCAGCCTCCAAGATCGTCTCGGCCTCGCCAAAGTCAAGTACCAGAATGGTCGTCTCCAGTCCCTCGACCAGACCGGTGGTCGTTCCCTCCTCCTGGGGAGTGACAAGCCGTCCGATTCCTCGTCCGAAATATCCCATAGCCGTTGCGAGACTCCTCTGACGTCCCCTCCCTTGCGAACGGCGACCTACTCGAAGGAATTGCCACGGTCATCACGGAATAGACATGCGGCCACGTTTGATTCCAGGGTGATGCAGCCGATGCTGTCGGCCGGCCGAAAGCGTCTCCGGTCGGACTCAATCACGGATCGTCCTGCAAAAGCGCCTCGGGCCTCGTGGAAAAGTTCATACCAACTCCCCGAGTCGTCTCCTGGCTTCAACCGGCACATGGGACATCGGCCACGGCATTTGCCTCTCATCTCTGAGACGGCGCCGATCCCCGAGTTTTCTTCTCCGGCCTACCATCCCCATTCGGACGATGAGAACGACCCAGACCTCCCCGTTCATAGTTTTCAACATGTGAGCTCGATGGTGGGCTCCTCGCCGCCTCGCACTCCTCCACCAAAACACGCTCGTTCCGCGCGGAATGAACGGACCTTGCGGCATGATGACGGGGCTGATTTGCTCCTGTATCTGGCCAATTCGCCCACCCCGGCCAGCGTCGCCAACAAGACCCACGCGCGAGACTTTCCCCCGTCTACTCCTCCAAGTCAGCATGCCGTGCTGCCGTCGCTCACACCAACCCCCGGGGGCGGCAGTCTCTTCCCAAATTTCAGCACCCCCAATCAGCAATTCAACTTTGCGGATTTTGTCAACGTCACCCCAAGCCCTGCTCAAGCACCCTGGGGTGGCCGTACGCCCGGAGGCCCGGCACGAACCCCTCTGACAGCAAAAGATAGGCGGCGGTCAAATTTTGACACCCTGTTACCTCCTGGTGCAGACAGCCCCAAGACCCGAGCGAGGGAGTCCGGTCTCCTCTTGCAACTGGGAGGAGAACTCCGCCCTTGAAACAATTAATGAACAAACCCTCAGTCATCCTTTTCCTTGTCTATCTTATGATTACCAAGTTTAATGACCGTTATGCTCACAACCCAGATCATCCTGTTTCCCGTCAACCTACCCCTCGCCTCATGCTCTGCCATCCCCTGCTGTTAATTCCCTCCGCGGCTGCGGTATTTGTCTATACACCTCGTTTCTTATGTCAATCCCCGACTTTTGCATAACCTTTCTTTTGTATGACACCCCTAGCCCACCACCTGTGTTCGGCATTCTTTTTTTTCTGTTCTTTCCATCATATCCCCCAGCTTTTCATTTGTGGCAAAGAATCTTGGAACCGAATCGCTCTGACGCGGTCAAGCTAGCTGTATATGCACGAGCGTCATCTACCGATGAATATATACCTCCTACCTTATTTTTTACCGACTAGTTTTCCTACGTGGAGTTTCTTCCAACCGTATAGCATTAAATCGGCACCGAATCAACTAATCAACCTTACCCCGCACGGATGGGCAGAGGTGGGAAAAAAATAATAATCCAGAAAAAAACAACACGCGACACCCGACGCGTCAAATTCAAATTCGTGTCTATTTCGCGCTCGTGCTAGTCCGTAAATGGTATAGTGTCATACGCCGGCCCTGCACGAGCTGACCAATGGACGACTAGTAATGCTGTTTAACCAAAATAGGTAGATTTGTGCCTTAGCCTGGAGGTATCCGTCATTTTCCGTCTGTCATCTGATTAGCTGTGAAATAGAGGTCTGATACCTTTCCTACCTAGGTAACAACGAAGGGGAGGGAGAGGGGGTAAAAAAAAGCAATAAAATAAAAAAAAAAAAAAGAGAGGATTAGGTGAGAATAAATAAACAAACAAGTACTGACATGAACGATTTATGATTTTTATACACTGTACTCTCTATTATCCAACATACCTTAGGTAGACACTAGACACGCATTTTGAGAACATGTGCCCGGAAGACCTCTACTATATCTGCCATCATAAATATCGTCGCTGACGCTGCTGACCCAGAGTATGCATGTATTCTTGAAATCCCTGATCGAGATAGTTCTTTATTATGTAAGTATCTGGGCAAGCCAACGATTCTTCTGCCAACGCCGCAGGATCATGATAGGTAAAATAAAGTCGCAGGCTATGTATGCGACGTAACCAAAAGGATTCTTCCAGGTCAATGCTAAGCACCAAGGTCATTCATTCATAGCCATTACAAGCTACGTCGGCTGCATTTCCGAAGCCGGATCTTCCTCGTCTTCGAGAACCGCCCGCTCCGCCTGCTTCCGCCATAGCAGGGCCAAATAATCCGACGTGGTCGCCTCATCAATCGACTTATCCTCGCGGACCTTCAAGAACCGCGGAAACCGCAAACTGAGACCCCTCTCTTCGCTCACCAGCCCAATAGCAGCGGTGTACGTCGGACTGAGCGTGATATCCGCAAAGGCCATCTCCCACACCTCCTGCGGCTCGAACCACACGTCGGGCTCGCCGTAGTACTCGACGTAGCTGGGCCGCGCGATGACGTTCGCGCTGCCGGGGCTGTATTTCTCCTTGTTGGATTGGTAGAATTTGTCTGTGAAGCCTGACATGCATTTGGTGACGGCTTCAAGGGTGCCGGTTTCGGCGTTGCGGACTGCTAGCAGGATCGGAGACCACCATTTCGCTTTGCGGCCTTGGCCGTGCCATCCTGCTACTGGGATGAGGTCCAGTGTCTCTGAGGAGGTGCTGTAGTCTTTTTTGACTTTGAGCCAGGAGTCGACGCGTTTGTCGGGCTCGTAGGTCGATAGGAGGGCTTTGCGTCGGCTGCTGGGGGCCCCGTTGGGGGTGTCTGTGCTTGGTATCGGGGTTGATTCTCTGCCCTTGTCGAAAGGGGCTGGCGCATTGTCGAGGACCTTGACCATGATTCCTTCGCATTTGGCGTCGGTCGCGCTTTTGAAGAACTCGAGGACGGGGTCGGAGTCAGTCGATGTTGCGTCCAAGCTCTTGACCCAGGTGAATCGGTTGGGAATCTCCACGAATAAGCTTCGTAGGAGCTCTCGGCGCTCGCGGAAGCATCGGTTCAGGAGAGGCTCCCCGTTCAGGTACATTAGGTCGAACGCGAAAAGGCAGACGTTGACTTTGATGCTCCCCATGTCGACGTTCTTTTTTGCTCGGTTTGTCAGCGTCTGGAAAGATTGTATATCACCGGTTTCTTGGTCAACTGCTACGACCTCCCCTTCTAGAATGAAACTTGATACGCTTTCACCTCGGATCTCCGGAACTAGGGACACGAGGTCTGGGTATTTCTCCGTCATGTTTTCGAGATGGCGGGAGAATATTGACACCTTCCCTTGCTCGTCGCAGTGGACCTGCGCACGCTGGCCGTCGTACTTGAACTCGCAGCTGAAGTCCCGCCCTTGCAGCTTCGTGAGCATTTCTGACAGGTCTCGTGTGATATTGCCCAACATTGGTCTGAGTGGAATGTGCAGCTGCAAACCACATCGCAAAAGCAGTTCCTCCGTGACGCCAATATCTAATAGGCAAGGAACAAGGTCGTTGTAGTTTGGATGTCTGGCGTAGGATGACTTGACAATCTCCTCCGCATTGTTGTAGATTCCCGCAAGTTCCTCCTTCTTAAGGCGCGACAACTCCTGAAGGGAATACGGTGTGAACTCGCCCGTATCAGGCTTCGAGAATAGACAGGCCCTAGCCAGAGCAATAAGCATCGTAGTCTTGACTGCACCGATCCGCAGATTCTGGACCAGAGTGCGGACAATGTACCGACTCTCCTCCGCACCACGCGTATCCTGGAGTAATTTTTCAACAATCCGTTGTTTAGTCTCCTGGCTTCCCGGGCCTTTGCTCGTGGCAATCTTCTTGAGTGATTGATAAACACCCTTAATCTTGAGTGGCTTGGGTTTTACCAACGTCAGGCTCTGTCTCTTCTTGGCTTCGAACGCTACATCCCCTGCGTCTCCGAGCTTATCATACAGAGACTTAAGACCCTGGCTATTAAGCCCATATATTTTCTTGAGGCCTTTCGATATCGAGGATCCCCCGAGCCCCAGCTCCATTTCATCGTACGGGGGCGAAATCGAGTTGGTTGCTAGCCACACCGCAGGGAGAACACTCGACGGATCGCTTTCTATGAGAACGCGGAGGAAGTTGACCAGCGTATCGACTATTTTGATGCGACTGCTTGTCGCATTGGCAAGAATAAAAGCCCTCGTCAGGAGCGCGTACGAAGCATCGCCGCCCGAGGCGGCCCAGTGCTTTTGCAATTCACCGGCATATTTTCGCGAGTCGAACGTCACGGGGCTTTGGTCAAAAGGGATAGAGAGGGAAACAGTGTCCTCGGTACCGGAAGACGACTGTAACGAGAGAAAATTCTTCGACGGAGCACTTGGCTGAGGCTGTGGATCGTGTTTGCGCTCTGCGATCTCCAGCGCCTCACTGGCTGAGGGGGTCGCCTTCTCCGCTTCCGGTTCTATAGTCGCATCTTGCTGGTTCCATTCAGCTTGTAGCTTACGAGCCAAGGCTTCATCCGACAGTGTCTCCTCTGTCTGATCTGTTCTATTGAAGTCCGGAGATGTTTTGGTTTTCTCAGCTTGCTTCGAGGCTTGGCCCTTGAAGAATGACGCTATACTCCGGGACTTTTGCGGGGAAGAGTCGAGGTCATCTCTCTTGCGCTTGTTGGTGGGGCCGGGCATGATCAGGGATCAGAAATGGACCTTTTACGAGTGAACCATGCTCGAGAGTGTTGGCAAAGGCGCCCTGATCCATGATGTTGATAGACAAAACAGTTGGGCAGCGGCGGTGACGTTTGTTGCGACGGAGCTTCCCGCTTTTGGGAAGGCGGCGTGGATCGCGACACCTTGTGCTTCTTCCTCCACCTAGTTATCATCATCTGGATCATTTGAGCCCCGCTGTCTATCCCCCACAATAATGGCGACCGCTCCCCTCGCATTGTCGTCGCATGAGCGAACTCGGGTTGAGGATTATTTAAATGATAAAATCCAGGTTTCTGGTGACTTTGAAAGCCTCGACTCGTTGCTGTCTAGCTTGCGGGCCCAACATGATCTCCAGCGGAAACAGGTGAGGACCACTGTGCCCCTCTCCGTGAACTGAAGGATGGACCCCATCTTTAAGTCAGAAGTTGCTAATTGTGTTTCGCAGCTAGCTGAAGCGCAGGAGGCCCTGTCAAACGCCACGAAAGCCTCGAACGATCACACCGAAGCGACCCGAAAGCGAGCCGAAGCCTTCAAGGCACAACAAGCGGATATCGATAGGCGCCTAAAGGCTATCACGCGGTCGGATGCCAGTGACCAAGCAGCACAGCGCTTTGAAGTGAGCATACAAAAGCTTCGGAAACTGGAGATTTCAAAGGGTTATGTGGCCCTGTTGCAGGAGGCGGAGAAATTGAGGTACCTGAATTACGGCGAGATTGTTTGTGGTGCTATCGCTGACGCACCGTATACAGCAAGGATGCATTGGGGAACATACGATCGGAGCCACGGCTGGCTATACCGCCGTATATTCGATTGCAAGGCATTGTCAGGTCACTGAACGAAGCTCAGCCTGCGGCGGAGGGAGCCGCCCCTCATCTGGTCAATTATGTTGGGAAGTTAGCATCGGCGCTGCGAGAACAGATGAAAACCGATTTTACCAAGCGACTCCAAGGGGTCTTGGAACAGATGAAGTGGCCCTCTAAAGAATTGCACTTCCCGGACAGTCTCCACGTCCAATGGAAGGAAAATGTCGAATTGCTTCTCGAGCTCCAAGTACCGTAAGTACTACATGCTTCAAGCACATGACGTCTCTGACCCATATGCTGCAGGGAACTCAAAACTCGCGATTTCTTTGCAGATAATAAGAGTGTTGAACCTCCGATACTGTGGCCACTGGAAGTGATGGTACATCCTCTTGAGCTGCGGTTTAAATATCATTTTAGTGGAGACAAGCCTACGAATAGATTAGACAAGGTTTGTGAGCGATCGCTTCAATGCATTAAACGTGATTATGCTGATGAAACTTTAAGCCGGAATTCTTTATGGCCCATGTCACGGACTTGATCAACAACTTTGGCAGCTTCTTCGCTACATATCTCCAGCCTATATTCGATGAGAAAGCAAACGATGCCGGTTCTGACTTAGAGTGGAATTTCTACAATGCATCCCACGCCTACATTACGGCTCTGTTGCCCATGTTGCAGCAGAAGATCTCAACATTCCTCCCTCAGATCTCGAACCACCCGCAGTTGCTCAGTCACTTCATGCATGAAGTGATGAACTTTGATGAGGAAATCCGCGAGTCGTGGAATTATCTTCCCGATCCTTACACAGAAGACAACTGGAAGGGGATGACGTGGTATACTCTGACCAGAGAAGGCTGGTTTGACCGCTGGCTCCAGGTCGAGAAGGACTTTGCATTGGCTCGCTACAAGGAGATCGTCGAAGCCCCGGGGAGCGGGGAGATTGATTATGAAGGCGTTGAACTTACTTCGACCAAACCGACCAAGGCAGCGATCCGTGTGAACGACCTCCTCGAGACGATCACTGAACGTTATCAGCCTTTGTCCTCATTCAGCCAGAAACTGCGATTTCTCATCGACATCCAGATTACGATCTTTGACCAATTTCACGACCGTCTACAATCAGCCCTGGAAGCTTATCTCGCGATGACCTCAACGATCGGCCGCACCGTGCAGGGCGCGGACGGCCAAGCCATAGAAGGTGTTGCTGGATTGGAGCGGCTTTGCCGCGTTTTCGGTAGCGCAGAATACCTGGAGAAGAAGATGGAAGATTGGAGCAACGAGGTGTTTTTCGTTGAGCTTTGGGCTGAGCTGCAGGAGCGTGTCCGGCAGAACAAAGACAACGGGAAGAACGTGGCCGGTTCCATGTCCGTCGCCGACGTTGCCTCTCGGACCTCGCAAGCGGTGAATGGCAACAACACTGCTCGTGGGGAAACCCCTGAGGGTGCTTTGTTCGACGAGACTGCTTCCGCGTATCGTAGTCTTCGCCTCCGGTCCGAATCTATCATCACCTCGACGCTCACATCCAATGCTCGCGGGGCCCTCAAGCAATACTCGCGCGTTTCTACCTGGGCGACCATCTCGAGCGCCGCATCGGGGCCTCTCCCTCCCACTGCCGACCTCGCGCCCGCGCTGCACACACTCTCCGTTGAAGTTTCCTTCCTTTCCCGTGCGCTGGGCATTGCGGCCCTGCGCCGGATAACACGCCAGGTGCTCCTATCTATCCAGACACATCTCTGGAGTAATATTCTCATGCGCAATACTTTCTCTGCCGCGGGTGCCGCCCAACTCATCAGCGATGTCGATCACCTCTGTAAGACAGTTGATACCTCTCTTGGAGCGGCAGGTCAACCGGGCGGTTCTGCCAAAACGCTCCGGAAACTGGGCGAAGGCCTACTCTTGCTCGGACTGGACAGCACTACCCCGTCAACTAGCGAAGCGTCGAAGCCCGAAACGGATGCTGACGGCGCGCCGCGGGGTCTATGGGAGGTGGAGAAGCGGCTTTTCAAGGACAACGAAAGTGCGCGAGACGTACTGGCTGAGATGGGCATCGAAACACTGCTGGAGGCAGAGGCCAGAAGCGTGCTGGAGAGGAGAGCCGAGGTTGGAAACTAGACGTCTTCTAACGTGCCGACAGGCATCTCGTATGTTTAATTTATTATTTTTTCTTTTTGGCGAGATATATAATTCATCCATTCTGAAAGCATTTACCTGGGCTTTTCACATCGCTAATGGCCTAATTGGCTTTGCTATAGTTGTTGGTTCATCCTACATATTTCTACCTTGTGCTAAGACCTAGCGATAGAGAAAGGTACTGTCAACGTGAGAACTGTTTTGGTATGTCATGTGTAATGCCCTAGAATATCTAATAAATTATGTTCTATGTCCTTCTCATTCTACATACCACGTTAACCAAATTCTAGCTCTATAGATACTCATAATGCCAGAAGTTATACTCTATGTGAAACTATATACTCTATCCCAACCAATCCAATCCCATCCAGAAAAAGCCACTTCAACTTCAAGCCCGATGATGAACGACAGGCCCGTGACCCCTTTCCCCAGGCCTCCTCCAACCACTTGTACCAGCTCCCTGCACCTTCTTCAAGTCCTCTACAACTCCAGGTCCAACCTCCTCAATCGCCCTAACAAGCGCCTCAACAGTCTCCCTCTTCGTCTGAACATTAGCCACACACCGGAAGAACTTGCCATTCCCAACAGCATCGGAATCCTCGCCTCCCGAGGGGGGCGCAAAATCCACCATGAAGCCCTTGCTGACAATGGCGTGCGTGATCCGCTCCGTCACCTTGCTGTTGGCCTTGCCGCGCTCCGTCTCGTTGGACACCACTCCGCGCGGATGGACCAGCTGCCGGCCCGGCGCATAGTAGAAGCACACCTGCAGACAGGGCGGCGGGTTCTCGCTGACGAGGATGAAGTTCGGGTTTTGCTCGACGAGCGTCGCGAGGTGCGCCGCGACCGCGCAGGCTGTGTCGATCTGCTGGGCGTAGCCTGCCGTGCCGTAGTAGGTCCAGCCGAGGAAGAGTTTCAGCGAGTCGGCGCGTCGGCCGCACTGGAGCGTGAGGTCAGCCAGGTCCCAGACTTCGGGGGAGTCGACGCCGATCTCGGACTCTGGTGCCGTGGCTCCGTTGGTCGCATCGTCGTTGTCGTCGTCGTCGTTGTGGAAGAGGTACCCGGCGGGGAGGGTGTTTGCCTGGTGGAACCGACGGAGGTCGGCGGCTAGGAGGAACGAACAAGTCACCGGGACACCGATCATTTTGTGCGGGTTGATAGCGATACTGTCTGCCTTTTCCGCGCCGGCGAGCTTGCCGCGCTGGCGCTCCGAGAAGGCGAACGAGCCGCCCCAGGAGCCGTCGACGTGGAACCAGAGGTTATACTTCTTGCAGATGGCGGCGATGTCGTCGAAGGGGTCAAAGGACCCCATGACCGTCGTTCCGGCGGTGGCGTTAACGTAGAAAGGCGTGCGGTTTTCGCTCAGCGCCTTCTGGACGAGCGACTCCAGTTCAGAAGCGATCATCCGGCCCTGTCGGTCGATGGGAACCGCCCAGACGGCACTGCTTCCGAACCCGAGCATCTGCGCCGCCTTCTCAATGCTGTAGTGGCCGTGGGCGCTGGTGAAGAGCACGAAGCGGTAGTCGCCGTTGCCGTCCTTCTTAGTGTCTGGGTAGAGGTTATTGCGCGCGATGACAATCGACGTCGTGTTGGATGCGGAGCCGCCCTGTACCGAAATTCCGCCTGCGCGTGGGCCTCGCAGCCCAAACAGCGCTGCTAGTTGCTTCCCGGTGTATTTTTCGATGATCGACAGTGCCGGAGATACTTGATAGACGTGCACGTTGGTGTTGAGAGCCGCGAGGATCAGCTCCGAGGCGACACCCGGTGCGTTCGTCGACGCATACAGCTTGTCTAGGAAGCCCTGGTGCCAGGTGTTGACGGAGTAGCGGAGGACCTTCTGGAGGGCTTGGATCAGTCCGTCCTGTCCTGTCCCTTGTTCCGGAAACTCTAGTTGGAGGATTTTCTGCAGTTCCTCTGGTTTCTTGTAGTCGACGAGGGTAGTGGTTGGTTCGGCATGGGCGCCGTTGGCGGTGCCATTGGTGCCATTGGTACCATTATGGAGGTGTTTTTGACTGAGGGGCTCTTCGTCTGCGGCGCGGATGAAAGGGATCAGGAGGTCCTCAACGGCATTAAGAAGCTATAGTTGTGTTGTAGAGCATGCTGTTAGCCTCATGCGGCGGTTTTAGCAGGAAGAGAGAAGGAAAAAAAAGAGCGAAAAAAGAAGACTCACATTGCGAACTTCGTCCGCACGACTGACTGGCACAGGAGTAGCCATTGACGCTGCTAGGGAAACTGCTCCGTATAAAGATCAATTCAAAATATATAAATTAACTGAAGATATAAAGAATATGCAGGGAGTATGTACATGCATGGATGCTCGTCGTGGTTGTAATATGGGGAGTGGGCCCAGCCGATTCCGGTGCCGATGGCGACAGATACCGCGGGGCTGACATCATGATCTACACGATATGGACTTGGGTGAGTTCACTTTATTTAAAGATTCCATTCCATTCAAATATTCAACTGGATTGGACGAAAGTAAAAAGAATAATTTGGTAGAGTCTGAACAGATAGGTCTGAAAGGGATAGTTGACAGCCGTGAGCGCCGTGACACACTCCAGTTCGATCATGCAGTGTAGATCATTGGGATTCATTTCATGGAGACGTCTGTTTACATGCGGTCTAGACTAGTCTAATATGACAAGGTATTATATACAGCAGAGATATGCATTCTTTCCACCACCCAAACCCTACGGTTTGGCCGCCCCGTCCGCCTTTGTGGCTTCCTCAGCCTTCGCCGCGAATCGAGCCCGCGCCAGCTCGATCTTCGACTTGGGCCGTTCGCCAGTGCCGTCACCACGGTCGATACCTTTCGCTTTAGCGGCCCATTCGCCGCGTCGTCGCTTGTACAGATCCATCGCCCAGTTCTTCCATACAGCCCGGCCCACGAACGAATCCCGGAGTGTCATCTCCTGCTGAGAGAGTTCCTGCGCCATGCGTTCCTTGACAAAGTAGATATCACTCGTCGCCGACCACAGCGCATCGACCACGTGGGAACCGCTGCTGTCAAGAGCCAGTTCCACGAGATGGCCTTGGAAGCGGGTTGTAAACTGGCGACGGAACTGCGGCGTGGAGGTGGGTAGGGTCATTGCTTGTTGAAGAACGCGAGAGGCTGTAGGATCCTTGGCTAGCTCGAGGAGCGACTCGGGGGATTGCGCGAGCAAGCTCGAGTGGATCAACCCACTGAGAGGGCCGCGAGCGGTCAACATTGTCTGCGCAAGAAGCGAACCGTGGAGCTTCTCGGCTGCAGTAGGTGCTTGGGTTTGATCAGCCCCGGGAGGCTGGAACTCTCCGCTCGGTTGATCTGTGGTATCGCCGGAAGTGTTCTCACGTCGAAGTATTTGGTTCAGTCGGCGGGCTGGATCCTTATCGTAGGCCGTTTCAAAGGCCCGAGCGAGGGGGGCAGTATCAACTCCACGAACCAGACACCGTTCAATCAATACCTTGGGCACAACCATTCGCGACCGTTCGATAAGGCTAGGGATCTGAGGGGACAGGCGATCCACCGCCTCCTTGAGATCGTCTTTACCAAGCCGTTCCAGGACCCGGAGGACAACATATCCGGCTGTGATGTTGCGCGCGAGTGAGGTGATCTGGTCGTGAAAGAAGTTTCTGTAAAAGCTTTTGAACAACTTTCCGTGTACGCATCGCACAATGGTCTCCACGAGACGAGACCCGACCGGATCGTAGAGCAGCCCGCGAATGAAGGTCGTGCCTTCACTGCCCTCTTGAAACTCCTCATCGGGTATCAACTTCCGGATGATCGAATTCGAATCCTTGGCGGCAGCCTTGCCAAAGTGTGAAATTTCCAGAGACACCAGCACCTGCAAAACCGGGTTTCCAACCGGATGGGTTGCCAGCGCCCTCAAATATGTATCGTCCAGCACAGATATGATATCCTTGATGATCTTCTTCAAGGTCTTCACAAAGGTCTCCGGCACGCTTCTCTTCTCTGCGATGACATTCTCCTCCTGGGTTTCCAGCTTGGCGCCCACCCTCTCTTTTTTGCGACTGGCGACGACCGAGTCGCTCTTTGTTACATCGACCGGCTCGCCCCCGAGAACGAGAAGGAGAACCCGGATCGTGTGGGACGCAAATCGTTCGGTCAAGAGATAACCCCAGTTCCCCTCCAACTCCTCCACGACCTTCATGAACATCTCCGCGAGCGAGAGCTCCGGCTCCGGCTCGTCGTCGTCGTCGTCGTCCTCCTCCTCATTGCGCTTAGCCTTCGCCTTCGAAGGCTTCTCCATGACTCCTGGCGCCGCGTGCACAAACAGCGCTTCACAGCAATGGCTAGCGAACCGATGCTGCACCAGGTGCAAGAAGTGACCGATGTACTTATTGAATAGCCTCCGAATCTGGCGCATATCCGATGCAGCAATCAACTTCTCCATCAGTCTGGAGCACGACTGACTGCACGCAATCTTCAGCTCCTTGCCATTGGCCTCCCTGTAGACGCTATCGATAAATAACCGCCGTTCCTCGGCGTCCCCGAACTGGTCCAACTCGAGCATCTCGTTCGCGCGCGAAAAGTACTCCTGCTCCTCGCTGTCCAGAAGACCGTAGAACGGCATGTCGCCGCCCTGCGCCTGCTCGTATCCTTCTCCATCAACTTGCATCTCCTCCTCCAGTGGTATGTAGTCCGCGCCGCCGGTGATCTCATCTTCCGTCGAGGGCTTCTGTCGCTTCGGCGAGTGCTCGGGCGCGTCGTCGTGCTTTCGCTTCAAGCTTTCTTTGTTGGCTTTCTCGGCCGCTCGGCGACCTCTCTTCTTATTTTCACGAGGCATGATGCGATAGTCAAGGGGAATGGAAGTGTTGTAGAAGCCTGACTGTTGTTCAACTTTTTCGATTTCATTTTTTTCCTTCCGGCTCGCAAGGGAAATTTTTGGATAAGCGGTGGTCCGAGCGTCTTCCGCTGATAGTGGGTGTTTGTTTTGTTTGTACTTCTATGATTGTTGATAAGCTCCCAGAAGACATAATTATTTTCAACTAGAATAAGAGGTACACGTCGAAGAGTAGCACTTTTCTTTGCTCATAACACGTATAAAAATACAAATACAAATACAGACAAAGTATTATATGGCGGAGTAGATTGCAGAAACGTGTCTGCCACACTCAACCCGCTGCTCCATGCTCACTGTCCGCTTCCCAACTTTGCCCTTGTGACGGGGCATGATCTGAAGTCGCGCCTCCTGCTTCGAGTGCTCCCCTCCGGTCTCCAGCGGGGCGTTGATATACGTCGGTTTGGACATATTGGTCCTCTTACCGGTTCCGAGTTGGAAGTGTTCGTTCCCTCCCCACCAGAGGACATCAAAGCCCCAGTCCTTGGAGCCTTCTAGAGAGGCGGTGGACGATCGTTCCAGATGGGCACTGTTGTCCATGACGGCAGACACGTGCGTTGTGCCGACTGATATTTCACGCAACCGGATTGGAGTCAGTTTCTTGGAACGCTCGTCGTACTCGAACAACTCGCTCAACGCCTTGACCTTTGCAGGCACGTCCTGGATATGTGTCCACTTTCCAGTCCCGAGAGCACCCCAGATTCCTCTTCCGCACGTCCAGGTATCGGCAGTAACGCGGTCTAAGTCGCGGATTGCGGATGGGTTTTCACCCGGGCCGACGATACGCTTGGCATCCACCGTAAAGAAGCTGTTAGCTCCCCCAGCTGCAATCCGAGTCACTTTGGGGAACCACATATTGCCACGGTAAAGCTTTTGGATGGGAATCGCAGTGGGGGTGTCCTGGAACGGGAGTGCAGCGTCAAATTCGAAGCCTAGCTGTCCAAAGGAGTTGTCGCCGAAGGAGTAAACGCTACCATCCTTGCCCAAAGCCAGGGAGTGGTAGTCTCCAGTTGCAATCTGGACAATCTTGGACCCAGCCAAACCCTTGACCTCATGGCAGGAATCCACGGGGCCCTTGGGCCGCGTCGCCCATGTCAGTCCAGGAACCCCCAATTGCCCGAAAGACGGATATTGTTCCGTAGAAGAAGCAACAGAGAAGACTCGGCCAGAGCTAGTCAGTAGGAGCGCGTGTTCCAGACCACCGCTGATCGCGGTAACCTTTTCGCCCAGCTTCAGGCTTGGCTTCAGCAGGCGATAGCTAATCTCTGCGGTGCCAGACCAGAAGGGCACCCAGGAGCCTTCCTTCAATTTGCGACCGCCCAACTGATCTTCCTTCGCCATCGGCAGGGAGTATACGTTTCCGTCCGATGACAGCGTCAGGATTCGGTCGTTGGACATGCACACGGATATCAGGTTCTTGCCAGTCAGAGTCTTGGTGGGCTTGAACTCCGTTTCCGAATAGCCTTTACCCCATTGCACAAGGTCGCCATTTTCCAGAATTGCAGCTCCCATCTTTTCTTGGAGCTTGATATCCCTCAGCACATGGCCGTCAAAATAATGAAGTTTGCGTGGGGTTTTGATGTTGCTCGTTTTGCTTTCGGGGTCCACCACACGATGCGCATTGTCTCCCCATAGGTATACTCCTGGACTCTTCACGCTTCGTTTCTCCTGTACAAGTGGGAAGTCGCTTGGCGCCTTCGAGAGATCTTGCGAATCGGACGGCGGCGTACCTTCGATGCGAGGTTTGCTGGATGTCGCATACGAATAGGCGAGAAACGCAGCCGTACCAGCTCCTGCCAAACCTAACGACTGGAGGAACCAGTGAGATGACGACGCAGGCTGCTCAGATGCTTTGTTGCCATCGGTAGGGCGAGTATAACTTCTGCG
The DNA here is from genome assembly GCA_023619815.1 of Aspergillus neotritici. NCBI lineage: Eukaryota > Fungi > Ascomycota > Eurotiomycetes > Eurotiales > Aspergillaceae > Aspergillus > Aspergillus neotritici. The sequence goes on from JALZYL010000001.1 coordinate 882,088, forward strand.
CCCAGGTGTTATGGTAAGGCGGCTGCGCTTGGGAAGTCGACGGTAGACGCTGGCGGTGTTCGCCGCGGGGCGTTGCATTCGTGCTGTCCACATGGTGACGATGTAATCAGTGATTCACTCCCTGTACATCCTGCATAAGTAAACTGGGACTAGACAGGAGTGTGTTCTCGCCGAGGAGAAGCGACAAATGAATGAGGAGAGAAAAGCGAGCTTCAAATACCCAAATAATAAGTTGCGTCAATGCGCGGGGGCGGAGGATGGCGGCAGAATATCGCAATGGAACGGCTCCCGAGGCCACGGCCTTGTAGAAGGTGTCAACAATCAACGGAAATCGGTCGGTCTACGAGTCGTCCTCGACTTCAATGCCTTTTGTGTTGGGCAGACTCTCACCGGTCCACATCTCTGAACAACATCACAGGCCCAGAGCGAGCCCTCACCCTCTCTCCTTCTAGATCTGACCTCGGTCCCACAATGCGCCAGCAAGCTGCGGGACAGCGAAGCCGTCGCCAGACAGCTCCCCCCCGTCCGCCCCTAGACCTCCAAGCTAAAAAGATCGAGAAGGTCGACGAGTCTCCAGATGGGTTAGACACAGTATCCAATATTCGCAATGAGCTCGACTTTGCCCAGTGGTTCAACGAGGTGGAAGATAGCTTACTGGAAACCAGCTATGATGAGTACCAGTAAGTGGTACAGTGGCCACGTGCATCCGCGACGATCAGAGTATGCTGAGAGCTAACTCCCCCATTCACGATAGATCTTGCCTCCACGAATTGCAGATGTCAAAGTCCCATTTGGATGCACTCTTGTCCGATACATCCTCCACTCTCGATCTCCTAAGCAGTCTGTCCAAAGATTTCGAGGCCGTCGAATCGCAAACGTCCAACTTCGAGAAACAATGCGAAGGGTTACTTTCTGCCCAGCGGCGCGACTTGGATCTGGCGATCAATATTGAGGACAATCTGCAATACTATGATTTCTTGGACCCTGCTTCGAGGAGGCTCAATGCCCCGGGTGCTGGGAATTCCGTACGAGGGCGGGATTTCTCTGAGATGCTCAAGCGATTGGACGAATGCCTGGACTATATGGAAACACATGTTCGTCCCATTGCCACCGTCCCGTATACTGTATGATGGCTAACTATTTTTTTTCTAGCCCGAACAAAAAGAAGCAAGCGTATACCGGTCCAGGTACCGTCTCCTTATGACACGTGCCCTCACCCTCATTCGAGGGCACTTCGTCGCCGCCCTTCGCGACATATATCTCAACGTATCCAAGAAGATCGCAGACAAGCAGCTTAATGATACGACCATGTCCGCCTTGTTGTATGCCAAGTTCCGGGTTGGCGCCCCCGAACTGAAACAAATTGGTCTTGAGATCCAGAAGAGAGCCGTGCCGCCGTTGGACCCGGACCAAGGTACCGAAGCTGAGTATCAGAGTCTTCTCAACGAGCTTCAGGACAATTACGCGGCGACCCGCAGTAAACTCATAGTGCCGCTTGTACGCAAGCAACTGCATGAGATCTCACAGGCACCCAGTACGTCGGCGGATCTTGTGTCCTTTGCGCGCGGAAGCATCAGCTATATCCGCGGCGTGTGTCTAGACGAGTACGACCTCTGGGGAGAGTGGTTCCATGGTCAGGGGGGGTTATATGACTTTCTAGAGTCAATTTGTGAGCCTCTTTACGATCACCTCAGACCAAGGATCATACACGAAGACAAAATCATCAGACTCTGTCAACTTTGTACCCTCTTGCAGACCCGCTATCTATTCGACCCGGAAGAAGAGACGGAGAGTACCGATGCGAATCAACTCGATTTCCCTGCTTTGATCCAGCCGGCTCTGGAAGATGTCCAAACACGGCTCGTGTTCCGCGCACAGGCTTTTCTCTACGATGAGATCGAACGATATAAGCCCGGCCCCGACGACCTTGACTACCCTGCCCGCAACAAGCAAGTCTCAACTGCAGTTACAGAGGGCGAGAACCAGATATCTGGAAGAAAGATCGCACCCGTTGATGTGCTTGTGAATCTCTCCAAGCCTTCAAAACAGGGAGAAGAGAACTCCGAATCCCCACAGGAGCAAGACCCCAAATGGGATTTCGAGTCGCAAACAGCCCTCAGCGGGTGGTATCCGACATTGCGGAAGGCCATTTGGCTTCTGAGCAGGATCTATCGCCTTGTAAACGTACTGCATCCCTATATGCCTCTCTCCCCTCTCCAAGCTCGTACACCCCACTAACCAATTATCTGCTGCAATCTTGTAGTCCACGGTATTTGACGACCTCGCCCACCAAATCGTCCACCAAACAACCGACTCCCTCCACTACGCCAGCACCCTCATCGCCGCCAAATCAACCATCAACGGCCAGCTCTTCCTCATGAGCCACCTCCTCATCCTCAAGCAGCAAATCGTCGCCTTCGACATCGAGTACGTCGCCCCAGAAGTCTCCTTCGACTTCTCCGGCGTAACGAGCACATTCTGGGAACTGCGCGAACGAGGTGGCCTGTTCAACCCACGCAACCTAATGCGACTCGTCGGCCACGGGCTCCTCCCCCGCGTCATCGAGAACATGCTCGACGCGAAAGTCGAGCTCGACGGGCGCCTCCGCACCGTCATCAATGACTTCATCAACGGCTTCGCAACAACAATGACAGCCTCCCTCCCCGCCAAATTCGTCGACACCCGCAACCTCCAGCGCGGCGAGCTCATGTACCCCACCTGCCGCAACATCGAGAAAGAGGTGCCCAGCCTGCGCAAGATCCTCGACGACTACCTCGACGACGCCCGCATGAAAGAGACGCTCGTCGGGGCCGTGCAGGACCGCGTCATCCAAATCTACGAGGAATTCTTCGACAAGTACACTTCCTCGGAGAAGAAGAGGGGTCACTTCGTGAGCAAGAAGGGCAAGGGCCGGGAGGATGCCGTCTGGGACGTGGATACATTTGCGGAGTGGTGTGAGAGCGTTTTTCTAGTCGGTGTCTCGGGTCATGGTCACGGTCACGGTCATGACGATGATGATGATGATGCCGTTACGAATAGGAGCGCGACGCCCATGTCTCAGCGGAGGTGAAGGGTGGCCGGGTCATACTTGCGAGATAGATGTATACAGATACCATTTTCTTTTTTTTTGAAATTCGATGTAAATACTTGGTGAGAGGATCCATAGAGCAGAGTCTATGTTGTTTTTAATATAGAGGAATTCTTACATTTACATTTTAAGAGTCTAATACCTAAGATCCCTGCTAGGGCTACACAGAATCCATCACACCTCTTCAAATATCAAATTTTCATAAAAGATTATAGAGAGTGAGATGTACCAGACAATAAATACGTTGCAACACCTGTTAAAGAAAAGAAAAGCCGCACCAAACGGCTGAAACATCGATAAAGCAATATCCAAAGTGAAATGAATCCAAAGATATTTTGACGAAAAAGCGCCATTATTACACGAAGATACAGACAGGCAGGTTCTGGGGGTATGATGCAAAAGCACAGAACAGCAGCAGTAGTAGGTAATCAATTACTCGGTAAACAAGAAACATCACGCTGGGATAACATGGCGGATCTTGGCGTAGAGTTCGGTATCCAGAAAGTTGTACTTGGGGTCGGGTTCGCAGAATGGGTGGCGGGTGAGGAGGGTTTCGGCTGTTGGACGGTCGCGCGAATCACTGATGGTTGATATGTTAGCACAGACCCCGGTGTAATGAGGATGAAGACAGTAATCAGGGGACTACTTACACAGTGAAACAGTCGTACATGAAGGCGAGTGCCGCCGGGCTGATGTTGATGGATACATCTTCCGGGATGGGAGGAGCTTGACTCAAACTGCCGAGCTTGAAGATAGCTCCGATCGCCTCTTCTCGACTCCAGGGCCGACGGCCGGCGAACATCTCTAGCACCACGCAGCCAAGAGACCAGATATCGACCTTGGCGCTGTAGCCTTGGCCCTGGGAATGGATGACTTCCGGCGCCATCCAGAATACGGAACCCTGCATGGAGTTGGTCGAATCGTTGCCGTAGATGTTATCGGTCTTCTTGGAGATGCCAAAGTCGGAGATCTTGCAGGACCCGTCGAGATCTAGAAGAATGTTATCTGCCTTCAAGTCACGATGCAAGATCCCCCGGTCGTGAAGGTATGACAGCCCGTCCAGCGTCTGCCGTGTGAGGGACTTGACGACGCTCTCCTCGAACTTGCCGTGTTTGCGCAGACAGCTACCGATGGAACCACCAGAAATATACTCTAGGTAGATCGAGATGGAAAGCTCACCCCGTTCGCAACCGAGATACTGCACAATATTGGGGTGTTCAAGGTGTTGCATCGTGTCAATTTCCTGATCCATGGCAGCAACCATTTCCTTGATTCGGTCCCTGTCTTGTCCGGCAATTCTAGGGTTGATCTCCACTTGCTTGACAGCCAACACCTCACCATTGTCAGCGTTCATGCCCAGGAACACACGGCCGTAGGTGCCTTTGCCAATTAGCTGACCGCGAATGATACGGAAAGTGGGCTGTCTTTGAGGTGGACCCCCTGAGGCAGCGCGGTGCTGCGGGATGGGATCAAGCTGGTTGAGTCGTCTGCCCGGCTTTGGACTAATCTGCATAATCCGCCCGCCGAACATCTTAGTGCTCTTCCGGCGCAAGATATCTCCAGACTTCTGGCTCCCAGCAGGAGCATAAACGCTGCGGTTCCTGTTCGACTGATTCGCTCCTTTGGCAACTTCTCGGATGGATTTCATCCGCGTAAGACCACCGCCGCCCACGCCGCCGCTAGAGCGATTAATGTTGCGTCGAGCAACGACACCAGGGTCTTGGGGTGTCACGGTAGGTTCACTCGAACCTAGAGGGTTTTCACCGGCATTAGGGTTGGGCTGCGCTGGGTAGGACGGACCGTCCTGTTTCTCTCTATGGGCCGCCTCGTTCTCCGCGGCAACTCTGCTTGCCGGGGATGAAGGCGGCGAAGGACCTTGCCCATCCAAATAAGGTGCATCAAGGTCGATATCAGGGAAGAAGTCATCGAGATGGTCAATGACACCCTCCACGGGAGGTCGGCTTGCCCAAACATCACGGGCAAATGAGTCCCGGCGCGGTTTCTCATCCTCCGGTGAGCCGGTCATGTCGGAGAACGGCTCCTTGCCATTCCCCGAGTCTCCACTAGATTGGGCGAAGGTCTCGCGGCTAGCACTAGGTGACCTAAAGCTCACAGATAGTTTCTTCCGTGAATTATTATCGGTCTTCACTGTGAGAGAAGGCTTCCTGGGTGTTTTCTGAGAATTCGAGGTACCGAAGGACACTGTGGCCTGTGTTGGCGTACTCTTATTTGCCAGAGGAATAGCGAAAAGTCCATCGTCCGAATCATCATCTGATTCTTCAGGCAGCATTGGTGAACGTTGGAAAGAAACCCTAGTCTCCTCAAAATCGAATTCAGGCCCATACGATTTGCGAGACTGCAACGTCGGTTTAGGCTCATCAGGGGCGAAATCAGCCACCACAGGCGACGCCTTCTCAGACTGGGGCTGTTCCTGAGGGAACTGTACAGCATCTCGTGATTCACTCACAGGCGTGCTGTGATTCGAGCTTCCGCTGGCCTTGGCGGTTCGAACCGATGGAGCAGGAGTACCAATAGCACTGGTCATTCTCCCCACACTAGCCAGCATTGCCCCAAGGCCGTGAGTCCCGTGAGTCTGGGGGGCTGGGGCTGGAGCCTGCTGTATACGAGGACGCTCCGAATCCCTCCTCCTCAGGGAATTAATCTTGGTGAGAGTACTTGACTCGTTCGGTGCTGTGGGAGGGTTGCGGAAAGGCACAAGGGTTTCTGCTTTTTTGTCCTCGTAAGGAGATATCCGCGGGGAGTCAAAATCAATGACATCTTTCCGTCTATAGCCCGTTTCGCTATAAGCATCCTTTCTTGGCGGTTGAACGTTGGAGATTCGGTTTTGTTTCTGCTTTCGTTCAACATCTCGTAGGTGCTCCTCTTGACGAGCTGCCAAATCAGCAGTTTCTGGATCAAGCGACGCTGCCGTTTCTGAACCGCCATCCACTGGGGACATTCCCAGGGAAGATTGGGAGACATCGCGAACAGGAACCTTGGCAGCATGCTGCCTAAGTTGTTGCGGTCGCAGCGTCGATTGGGGAGATGCAGGCTTGGTTTGGTTGTGAGGCGAAATCCTGCTTCGAGCGTCATCATCCAGGGGCTTTCTGTGCAAATGATGTTGACCTGTCGTGGGCGAGGCTGTCGACTTTTCCGGGATTGAGACACCTAACCCAGTATAATTATGGGTGCCAGGGTTGACGTGCGGCCCGCGTACATATAGCTTCAAAGATCCGATGGCGTCTGACTTTGTTCTCTGAGACAGAGTCAAGTCTGTATCATTTAGAGGACTATCGTGCTCGGTCTGACCAGGCTCCGTTTCGAATATCTGGGCCGCGGGCCAATCAGATATACCAATATTTTGGCAAATAGTCGCACGCAGCCTGACCACCGAATCGATGTCTGTGATATCAATCAGGCGATAGTTGAACCCGTCCCAAGTCACAAAGGCCCACTTTTTCCCTTTCTGCGCCGGTCTCGCTTTCATGGGAAGTCGCTCGTGATCGGACACGGACGCTGACGACGGGCGTTCCCCAACTGAAACATCACTGCTGTTGAGGTTCGGTCTAGTGTAGGGATGAGAGGTATGGTGTCGTGGGCTCGTTGGGGACTCCAGGAATAGCTCTTCGGGGGAAGGATGATTGGAGTCACCTGCCTTTGACTTTTTCATAAAACGAAGCCACCCTTTGCCTTGTTCTCGGGGGTGCGAGGAAGAATTATCACCGTTCGAGTGACGAGCTTCTTGTGGTGAAAGACGGCTGCTTTCTTGCTTGTAATTCTCGTAATAGCGCCGGCCCGAAGTTGAATCCGAACTGTTGCCCCGGGAATGCTCTCGTTTGACAGTCAAATCATTTGCGGAGGATGAGGCGCCTATAATATTAGCGTAGTGTGTAGCCGGGCTGCCGCTTTTCGGACTATCTTCGTATGCGCGACCAGGGTATGGGAAAATGCCGTTATCGCTAGACGACGAAACGTGCCTCCGATGGTCACCCTCGATATTAGAAAGCGCAGCCCGTGAGAAGTCTGAGCGAGGATGCGCTGGCCCTGTACCCTCGTTCGGTGTGGTCTCAGAGGTCGGATAGTCGTGGCTTGCAGGGTTGGGCGTAGTGGATGACCATGGAGCATTCTGCTTTTGGTGATGAGCCGGTAGCGAAGTCTTCAGGCTAGGACTGTTGCCCCCAGGCCCGGCAGAAGTAGGTTCTTGTGCCAATTTCGGTGAAATATCCAACCCCCCGTCTTGGAATCCCTGGGACTCACGTCGTTTGTAGGACGGCAAACCAGCATCGTAGTTTCCATCATCTTGGATCTGGCGAATCAGCCTCCGCATCCGTCGGCCTTCCTCTCGTTCACGCGGTTCGTCCCAACCTGTCCCGCTGGTCCCGCAAGCTTTCGCAAGCTGAGGGTACACAACATTATGCATTTTGCTCAGGTTCGGTCGGCCATTCGGCCCATGTCCTAGTTCCAGGAAGTCGGCCCCTTGTAAGTTTAGAACCTTGAACGTCTCCTGCCAGTCTCTAGAGAACCCATTCTTCGCAAGCCAGGACAGAATCCGCTCTAAGGGCCATTGTGCCGCAGCCTCACTGGCCGACATGCCGCCAAACAAGACGTTGTTATTGTTGTGTCGGTGACTGGGCGACTTTGTCAACTCGGTGGGTTGGTTTACGGGCTGCGGTTGCTGGCTTTGAGCGGCATTCATTCCCTGTGCCGGAGAGACAAGGCCGTGAATATTGTCGTTTCCACCCACTGATGATGACTGGGCCAAAGGCGTATTTGGAACATTTCCATCCCGCTTGTAAGCGCCCGGGTCACCACCACCATGCTCATAGGTGGGGTTAGAGGGGAGTCGTTGTCTGTCGCCGGTCGGCAAGGTCCCCTGGTCGTCGTACGCGGACCTAGAAGGCAGATCGAATGGGGGGATTCCAACACCTGCACCAAATGAACCACCCTGCGGGACATACGTTGCGGACGTGGGTGGGGGGTTTCCGACACCTGCACCAAACGAACCAGCCTGCGGGACATACGTTGCGGACGTGGATTGGGGGTTTCCGACACCGGGACCAAACGTACCAGCCTGTGGGACATACGCTGCGGACGTTGCTGGTCTACTATAAGTCGGCTGACTCGGAGGGGCCATAGGGGGTGGAGGCGGAGGCGGAAGAAATCCCTGAGCCATGGCCTGCCTGGCTGCCCAGTTTTGTTGCCAACCAAGATTACTCTGGTGTTGTAGTTGGGGGTTTCCCATTTTCGGCGCAGCGTATGGTGTCGCGGGGGGTGGCCCGGGGGGCGGGCCTGGAGGAGGTGGGGGCATTACACCTTGAGCTTGCGGGTGTTGATATCGAGGCGGAGGCGGTGGCAGCATTATGTGCGACTGGGAGGGCTGGGTTGAGGATGGTGGCTGCACTGGCACATACTGTTGTTGTCTTTGGCCGTCCATTGTGTCGACACTTGACGGGCCACGGGAACAGTAGTACGTTGCCTGGCTCGCGCGCGAAGTTGCGCATCCAAAAGCTCAATCGGGTCAGGTGCTGTCGAATACTTGCGATGACGAGCTTTTGTTGGATCCTCTGACAATGGGTCCTTTGTTTTTAAGAGCCAAAATAAAAGCCCATTATCTAGATCCGCGAAGAGTGGCACTGATTATTCGTAGGGAGCAAGACCGCTTATCGAAACCCTCGGGGAACAGATATACGGTGGGGTTGATGTCAAGTAAAACAATCGATCATCGCCACATACAGCCGTTCAACCATCAGCAGTCCATGGGTCTGATCGCCTATGGAAAACTGCGAAGCGATTTGAATACGAGATGCTAGTGACAGCGTCAAGTGTGTGCCACGTTGGTTCGAACGGTAGGGAAGTTATGGTACGGCGGGCATCCGGTCGACGAAGTCTATCCGCACAAACTAAACGAATAAGAGCGCTCTCTATCAATGTCGGGTTAGTCTAAATACCCCAATTTCCAGGTTGACAAAAAGGGATGACAAACAATGGCGACCTGCGTCTCGCGAAAGCAACCCTGGGTCAAAAGGGTGAACACGAGGATGCCGCGGGAGACCCGACGGGGATGAAAACATACCACTGCCGGTGAACAGTTGCTGGGAGTGGTACGTAAGGGTTGTTGGAACAGCTCCCCAAGTTGAACTGGTCCCGATATTTGATATAAAAAGGGAAAGAGAATCGATCCCGTCGCAGGTAGGAGGGTGTCGAGCAAGAGATAAATACTGACCGGGGAATCGTTCAGCGATCGAAGTCCAGCTCAAAAGTTTCAAGAGTGACGATGCGCTGGGGGGGGGTGGATGCCTTGGCGCCTGGCTGACCGCAGATCACGTGGCCGCATACTAAGCGGCCAAAAAAGCTCACTTCCCCCTTTTTATTTTGAAACACGCCTGATACTGACGGTCATTTTTTAGTATGATTTTTAATATATATATAAAGGGGAGAAATGAAATAAAATAAGACAGGGGAGGACCCAGGAGGTCAAGCTTCGAGTTTCACAAACTACAGAAACTAGACATGTTCATACCTGCCCCCCACTTGGGATTATCAGGAGTTGACTGATCATTTTTTTCAGCCCTACAATAGCGTCGTTCCAGCCTGCTCTGTACTAGATCTCCGAAAAGATCGATACCATCCCAGTAGATAGGCCTTGGCCTTCGAGTCTCAATGTGCTAGTTACAAGGTTCCATTGAGAGTGTCTTTGTGTAGACGAGCAGAGTGAATTAACAATTTGGTATAAGTCCACAACCACCCCCATCTTAATTGCCTGGAAATTCCCTTAAGGGAGCCTGACACTTTTGTGACAAACAGATCGGATAGTCATATTAGGATAAAAGACATTAATAGAAAATAAAGGACGATAGCAGCTTCGAGTGCGGTAATTATGCGAGCATATTCGTCAAGCTTTTAGCTAGACATAGATTCATTTATTTCTCTTCGCCGCTGCTTCAGCTGTGGTTTTCAGGGCTGGCGGGGCATCGTCCCGAGGCATATGGAGCTCCACCAACTAGTACACTTGTCAGCTTCGAAAGACGTCCCGATGTGGATAGGAGTCGTCCACGTACCTGCAATACAGACGAATCCCCGAATTCCTTGTTCGCAAAGAGCTTGGTCAACTCATCTCGGGTTTGGACCCTGTACCCCTTGTACTGGTCCTTGGCGCCGAAGACTACCGGGAGACTCTTGACATCCCAGGGCTGGATGTCATTGTATACCGCATCCCAGCCGTGGATATACCGCTCGATGGTATATCCCTCGTTGCAGATCACGAATCTGCCACTCGTGTTAGTGCATTATTCGAGACGGCACAGGCTGGGGGATCCTTACATGATGGGGTTCAGCTTGTTCCGGACCATGGTGCTGAGCTCCTGAACAGTCAGCTGTAGACTGCCATCGCCGATGAACAGCACAGTCCGGCGGTTATGCTCCTTCGCAGCCAAAGCCGCACCCTGGCACGCGCCCAGTGAATAGCCGATACTGCCCCACAGAACTTGGCTGATGGCCATGACATTGGGCGGGAAGCGAGTCTCCCAGATTCCAAAGTTAGAGGTTCCAGTTTCCGTGATGACAATGTCGTTCGCCTTCAACCATTGTCCAATCGTTGGCCACAGCCACGCGTGGGTGATCGTTTGGCTACCCGAACTCTTCTCGTCGTTGGGTACGGTGTTCGTAAGAGGTGGGACTGGCTGGGCGTTGACAGAGCCCATTTTCTGGATGACCTTCCGCAAGACCCCTTTCATATTGATGTCGGGATACTCCGAGTATCGCACACGAACGTAGTTGCTGTGGAAGTCAATCGTATTGAGTTGACCAATGCGATAGGTGAACCCGGTAGTGTTGAAGTCGGACTTGATGGCTCCGATGCTCAGAATCAAATCAGACGACTCAACCTGCTCCCGAACCTCAGGATACGACCCCGTTCCCGCATAAACACCACCATAATTCTTCTGAGTCTCGTCCACCGCACCCTTGCCCATTGGTGCCACAAAGGTGGGCAATCCGGAGGCTTTCATCAAGTCGCGGACTTCATCAAGGACTCGGTGACGGATAGCACAAGCATCAACCAGGATGACAGGCCGCTGAGCAGCATGCAGATATCTCAAAACGACATCCACGACATAATCCTCCTTCTCGGGGTCATTCGGGGGCAGAGTGAGGTCGATCGGGGTGTTGAGCCGATCGCCCTCGATTTTCTGCACAATCATATCCGTCGGCAGGGTAATGTAGACCGGTCGGCTGCGAATCCAGCATTCTCGAATGGCGTTGTCAATGAGCGTTGCCACTTCGTGGGTCTCATTTAGCCGTCCCATCGCGCACGAGATTCCTGAGCTCATCCTGGCAAAGACATTGAAATCTCCATTTCCGAGGGTGTGATGCAGTAGCATCCCGTCCTTCTGCGACCGCGTGTGTGGCTGACCGACGATGTGGACGATTGGGACAAATTCGGAAAATGCTCCAGCAATCGCGTTGAGCGCGGAAAGCTCTCCCACACCGAAGGTCGTGACCAAAGCACTGATCCCATTGACTCGAGCGTATCCGTCGGCAGCGTAGCCTGCGTTCAAGTCGTTAGACATTCTCTTTCTAGTACCGTGAATAGATCAAGCGTACCTGCGTTGAGCTCATTGCAGTTGCCTACCCACTTCAGTCCGCATTTGGGCAGGTAATCCAAGGCAACAAGGTTGTAGTCGCCTATATGTCCGACAAGATTAGTATTCATACTTCTATGGAGAACTCCGCTACCCGAAAGTTTCTTACCAGGAACGCCATGCACTGAACGGATTCCCACTTGATGGAGTCGCCGAAAGAGGTATTCGGCAATGTCCACTGGCTGGCGAAGCTCCCTGGTTGCGATATCGTTAGGCATGATGTGGTATGCCGTTGGCTATGATTAACAACTATGCTAGGAGACAAAACCTGAAGAAATAAATGACTGAGTGTTTTATTCTTGGGGAGAGGAATGGGCTGGTTGACAGTGTTTTATAAGGATGTAACAACGGCCGCCTATAACGTCATGAAGGAGACGTGATGTCATGTCCGCTTTTCTCCAAACCAGGTAGGACTATGTAAAAGGTAACTACAGAACCTACCCACTTTCCCTGGTCTGTCAATGCATATGCTCAGAATTCATGGGAATTCCTATGGTCTTTTCCTCTAAAACTGGCCAGCATCCTGGTCAATGTCGAATGATAGTACCTTGTGAGAAAGCCACACGGGCATTTATCTCCGGATCACCGCATCTTCACTCAAGCTCATTCGATCAGTTTAAGTCCGGATCTCTCGGGTGTTACCAAGATATAATCAGCTAACTAACTAATCCTAATCAAGTTAAAAGATAGAGTCTAGAGCATCGACTGGAGCTTGGTGGTGCTTGTTGGAAAAGGGTGGCATTCGATAGCATGCCATCAGCCTCACGGTATATGAGCATCCAATGATCCAAGGAGACTGTCTACCAGGGGCAAATGGCACATTCTTATTTGTATGCAAGTCATCTGCCAGTGATAACAATCTTGTTTTCACCATCAAGGAATCAGTCCACTGAGACTCGGAGGTCGGAGGGTTGGTGGGGTGCTTTCACCTCACTATCAGAGTGGACGGAACTGCCCCACTATTCCTATCTTGGATTTCTGATCTCCCCGCCGTGCCACCCGGGCGTGGCCATAGGCTTTCCATAGCTGTCGACAAGTAACGAAGAGTGATATTGATAGATATCAGCTCGACTCTTTGATCTTCCAGGGACAAAGTTACAGGCAGGAGATTTAGCTTCTGCTGTCATCAGTGTGGGGCCACGTATGGTCAAACCAAAATAGAGGATCAGCAAATCATCCAGATAACCCTGTGAACTTGAGAGAAGAAAGAAGAAACTAAAACAAAAACAGAAGGCCAAAATTACGACTTGAAACAGAACAATAAAAACAAGAATAAAAAGAGAGAAAAAGGACAAGGAAGAAAGCCGATGGCCGGTCCGGGAAAAAGACCCATCTCTGAGAATATGTCTGCCCAGTCCTCCAAGAAGCAAAAGGTCTGTCCCCTTGTCATACGTTTGAAGGGTCCTGTCCCACCTCTCCGGTGGGCCCATTGCTTCAGTCTGTTCATTGGCCAAGTTATCTAATGCACGGTATAGGGTGGTGTATCATGGCAAAAACAAAGAGGCAATAAGGTGACTATTGAGACCGGAGACTGGGGAGTGTTTGTCACTTGCGATTTGGGGAGAGAACCGAAATGCATTGCTGAAGTACTGGATATTTTCTCGCAGGTTGGTCTCCCGGGAAAAATTTTAAAGTTTCCCGTCTGCTCTAACCCATGGTATCTCCAGCACGTCGAGTCATCTGGGCAGGGTGAGGGAGCGGAAGACAATGAGTCCGACGCAGACGAAGACGACATCGAGACGCAGATCAGGAAAGAAGTCGAAGGCCTCAAGCCTGGCTCGGGCAAATCCCGTCTTTTCCAAGCCATCAGACTAGACACGCCCTGTGGTTCGTGCTGAGTTTCCGTACACTGTCTGCTGCATAATATCATTAAGGCTAACGCTGCAAAGTGACGTTCATACGATTCGACAAGTCGATTAATCCCGAGAAAATGGTGCACGAACTTTGTGAGGAGGCATATGCTCATCCTGAAAAGAAGCGAAGCCGCTACGTGAAACGCATGACGCCAATAACGTCCATCCGGAAGACGCTCAGCGTGGACCTCGAGGTTTTCGCCCGCGAGATTCTCAAGCCCTACTTCCACTCTGGCGGGGGACCCAAGAAGGTCTGTTACTCTTCATGGTAAAGCTGGGGGGAAGAGACCCCATTAACGGAGAACATCACAGTATGCAATTCGACCGGCTATTCGGAGCAACTCCAAGTTCAACCGAGACAACGTTATCAAAACCATTGCAGGCGTCGTGGGCGACGAGCATCCTGTCGATCTTACGAACTATGATTTGGTCATCCTTGTTGATGTTATTCAGGTATGATTTTGCTACTGGGATATCAATCCACTGTCACTGACTATTCGACCACAGAATGTTATCGGAATGAGTGTTGCTGGAAGCGACTATGAGAAGCTCAAGCGATACAATTTGGCTGAGTTGTACAACCCAACCCCGAAGCCGGGTGAAAAAAAGCCTGCAGAGTCCAAGGAGTGATGCGCGGGTAGTACCAGCCCATGCTGGGTCCAGGGCCCTTGTTTCAAACGACTCTTTACATGTGCTAGATACCTCTGTTGCCGGGTTGTGACGAATTATACATAAAATGCATCAGTTTATCGATACCAATGCACGGCGCATAAGCGAGGATTCCTGATAAGTTATATTGGATCCCTCTGACAACATTCTATGCTACAATTGGAAGTATAAGAATGAAGGGTAGGTGTTTATTTTGTTCAAGAAAGTACATCGATGCCATTCTTTTCTTGTCAACAACTACCTTACGTACCTCACCACCTCACAATGCGACAGTGCTACAGTAGACACTCAAGACGACCGTGATCCATTTCCCAACAAGACAGCGACATGTCATATGTCAGCTCAATAGATCAATCCAAACCTAAAAATACAAGAAGAGCATATCACCTATAAGAGCCTTTAGCCTGTATAGAAAACCACACGTCTTCTGGAAGCCTTGCCCGTACTAACCCTCGGTGCATGTGGACCGGAATGACTGGAGTGGGTTTAATTAAGGCGATTTGGAATACTGCGTCGGCTTCGGCAATCCGGCCGTCTGATTGGGTCGAATCTAGTTCGCTTACATCGCGCCTTTCTCAGAGCGGGAGACTTAGGCGAGCTCCAGAGGTTGCTACTGCGGTCCGTGGGGTCGACTTCACGATCTTCCATTCACCTTTCAAAACATGGGATACGTTTCAAATCAAGAATTTTCTTTGATGGATCCGACACTCGCTTAACCATGCGCTCGCTTGTTTATCCTGGATGCATGCATGCTTCGGTTAATTCGAGGGTGGCTCCCGGTCTGAACTAAAGAGCGGTATCGTATGGATCCTCACCAGCTACCGCGAACGCATTGCATCGGCTTGCCAGTGGCAGCAAAGATGTTCGATCCGCAGGTGTACAATCTCGGCAAGGTAGGGGGTTATCATTATGTGGACCACTGATTAGATGATCAGTCCGAGGTTTTATCTATTTTTATGTGCTTGTTGCTTTGTTGTTCTTTAATAAGGCTGTTATGCTCGGGGCAGTTATCTGTAGACCTATTCGATGAACCCTTCTGTTTGTTCGATCATAGTTCGCCATCTAAAGAATTTCTATACCCCCTTGTTTCTCGTGGTAAATTACTACCAGAGCACCATGCTAAACCTCCGTACCAAAAACTAGGAGCACCTATATCATGTCCCCTATAAGATTGTTTAGCCCTCAAGATTTGGAACATGAAACGCTAAATGACCTTGAACGAGTTGTTGAGCGCATCTTTTCCCCGCCGGTCCATGTGGATAGCATCAGTTTACTAGAGGACCATCTCCATTTGATCCAGATCCTCACTCTCGTCAACGGAAACCGGATCCTCCTAAAGCAGCCACCAAAGCCGACCACCCCCCTGTTGCGGCGCGAACAGGGCCTGCTAGAAACAGAAGCTCGAGCTCTAGCACTCCTTGAGAAAAGCGCAATCCCATACGTTCCGTCGCTGCTCCTTTACGATCGCCGGGGCAGTCTCTTGGGGTCTCCTCTGATTGTGCGGCAATATACCCCGGGGGAAACACTCCAGGCATTAGAGTCTCGCCTCAGCATCCAAAACCGCCAGGACCTCGACAGAAGTTTGGGGTCCGTGGCGAGTCAAATCGGCGGGCACGTGGCGGATTCATTTGGATTCCTGGACGAAGTCGCCCGTGGGTTCGGGAAAAGGTCGTGGAAAGAGGTGTTTGTGGCCCTGGTTGAGAATATCATCCGTGACTCCGAGGATGTCTTCGTCAATATCCCCTACACAGAGATCAGGCAGCATCTTCGTCGTCTATCGCCGGCCCTTGACGAAGTGACTGTACCACGGCTCGTGGTCATGGACCTTGGTCGGCCATCACAGGTCCTGTTAGATCCGGAGACGAAGAAACTCTCCGGGGTTATAGACTTTGGGGGCACGCTATGGGGTGATATTCTCATGGCTGAGATATTCGAAGACCCCTCGCCCGCCGTTCTAGATGGATTTGGCGGACACCCGATCAAAAGTGAATCAGAACGGATTCGACAGCTACTGTACGTTCGGACAAAAACAAGATATCGTACTGGCGAGAATGGGCCAACTTGCTGATCTATATGTGTTTGCTTGTATAGCTATGCCTGCTATCGTTCTGTGTGTCGAATCATCACAGAGTATTATCGGCATGGCAATGTGACTGTCGAGATTGACTCCAGACGACAATTGACGACGATCTTGGCAAAACTGTCTACCATTCAAAGCTCTTGAGTCGAACAGAGTATCTCATGTTGGGATTTAAAGCAGACTATGGGGCTTGCATTAGCCCATCTGTCACAGCACTCTGTCATGACGGATATAGATGGATGGGCGTCACTATATAGCAGTTGCAGGGCCCCCGCACTATAAGAAGAAGGGTCACGATGAAAGGCTGTCGCTGCCTTGTTTATCTGGCAGCCGATCTTCATGCCTGAACACTTCCATGTTTGGGCTCCATTCGTCATTTCCACTGTTTGATACCTAGGGATCTCGTTGGCACATCCTCAACCTCCAAATCCGTGGAGTGAACTTGTATATAAATAGCAGAATAATAGCTCCAAATCTCTCTTATTTATCAAATGTCAATATATATTCATTACCGACATTAATAGATTGTAAATCCAGTAACTGCTAGGACAAAACACTAGAATTATGACACAAGTGGCATCCCATTCATACCTCCCAGGAGCGCTAAACCCATTGCGGACTGCTGGGTGGTGGGGCGATCGACCGCCCCGCGACCAGCACTGGCAAATGGCGTCAACTGAACAGTCCCGCGGCATGAATTGAGATGCCTGGGGCTCCCTCCATCAAACACCTCAAAGGTTGCTGTTCCGCCCTTGTGAGGTTTCATACTATCACACTCCATCGCCCTCTTCCATATATTTCAATATCCTTTCTCATCGTCTGCAAAACCCCAAAACTAATGCAACATGGCGCATTTCCTGCGAGGGAAGCAAGCCGGAATACAGAAGGACTTTTCCGAGGGGTTGTCGCCGGATCTGTTTGCGATCGATGATGTAGGTTCCCCGCAGGCCCTTGTTTGAGATGAGCTGACGCTGATGGATACCACCTGTTATTTACAGTTTGCACGATATGGTATAAATTCTCAGATCAGCGTAGTCGCATACGATCCGGTCCAGTCTCTTCTAGCGGTCGGAACAAGTGACACCCAGTTTGGATGCGGCCAAATCTATGTCTTCGGTCAACGACGAGTAGCCGCCATCTTCAACTTACCGCGAAAAGCATCCGCCAAATTCCTTCAATTTTGCGCCGACAAGCTGATCAGTGTCGACTCCAAAAGTGAAATTTGTGTCTTCTCGCTCGACACGAGACAGACGCTGGTCTCTCATACCCCGCCGAACCATGTCAGTGCGCTGTTGACCGATCCGAGTCTCGACTATGCGTTTATTGGTCTACAAAATGGTATGTGCAAGCACTGGTGAGGATGAGGGACACCAAGGTATTGACAGGTGGACACAGGGGATATCATTGCCTATGACTTGGACCGCGAGTCCCTCACGCCATTTAGAGTCTCGAACCTATGGGTCCAGCGCAATCCTCGGGCGCGCTTCTGTCCCGTGGTTTCGCTTGCATTTTCGCCTCGCGATATTGGCAAGGTCTTGGTGGGATACCCGGATGGAGCCGTGGTGTTCTCGTTCAAGCAAAACATAGCGCAGCACTATTTCGAGTATGAGGTACCTCCCGGCGCTCTGGGGGGAAATTCCAATGTTCCGCTACACGATCTACACAAGCCTCGATTAACAAGGGCACTCTGGCACCCGAATGGGGTCTTCATATTAACGGTGCACGACGACAACAGTTTGGTCTTTTGGGACTCTAAAGATGGCCGCAAGTTGATGGCTAGGTCCATACAGACGGCGAACGTTGATCAGCCTGGTGTCCAACCTCAGGCCGGAGGTGCGACTGGCTTGATCAATCCCATCACGCAAGTTGCGTGGTGTGTAAAGGCCAACGGTGATGATAGTGGGCTGCTGATCGCGGGTGGTCGGCCAAAGGCAGAGTCGAACAAAGGCCTTACCTTCATTGATCTGGGGTCGAGTCCAAACTATCAGACTTCTTCTTGGGCCGTGATTACCAGATATTTTGCGGAACCACAGGCAATCAGTAACCTTCCAATTCCACCTGGCGCCGATGTTGCAGACTTCTGTCTCCTTCCCCGCGCTACGCCTTTTTATGCCGGGGCGCACGATCCAATTGCCCTCATCACCATCCTTTCGTCAGGCGAGCTGATTACAATGAGTTTCCCGAGTGGCCATCCCATAACTCCGACTAATATGGTCCACCCGTCTCTTACTTTTGTTCATCCTTTTGTGAACAAGATCAAATTGACTGCAGTTGAGCGCGGAGCTTGGCTGGGTCTCAAGGAAAGGAGATCCCAGGGGCCCAAGTTCCTCCTGGGTGGCGCCGAAGCAAGAAAGTCGCTTAAGCGATTTGAAAATCGGAATATCATTACCACTGCACATGGTGACGGAACCGTTCGCCTGTGGGACGTGGGACACGACGATGAGGTCGAAAATGGGGACGTCATCCAGGTAGATTTGTCACGCGCTGTGGGCCGAGTCGGCAATGTCGAAGTCTCAGAGATTTCCGTCAGTGGCTCAACTGGTGAAATATCTATCGGTCTCAAATCCGGAGAGTTTGTGATCTTCAGATGGGGCAACAATCCAAGCGTCGGCCGCGAAGAACCTCCGGGTGCCAATGAAGGACCAGGGGCGCTGACCAAAATCACCCATAGAACTGATCCTGCGTTGAAGTCGGGCTTCCTTCCACTTACACTGCTGGACATGCAGCAAGGGCCAGTGACTGCCTTGAAGCATAGCCAAGTTGGCTTTGTCGCAGCTGGCTTCCAGAACGGTGGCATTGTAATCATCGATCTTCGTGGCCCGGCCATTATTCACACGGCCCATTTATCTGAACTGACCAAGGCGAACAAACGGAGTAGCTTCCTCGGAAAGAGTCGTGCTTCGGAAACGCCCGCTCCGGAGTGGCCTACAAGCATTGAATTTGGCGTAATGACGTTAGAAGGTGAAGGTGAGGGCGGAAATTTCCTTTTGAAAATCCGGTCTATACTAAAGGCAATCTCTAGACTACTCAAGCATTTGCTGCTTTGTGGGAACTAGTAAGGGACATCTTGCAACATTTAAAATCCTCCCCGCGAGCAGTGGAACCTACGAGGCCCAATTCGCTGGCGCTTTGCTGCTAGATGACAAAGTCATCAAAATCTCGCCAGTCAATGCCGACAACGGTAGCCCTGCCTTGGCGACACCAAACGCCGTTGGTGGCTTGAGGAACGGGGCTAGAGTCAATGGCGTTGTCATCGCGGTGACTGTCTCCGGGTGCAGGATTTTCAAGCCAGCCACCTCGAAGGGTGCTCATAAAAGCTGGGATGACTATTTGTGTGACTCCGCCGAAGTTGTCCATGTCGAAGGTCGAGGCCATACCTTGATTGGGCTTTTCGGCGATGGTCATGTCCGCGCGTTCTCGATCCCTGGACTCAAAGAAATTGGGTGCAGTCCTATCGGCCACATGGCTGAGATGCGACGACTTTCGGATGCCACCATATGTTCCAACGGAACCGTTCTACTCTGGACGGGGCCCTCTCAAGTGGGACTTTTCAATGTTTGGTCATCCGGGCCAGGAGTGTAAGAACTATTGTCTTTCCTATTTCCTACAACTGGAGGCTAACAAAACTATCCAGGCGGCCTTTGGAGGACCGGCTTTTCAACGCGGAAGCCCAAATCCCCCCACGACCAACTATCAGCAATATCCAGTGGATATCCGGCACGCAATATGTTTCGCCGGCCGATATGGACATTCTGAGTTCGTACCATCGTCCAAAACACTATCATAATGGTCTCATGCTAACATAGTATCTACCTCATAGTCGGAGGACCCGATCGACCACCGTCCAAAAAGATGCAGGAACAAATGCGGTTGGAAGACCAAGAACGTCGGAGACTCGACCGGGAAGGCAGAACTGCGACCAATATGTCAAGCCAGTCCTCGGGAAGCCAGGAAGGATACTGGTCGTACATGCAACGTCAAGTGCAAGAGCGTACCGAGAAGCTCAGTATGGCCGGCGACCACATGGACCGTCTGGAAGAAAACAGCAGCGGCTGGGCTCGTGATGTCAACAAGTACGTCCAGAGTCAGAAGAGAAAAGCCGTCTTAGGTGGTAAGCAGCTACGATCCTGGCCCTGTTATGTACGCCGTCCGCATGCTAACCAAGTTGACAGCGTTGGGATCAAAGTTTGGTCTTTGAAGTATAAAATTTCTTCTATAAAGGGAATTGGTACAGATTGTGAGGTCAGAAATTTTATTCTTAGTTACATACCCCAATACATATTTATTTTAAACTGGTTGTTGTGGTTGTTATATTCATGTGTGATATATAAGCCACTATTCATAACCAATTCCGCGGAATTGGTCTATGATACCCTTTTGGCCGAGCGGTATAGTGGTTGTTCGGGTAGTCCTATATCTCACATGAATGGTTTTATACGGGTGGTTCGTTATCAATATCTACTTGGTATTCACTGGCTCGAGTATACACTTACCTAACAGATGTCACTTGACAAATTAACAGCAAGTATAAGAATTATACAGTGGATTTCTAGCATGGTAGAATTTAAATATATTCACACCCATAGTCCTAATATTCATACATGATACATACCATGCTCCGAGCCCCCTTGAACAACCTATCACTGTCACTATCAATTATATGTGCTATATAAGCTACTATTCATGACTAATTCTACAGAATTAGTCTATGATACCCTTTTAGCTGAGTGGTATAGTGATCACTCAGGTAGTCCTATATCTCATATAAATAAACACAACACTTATATCCTTAAGATTTTTAGATAGGTACAAGTGGGATAAGTGAATCCAAGACAGGCCCGAGCTAGTTATAGATAAATAGTTGAACATACCTATTTTTCTAATCACTAAAGTAAATAAATACTAAAAGCTAAACAAGCTCCCACATCACTCTAACACTCACTAGATTATGATATAACTTTGCCACTAAGGCCAGGCCACTATCACTTGAACAGCTGTTTAGGACTCCATAAAAGTAACTGATATCTCATCAGATAGAATATGTAATATTTACAAGGACTAAATTATTCACAGACCTCAACTCCCTCCCTCCCTCCCTACCTCTCTCCTCCAAAACTAACTATCTGGGCCGGCCATTGTCTTCAATCGTGCAGTTTCAGCCCCATTTTTCTGGATAATAACGCGAGGCGAAACACCAGCTCGCAGCCCCCACTATAAGAACTAAAATAAAAATAAATAGATGGCTGTTCTGGCCAGGGACAGGGAAGGAGAGCGCGGGGGGTAATCCTGCAGTGCAGTGAGAGAATCTTGGCTACGATGCAGATGGTTAATGCTTGTGCCGGACAGTTCAGCCAGGCCTTGCATTCACCTGTGAGGGATGAATGGGTGGGTGGTTGGTCTGTAGGTATCTAACTCTGCGGTCTGGAGAAGATAGGAGGGCCCTCCCTGCTTGTAGTGCACTCCAGGGTGGGTGGGGTGGGACTCGGTTGAGGGGACAGACATACTATCCCTTTTTGTTTGCCATGGTTACGGGGGAGATTGAACTAGCGAAGTATGGACAGGAGTGTTTATTTGTTGGTTGGCTTTGTGTTGATTTGTTGGGTTCTATATCGTAAAATAAATGATGCATATGTGAAGGTAAACGTAGGTGGTAGGTATGTATGGGGAGCTCCTATGTCATGAAACGTAGCAACCGATCATAAAATCATATGAAGAAAAGGATGGGCAAACATTCAACAATCCAGTTCGTAAATTTGGATAGAAGGGGGGAGATGCTTCAGATTAGTGCACCATGACTTCCGGATGGGACGGCTGGACCGGCTGGTTGGACTTGGAGTCGTCTTTCTGCTCCGAATCATCGCCCATTTCGACGTCTTCATCGCCGTCTCCGCCGTCTTCTTCATCAAGGTCGTCGTCATCGTCATCGCTTTCGTCCTCGATATCTTCACTCTCATTATCATCGGAGATCTCGTCCTCGTCGTCCTCTTTGCCACCAGTGGGCTCGGCACCCTCCATTTCGTGATCTTCGCCCTTTGGCTCTTTGTCATGATCCGCCAACTCCTTTACCAAGGCGGCTTCAAGCTCTGTTTCCTCAACACCGTAGGCAGCACTGTCATCTTCAAGACTGTCGGCCTCAGGCTGATCAGGCGGGTATTCGGCAGGGGCAGACTCCTCAGTATCCCTTGGAGATGTTAGTTAACAGTAATGGTACAAGGCAATTATAAGTAAATGACACACCATTTGATTGCGAATCGAGTCACTCTTGGCTTCTCAGCAAGGATGTTCCGACGGATGCGTTCGATGATGGGTTTCGCAGGCGGGTCAGCCATGAGCTCCTCCGAATCGTACTCATTGTTCACGTAATATCCCACACGAACGAATTCCCTCCCATCGTAGCTGCATGTGAGGAGGATCACAGTAACGCCGAGGATTTCAGAGGTAGGGATCCGCTTGAGATCGGGGGCATCGGCCTCGAAGATGAACTTGTTCACTCCCACGGGTATGGGCCCAACGAGAAGAGAGTCCAGCTCTTGGTCGTACTCCGAACTACTCAAGTTAGCGCATAAAATCCGACCAAAACAACCCGGGCGGGCTTCAACTTACGAGGTTGCAGAACCGACATAAGTGAGCTTCCATTCCAAATCTAAAGGACAACGCTCTGAATCAGTATTGCGATCGCAATTAAATTGTTTTGATTTTGGACAAACCTTTCTGAAGCTGCTCCAGACACTCAAAAGTGATCTCAAATTGATACGGGTCGAGGAATGTGGCAGGGTTGTTGACAATCTTCACCCCGAGGAGAGAGACGACCGACATGGCGATAGGTGGTGGGCGCGTTGTCTTGCGATGAGATCTGGGTTGGGTATAAAGGTTTAGGCCAAAGGCTCTGGGTTGGAAGTATACAATGCGGGGAAGAGAGTGAACCTCAACTCAGGAGACCGATATGGATTTAAATAGGGAGCAGAAGAAGGAACCGGAGGAGCTCAACGAGGGGGAGAGATGCACCAGCAAAGCAGGAAGTAATTAAATGACCAACCCTAGAAAGAAAGATCGACGACGCGCCGCGTTTTGGACGCATCCTCGCGCTCACCGCCTTCCATCACGTGACCATATAGCGTGACAGCTGCAGCTTCTGCCAAGCGTGTGGAACAGCAGCAGCATCATCATCTCCAGTTGGGACCCCCCGTCGACCCAACAGTGCGTGTCCACAAGCCGGTCCGTCCTCTTAAATTATCAGATTCTTTCGTTATTGTACTGGGGACCAATACAACTATCTAATATCGCTTTCCCCCTCCCACTCTTACTAGTATGTTGTTTATTCCCGCAGCACCACCCCCTTCGCGGAGAGATCTCCATGTCGCTAACCGGATCGCAAGACAGAAATTGTCTGTTTACACTTTCCCCTAATAGCGCTTGAGGCCACATCTTTCTGCCATGGCTGAGGAAGATGCCGAGAAGGCCTTTTTCCAGGCCCAGGCAGATAATGCGGAATCTGTGGAATATAAGGCCGATGGGGAACAGGGTGCAGATAATTCAGACTCAGACGAATATGATCCATCAAACACGCTGCAAGGCGAATACTCTACTACTCCAGCAGACCCTAAACAATATGAAAATGTTTCCCCAGAGGTCTCCGCTCCAGAGCAACACCAACCCGACGAAGTCTCCCCTCCCACGGACACAGATCCTGCTCAGCAGACTGGTAATGTCCAGCCATCTCAGGAACCTCAACGCGTTGAGTCCCAGGAAACAACACCAGCTGCTACATCTGGTGCCAATTCTGCTCCGCCAAAGACCAGAACAATTGGGGGCTTTGTGGTCGAGGATGAGGATGAGGATGAGGCGGGTGATGCAGATTATGAGCCTCCGGCTGTACTAGGTGTTGAGGACATGAATAGTATACCTGTGAATGTGCCTCAGCAACCCATTTCAGGAAATGCAAATGAAGATACTTCTACCCCTGATGTATCGTTGGATCAAGCTGCGCAGCAGTCTGTCAACGCAAACAATGTTTCCAATAGTTCTTTTCACCCTTTTGTCGCTGATTCTAAAAATGATGCCTCGACTCCATCGGGCCAGGACCTGTACAACTCACGTACCCCGCAGTTGGAGAATATGCAAAGCAGCGCTGCCGTTACTCCTACTCCTGATTCTCCATCCACTTCGAAGGGTCGCTTGCCCCATGACCGCATTGGTATCTTGGAGGACAGGATCCAGGAAGACCCTCGCGGAGATATCCCTGCCTGGCTTGAATTAATTAATGAACACAGAAGCCGCAACAGGATTGACAATGCTCGCGATGTTTACGAACGTTTCCTGAAGGTTTTCCCATTTGCCGTGAGTCATCCGCGCCTGTCATCTATTACACAAAAGCAAAAACTCATTCTTTTATTTCCCAGGCTTCACAATGGGTCGCGTACGCAAATATGGAGTCCGAGCTCAATGAACTCTTCCGCCTGGAACAAATCTTCAATAGAACTCTGTTGACAATTCCTGATGTCCAGCTCTGGACCGTGTATCTGGATTATGTCCGTCGTCGAAACCCTCTAACCACAGATAAGTCTGGACAGTCAAGAGCAATCATTTCATCTGCATACGACCTGGCTTTTCAGTATGTCGGTGTGGACAAGGATTCCGGCTCCATTTGGGCAGATTACGTGCAGTTTATTCGCTCGGGGCCTGGTAATGTTGGAGGGTCGGGATGGCAAGACCAGCAGAAAATGGATTTGCTTCGAAAGGCGTACCAGAAGGCCATATGTGTGCCGACCCAGGCGGTTAACACACTGTGGAAGGAGTACGACCAGTTCGAGATGGGATTGAACAAGCTTACGGTAACCCTATCGCCCATGCCATATCCAATTCATATATTGTTACTAACACTCGTTGTTTTAGGGCCGAAAATTCCTTCAAGAACAGTCTCCGGCTTACATGACTGCGCGGAGCTCATTTACGGAATTGCAAAATATCACCAGGGATCTCAATCGGACATCCCTACCCCGGTTCCCTCCTGTTCCCGGCTCCGACGGCGATGTTGACTTTGCACAGCAAGTTGACATTTGGAAGCGCTGGATCCAATGGGAAAAGGGCGACCCGCTTGTTTTGAAGGAAGAGGATATGGCAGCATTCAAATCTCGAGTCGTATACGTCTACAAACAGGCTTTAATGGCGCTCAGGTTTTTGCCGGAGATGTGGTTTGAGGCGGCTGAGTTTTGTTTCCTCAACGACCTGGAAACGGAAGGGAATGAGTTTTTGAAACACGGTGTCAATGCTAACCCAGAAAGTTGTCTGCTCGCATTCAAACGAGCTGACCGTCTGGAGATCACTTCGGAATCTGAGCAAGACCCTATCAAGCGAGGCGCGAAAGTCCGCGAACCTTATGATCGGCTGCTGGACGCTCTGTACGATTTGATTAGCAAGGCCCGTACGCGGGAATCACAGGACGTCGCTGGCTTGGAAGAAAACTTTGCACGAACTTATCCCGACAAGCAACCGTCTAACGAGGACGACGATGACGACCAGAACAGAGAGTCGAAGGCGATCGAGTTAATGAAAAACGCACAGATCGAAGCACTCCGAAACGCGCACGCCATTCAGATTGGGATTCTCTCTAGGACGATCTCCTTTGCTTGGATTGCTCTTATGCGTGCAATGCGGCGTATCCAAGGCAAGGGCAAACCGGGCGAGATGCCTGGCTCGAGACAGGTCTTTGCTGATGCTCGCAAGAGGGGGCGTATCACAAGTGATGTCTACATTGCCAGTGCCCTTATCGAATACCATTGCTACAAGGATCCTGCTGCCACTAAGATCTTTGAACGCGGCGCTAAACTCTTCCCCGATGACGAGAACTTTGCTCTTGAATACTTGAAACACTTGATCGACATCAACGATGTCATCAGTAAGTTGGACCTTTTACCTTTAGTACATGCTCCTTAAACATAGGTACTGATCCCTCTATCTTCAGATGCTAGAGCGGTGTTCGAAATGACTGTGAGGAAGCTGGCGTCCAGTCCAGAGAATGTACACAAAGCCAAACCAATCTTTGCCTTCCTACACGAATACGAATCGCGCTATGGTGACCTCGTCCAAGTCATCAACCTCGAAAATCGGATGCGTGAATTGTTCCCTGAGGACCCAACATTAGAGCAGTTTGCGCACCGTTACTCAACGGCTGCTTTTGACCCGACTGCCGTACGCCCGATCATCTCTCCGTCTCAAATGAGGCCGAAGCAAAACTTCCCCCAGGAGCAAATGGCGTCTCGCCACGGTACTCCCTCTCCAAGATATCCTGAAACATCGGTCGCAGACTCCCCGAAGAGGCCGTTGGAAGATTTCGACGAGGACGGAAGTAGACCCCGGAAATTTGCACGAGCCGAGTCACCCTTGAAGACGACCCAAAAGCGGCAGTTGGATCAGCAAAAGCGGCCCCAACCCGCTGGAGTCCAGGCGTCTCAATTCCGGTCCCAGGGGTCACCAGCCCCATTACCCAGGGATATCGTCCATCTGCTGAGCATTATTCCGCCAGCGTCCGCATACACGGCTGGAAGATTTTCGCCAGAGAAACTGGTCGATCTTATCCGGAGGATAGATATGCCAAGCTCTATCTCTCAGATCCCACTTCCACCGTCCGTCCGAGGGCTTGGGGGTGGCCAAGCGCCCATGGGAACGCAGCCATTTCCTGGTATGTCTCCACTCAACCTTGCTGTCCCATAATTGAGACCCTCCTCCACTCCGATCTCTGTACATGATCAGTCAAGCTAATTCTCACGGCATAGGTATTTACCGTTCCTGAACTACCTTCATCTCGCTCCAGACTGCTCGATGACGTGCATTACCACTCTCCTGCTTTGATTTCGCGATGACATCGCCTTACATACCCGCGTGGCCCAAAGTGTATAGTCCTCTTCAGTACCGCTTGCATTCGGGGATCGGCGTTCACTCCTGGTTTGGCAAACATGTTTGAGTGTTTGATGGCCAAGGCCCGGGTCAGATATCTCATTCTGGATTTTCTTAGTTCTTTTACCCCCCTTTTTCTTGGTTGGATTTGTTGCTCGCTTGGGATGTGGCTTGTACAGACGATTGTAAACTGCCTATCGGACGAACCAGTCTGGAATGAATCAGAGATATCGTGACTTGGCTGATTTTACTCAATGATCCTTTGTAGAAGTATAGTGTGTAAGTCATCGAATGGCTCAAGTGACTCCTATATTTGTACATCTTAGCGGTGCTCAATTTCTATCAATTCGAATGCTTTGACCATGCCGATTTCCCTTCGTTCCCACCGCACTCAAGTATGAACGGGCATGATAACGGCCTTGTCTGTGCTTTCTATCTGCCATACAGGGCGCTTGTATAGCCGCTCCTTATCCTATCCTGATATAATCTCTACTCCACGGCATCGAAACCCTCCTTGTTAAGTGCAATTACCTACCATATTTTCTCTCTAAGTAGTCTGTTCCCCAAAAACTGATTCTTCGACCCAGAAGCTCAGTCAGGAAAACCTGCTCACAACAACCTCACTACCTCACTAGCCCCCTCAACACCTTCAGCTTCAACTCCACACATATCTCCTCAGTTCAAAACAACCTTCCCATCTTCCACTCTGCTCATAAAGAATCATCTAAAGGTGAGTCAAGAACTAGGCCTTCGTACTTTACATGACGGATCATCTTCTATCATCCTCTACACTCTATCTCTCGTAAAAGCTCCCCTTTCCTTCACTTTTCCTCCACTGCACCTTCCACCTTCTGCCTTCTGTTCCTTCTCTGCTTGTTGTCCTCGTCACGTCACGTCTCTGCCACGCATCGCGTCTCTACCTTACCTACCTAGCAACCAACGCGTCCTTGTATACACACCTTCGCGTTCCCCTCTGTCCTCTCTCTCTTTCCCCATCTCCATACCATAGTCCTCTCTTCTGCTTCATCTCCCATCATCCTCACCTTCTCTATCCACCTACCTCGTCCTTATCTCCACCTCACTTTCTCCAAGCTCTGACCTCTTCCCGAACCTCACTATCGTTCCTTCCTAATAGGAGGCTCTCACCTCCCTTTACCTCAGTGAGCTCCTTCCGTCCAGTCCTATCTCACTTGTTCCCAGTCCCTCATCTTCTCTTCCCTCGTCTCCACCATTCACCTCTTTCATTCTTATCCAACCTTTCACTTCCTATCAGTCTGCCTCTCCTAGTTGTTCTCCATACCTTTGATCTTGGTACCACCCCCTCAAGGCACATCTGCGGATTGTCGACCCATACACATCGAAGACTTGATCTCCGCGTGAACACTTTTCTCTTCGTTCTCGAAATTGCCCGTCTACTTTCCGACGTGTCTCTGACAAGCCTGTCCCGGTAAGTTGTCGCCCTTGTGGCCTTGTGTCGGCGTAGCGTTAGCATTGTATAAGCCTGGTGTGTTTTTGCAAGCGGCCTGCAGAATGGCGGTGGATTCAGATTGCCTGCTCGCCTGTCGATTTCTTTCCTTCGCGTATGCATGTGTCGTGTGGACTGGTATAACCTTGTGCTGCCTTCTGGAGAGCCCCGGGGGGCTAGTTTGTTGCGTGACTGCATTGCAATGTCAGCAATTCCAGAGACTGACACATGCGTATAGACAATTACCAGAAAATCTCGAACAGGGTCATTGTAAACATGGCCGGACAGCACGCTGGGGATCCAGCCCTGGATCGTCCGAAATATGCAACCGATATGTGCAAGAATGTGGATCTGCCACTCGGAGCATATAATATCAACCATTTGGTGAGTCCTCATCCTGTGTTTGTTTCTCGCTCCTTTTCTTTCTTTCTTGTTCCAGCCTTGCTTTATGACAGTTCATGGTGGAATATTGAGAGAAAATACTTTTATCCATATCTGCAATTGTAAAATTATTTTCCATCTCCCTACAATCATTTCTTCCTGGGTTGTGTTTTCAGTCCATTCACTTGCCATTGTCATCACTACCACCAATACCCTTTGCAGGCCCCGTCACACCTCATGTTTCTCTCCCTATCCAGCCCCATTCACTTTTGCTCTTGGTCAAACAACCTCTTGTATATCACATATCTATTCATTGCTCGCCTATCACCCATTGATGTTGCAAACTGACATTCATCTCCTTGTTTCACTACTCCTGGATTGTCTACTGTGATTCACAATGGCCCATCTTTGCGAATCTCCCAATTATTTATACCCTCCTTCTTCCTCCCCTGGTCTTCAACTCTTCAACTCTTCTCCAACACACATCTCCCGCTTCAACTTCAACTTCAACTTCAACTGCATATTTCATTTAGCTTAGGCTCTTTCCTTTCTTGTTCACGCTCTACTTTCTACAATCTCATTTTCTGCATCTCTGTCGTCATGGAAAATTTCGAAGAGATCAACAAGCTTACTGGTGGTCTCCGCCATGTTCGCATTCGTGATGCTGACGAACTGAAAAAGTACGCAGTGCCGGTTGAAACTGTCGCTCGTCCTGGATTCAATACCACTGGCAAGGAAATCGAACTTCAGGTGAACGCCTTCCCCATCGTCAAGTTTCCTAACAAAACGATCTACCAATACGATGTAAGTAGCCCATACGTTCAATGATTACATCTTACCTTGAGCAATGTCTCTCCACACCCCCTCTCGTTGAGGATGTTATAACTGAATTATGCACTAGGTCCACATTGGCAACGGAGCCGAGAAGAACGCCGTCATCAAAAAAGTCTGGGAATCAAACACCAGAAAGTCTGCCCTGAAGCAGACCATTTTCGATGGCTCGAAATTGGCCTGGTAGGCAGTGATTAACTCGTCCTTTCTTTGTGAGCAGCGGTAGCTAATATGTTGAAGGTCGATGAACAACTACCCCAATGGCCTGAACGTCATGGTCGACCTGGATGCTGAACAGGGCCGCCCGGGTCGAGCCTCGAATGTCTTCCGTCTTGTTGTTCGCCCGACCAAAACGGTGAACCTTGCTGTTTTGAACGCTTGGTTGCAGGGTAGAACCTCCATGCAGGAGTCTGTCCTGGAAGCCCTCAGTAAGTGCTCTAAAAAATCATGTTTGTATTTGGGCTCCTTTTCTCATTGCTCTTAGATTTCCTTGACCATGTTCTCCGTGAATACCCTAGTGGTAGACTGGTCGCAATCAAGCGCTCCTTCTTTGATCCCAACGGTGATAACCGCGACCTGGGAAATGGTGTCCTTGCTTTCAAAGGCGTCTATCAGGCGATAAGACCCGCTCTTGTAAGCCTTCTCCTCCTTCGAGACAGTTGGTGTTGTTATATTTTCTAACACTGCCTTTAGAACCGTGGTCTCATTGTGAACATTGATGTCTCGAACACTTGCTTCTGGGCTCGTATTTCATTCACGGGGGCTGCTATGGCCGTGCTTGATGCCAGGGACCATCAGCATTTGACGCACCTGCTCCGCGCCACACCCGACGGTTTCGGTGGAATTACGGAATCTAATGGATTCTACGAGGTCCATCGACGGCTCCGAAAGCTACATGTGCAGCCACACTATCTTGGATGCCCGGTTAGTGGTACCACGTTCGTTGTCAAAGGTCTTCTGAACGCACACGCACGTCAGTATACGGTCGAGATCAAAGACAAGGCTACCGGAGTGGTCGAAAAGATGACCGTGGATGCATACTTCAAAAAGAAGTATAATCTGATCTTGAACAACTGGGAGCTCCCTATGGTCGAAATGACCAAGAAAGGCGTTGTCTATCCTATGGAGGTTCTGACGATCCACGGACTTCACAAGTATCCCTGGAAATTGAACGAGTGGCAGACCTCCGCTATGATCAAATACGCGGCGTCTCGTCCCGCGGAACGTTTGGGCTCTATCCAGAAATCCAAGGAAATGCTTGATCATTCTGCCGACCCCGTCCTGAGAAGTTTTGGGCTCCAAGTTGACACCAACATGATCCGCACCAAGGCTCGCCTCTTACCCAACCCAGAAATCCAATTTGGAGGCACCCAGCGCCTTAATCCGGGGACCAATGGTCGCTGGGACCTCCGGGGCAAAAAGTTCTATCAGCCCAACAAGAGGCCGCTGGAAAGCTGGAGCATCGGATTCTTTCCGGGAAAGCGCAATGCCATCAACAAAACCCAGATTGAAAAGTTCGCGGACGGATTTATCAAGTCCTACATCGGGCATGGAGGCAGTGTGCCCAGTCGTCCCCATATCCTTGAAATGAGGGAGGACATTGCGGAGGCCCTCAAAAAGCTCTACAACACAACCGGCCTGAAGTTCCAGAAAGATCCACAGCTGCTGATTATCGTCGTTCCCGACAAGAATTCTTTTACTTACAGTCGTATCAAGAAATCCTGCGACTGTCGCTGGGGTGTTCCCTCGCAGTGTCTCCAAGCTGCTCATGTGGCAAAGGCCAATCCCCAATACATCTCCAACGTGTTGATGAAGGTCAATGCAAAGCTCGGCGGCACCACTGCTCGTATCGTGCCCAAGGTCAAGGAAGCTACACTTCGCCCTAATTCCATGATCATTGGGGCGGATGTTACGCATGCTCCTATGGGGGTTTGGTCTCCGTCGATGGCTGCCATGTCAGTTTGCATGGATACATTTGGAGGTCGCTACTGGGGCGCGTGTGAGGCAAACGGAGACCGCACTGAGATCATTGCTCGTGCTAATATCGAACACATGTTGACCCCTCTTGTACGCGAATGGATGGCTACAGTTGGGCAGGGACGTGCCCCCCACCATGTCTATTACTTCCGCGATGGAGTTTCGACGGGAGAATTCGAGCATGTCCTCAAACAGGAAGTTTTCGATATGAAGTCCATCTTCATGAAGCTCACCCAGGAGCAGTGGAAGGGCAAGTTTACTGTCGTCATTGCCAACAAACGCCATCATCTCAGGGCCTTTCCCAGACCCGGCGATCGCAATTCGGCCGATAAGAATGGCAACCCTCTTCCGGGGACTCTGATTGAAAGAGACATCACTAGTCCACATGATTGGGATTTCCTCCTTTATTCGCACATCGCGCTGCAAGGAACCTCTCGTCCCGTTCACTACCATGTGATCCTTGATCAGATCGGCCACAAGGCACACGAGCTCGAAAACATGATCTATGACCATTGTTATCAGTACATGCGCTCCACCACCTCGGTGTCGTTGTGTAAGTCCTGCCTTTTTTCCATCTTGATGATCACTCTCACTAATATGAAATCATAGTCCCGGCCGTGTACTACGCACACCTGATCTCGAATCGGGCTCGCCCTCATGAGGATGTGCCGGCCAGCTCTGGCCCTCAGAGCGGCCCTCAGGTTAAACTCACCAACCCGAAGCCGAAGAACAAGCCCGTGGATCCCAGACTGCTCCCTATCCATGGTACCTCTAACCGTTTGCCCTTCGGTATGTGGTACATTTGAAATGCCACTTACATTGATCTCTCAAGGGTTGGGACTTCACTTTCGGTACTGTCTCTTTCGGGATTTTATCACTTGTCGTTTTTTCTGCTACTTTTTCGTTCCGCTCCGGACAATATGGTACGGGCGATGATTTCGTTTATGATTTTAGGTGGATGCGTGAGCTTTCGGGTCACGCAGTCAGTACGACCAAGGCGCAATAGGTTTATTTCAAGGTCAATCAATTTGGGACCAACGTTAGCGACGACCAGCTTTGACCGGGACTGACTACCCCTTCGCGGAAAGTCGATCTGGAGGATAGGTTATTGCAAACTATTATCCCATTTTGTACCTTAGAATAACTGACTTATGACCATCACAAATTGAAGTTATGGGTTGAAAACAATATTTTCACACCGTAGGTAGCAGCCTAAATTACAAAGCCTCGACCGGATACGCTCTGGTGGCGATTACAATAACGTAGAAATTTACTGCAGGGGAGTGGGGGGCCATCAGAGGGATAAAAGCACTAGACAAGATATGAAGGTCTTCATCTTTATTCTTATTCGAAGTATCAAGCTATGTACGACAGTCCGAATCTTTTTAAATCCTATAGACGAGAGGATATCAGAGAGCAACAAAAAGAAACACGAAAAAAAAGGAGGGGGAAGAAGAAGAAAAAATTCAAAAACAAAATCACTGAATCCACCCGCACATGACCACATTCAAAATACGCGTATAACGCAGGCTGACAAGAAAGGTAGAAAGAAGTGGGGGTGGGAGACTGAGACACCAAGTAGAAAAGATAACGAGAAGAAGAAGAAGAAGAAGAAGGTAAAGAGTCGAGAAGGGGGGGAATGTTTGGGGGCGGTGGTGAGACAGAGAGAGGGAGGGGGAGAGAGAGGTGTGATGGACGAAGAAGGATTTTGAGACCGTCCTTGGGGTGGGTGGAAATTTGAGGTATAACGGTAAGAGCATGGAATGGAATTGGAGGTCTGGCTGGTGGAAGAAGAAGCGCCCCCCGGCGTACTGTATGTGTGTATGTGACTTGTGTGGTACGGGTACAGGATATCAATTGGGGATGGATGGGAAGAAGAAAAGAAAAGAAAAGGAGAAGAAGAAAGGAAGGAAGAAAAATAGTACTATAGTGTATATGGATGAGGAATGAAAATTAGACACAGGCTTGCATGAACGGGGACAAGAAACGGGATTGTTTTTCATCTAGGATGACAGGAAGTAGTAGTTGGATTGTAGCGGCCGACCAGTATGAACAGGTACAGCCGTCGGGGTTTGAGAAGAACAGGCTGATGTAGCTGTCGTTGTTGTTGGATGTCCATCCCCTGTGTTCATGATGCAATGCAGGTGTCCAGTCAAGATCGCGCACTGTGTCGTTCAAATGTCCTAGACAGGGCAAATATGGTAAGGTAATGAGAGCGACGGCGCGATAAGAAGAAGGTTAAGCGCGAAATATAATCAAAAGAAAACAAGTAAGAAGAAGAGGAAGCCAAAGGTCCCAATAACGCATGTAGTCAGTAGAAGAGAAAGATGCAATACCGTAGACAATACAAGATACTCCCGAGGCCAGGCCCAGAACCACAGCAAATCTGCTATATCGGGCCAAACCATCCAGAATGAATGGAAAGAAATGGAATTGATCGAACAGGCGTCTGTCTCATGACGCATCGCCCACAGTCCCATTCGTGAGACGTGTGGTATTGTCGTTGTCTTCCGTTTGATCAAAGGTCGACGTACCGGCCAACTCGCTGTTCTCAGCACCAGCCGCGCCGGCAGAAGAACTATCCGCTCCACCTTTTGCATTGGGGATGTCACTGCTTGGGGCGAGTGAGGCATCTTCAGTCGACGGCTCCTTTTTTCCGTTCTCCAATGTGGAGGAGTTTGGATCTTTAGTGCCATCTATACCGGTAGCGGCTTCATCCCCATCGCCGCTTGACCCGGGGACCCCTGCAACTCCACTATTCTTTTTGGCTTTCTTCTTGCTAGGTTCCGATAGGCCAGATTTGGCGCCACCTGGGAAAGCATTGGGCGGAGGAGGTCGCTTCTGCGGACTTGAAGTTGGTCCTTGAAGGCCAGACGGTGGTGGGATTTTTCCGGATGCTGGAAGACGCGGACGTGCAGCCATGGGTCTTTGCTTTGGGGGAAGTTCGAGATCTTCGACCAAAGGCTCGTTGTTGTTGGCTTGCAACTTGTTGCTGAAAAACTGCTGCGCCAGGCCGATCTGCGAGAAGAGTGTTTCGGCGGTGATACGCGGATATGGAGCCGGAGCCGGGAAAAGAGTAACGGTCTGCGTGGAACTGGTGGGAGAATTAACATTGGATGCATACAGGTAGAATGTGGATTGACAAACCTTGTGTTCTGGGACTGGGCAGCGGTGAACATGCGGTTCTGCAAGAGGTGAAGAGGGACGCTGAGTGTTGCCAAACCGAACTCTTTGTCCAGCCCCAGCTCCTTGAACCCGAAGAAATCTTCGTCGATATCCTCGGCGAAGTCTCCGCCGACGAATTGCTCGCTTCCGTCATTGAAGGCGTTAGAGCCGTCTTCGCCTCCGTCTGTTAAGGCAGGCCGCAGAAGCTCAGAAAGAAGCGACCTCAGTCGATCGTGGACAGTCGAAAGCTTCGACCCAAGCCGTTCAACGTCGTCTTTAATATAAGTCTCTAAAGACTCGATGTCAACGCCGACGGAGGAAAGGGTATGAAGAACGATTTCCGGCTCTGTGTACGGACGCTTCCACTGGGACGCAGCAGAAGTATTCTCTACTCCGTCGCCAACTGGGACTTTGGGAGATTCCATGTACGATTTCAGTGTTTCACCAATCTTCTGGAAGAAATCAGCGGCGATATCAGCAACCGCATCAAGCGCTGACGGCTGATATTCCTCGAATCCAGTATGATAAAAGATCTTAGCGACTGAGCGCTGCAGAGCCGCCTTGCAGACCCAAGGAGAAACCACGGGTCCTTCATCGTTCATCACATGGGCTGGAATATCTTGCTCCACGAACGGCTCCGGGTTGTATTTCTGAAACTGGTTTTGATACATCTGCCAAGCTTTACGTTAACAGGGGTTCCCAGGGGGGACCAATAGATAATAATCACCTGCGACTGCAACTGCATCTGTTTCACGATGCCCACCTTGGAGCAGATTTTTCGGGTTTCCTGCATTTGGCGCATGTTCGCATCCATTTTCCGAGAGAGCTTACTCTCTGGTTGAGTGAATGCCCCTTTGGGGAGGACTCGCAAAAATTCCTCAGAGGCATCGATTATGTTCCCGCTTGCATCCTCTCTCCAGAGTAGATTCCCAGGAAGGTCGGGAATAGCAGACATGACATCGTAATAATCGGGGACCACGCGATCCTCATCGACTTCTATGCCTTCAGCAAGGGTCTCGCCCGCTGCATCTTGCTCCATGACTTGCGACGCTGATTCGCGCGCCTTGTCGCCTTCCGCGCTGACATCCTTTTGGTTTCTCATCCACCTTCTCATGCCCGCTTTTGTCCGCAGCAAAGCTGGTTCGTCGGGTTTTAATTTGTCGCCTTTGAAGAGCCTATGTCTTTCGGCGGCGATGACAGCTCGATCTTTTTGAGTAACTTGCTTCCACACTTTATATTCGGGATCTTCAAGTTCCACGCCAGGAGCAGACAAAGCGCTTGGAGCGATGTTCGACGGAACATTCAGACCATCGATCTCCATGGAATCGCCCTGGCTAGCAGAGACACCAGCACCAGTACCCACGGGATCTGACGGTGTGTGCGTTCCAGGGGGTGGTGGCGTCGCGAAGCCATTCTGAACTCCTTCCATGGCCACGTCCGAATCAGACTTAACAGGCGGTGGCGGCTGGGAGGATGAGCCCGCGGGGGGTTCCGAGCCACCAGAAGAAGTACGAGCCGGTGCGGTGCCCTTCTTAGAAGCTGATTTGCCCGGGGCCTTCCGACCTCGAGAGGACATGATCGGCTCGTCATCACTTTCCTCCCCACCATCTATATCCGCAAGCTGAAGCCTGCGTTCCTCAGCTTCAACCTCTGCACGATCTCGGATAACTATGTCTGGAATGAGAGGCACCAGCTTTTCCGACTCCCTTTTCATACACACGGCGTGCTTGCGAAGGAAATGCTCCGGGTTTGTGTTGTACTTGAAGCAATTAGACCATATCAGGAACAAGTCATCGACAAACTCCTGCTTCGACTTATACTGCAACGCCTTTAGCTTCTTTGTCATTGTGCCCAAGTCCATCGGATGCTTGATGACTATTGGAAATATTAGTATGGCAACGGACAAAGTTCAGGTCTTTGCGCTGATCAGGATGGACTCACTAGTATAGTAGTCAGGGGCATCCCGCTTGTTGACACGAGTCAAGAATGCAGTCGAGTGCTCGGTCATGGCCTTCAGCTCACTAAGGACTTTATCCGCAGATTCATAAAGCTCTTCTTGCCCAATTTTGTCCTCGCTGGCCCATTTACTCCGATTCTTGCGGACCTCGCTCATCAAGCTCCGTAGCTCCGCATCGGACGCTTGGACCATTGTGCGCTTCATATCGATCCTTGCGATCAAGTTCTTCAAGGTCAAGCTCGAAGCGCCCAAATTGGCGCTGCTCAACGAGCCGTAGCCACTACCGCTGGGGTTCGCGTTGTTGCCCGCATTTGCTTGACTCGACATTTCCGCCTCAACCTGCCGCTCCGACTCCTCAAGCCGTTGCTGGTCCAGCATGGCATCCCTGTCATTTTCCAGGGTGTAGAAAAGGGTGTGGAAGCTTCTCTTCGCCGACTCCTCGGTCGCCTTCTTGTCTTCTGCCAATTTCTTGCGGATGTCCTCCACGGTCTCCTTCTTTGCTGGTTTTGTACCGTTCGCAGTTCCGGATCCCGAACCGGTAGGAGCGCGACTAGGTGACTGGACTGCGGCGCTGGGTTCGCGGACAGGAGGCTTGGGTTTAGGGGGAGAGGGTGCCTCGTCATCGTCGTCGTCGTCATAATCATCATAGTCGTCGTCCAACTTCCTCGCGGGCTTTTTAGGTGGCGGCGGGGGTGAAGCCGGCCCGTCGGCGCGTTGGTCCTTGGCCGCGGACGGGTCAGGCTCCCCGGGTCCGGGGGGGGCGGCGCGGACCGACTCATCGGCGATCCGCTGATTCGCAAAGAGGTTGTTGATTTTCGCCTCGCTGTTTTTGTATAGATCCCGGAATGTGGAAATGCGCGGGTCCTCCTCGGTGGTCATATCAGCATCTGATATCAAACCGCCCCCATGGGGCGGCCCATCGGCATCAGCCGAGGCGCGCATCTGGGGGGTTTTGGAACCGGTGAAATATTTTGTATAGCCATTGACACCCCGAAATTCGGTCTGGTCATCGGGGGGGCGCAAATGGCCCGGAGGCATCCAGGTGTGGTGGTGTCCGAGCGACATGCTCGCTCCAAGACCCCGGGTTCTGGGGCGGGCGAGGGGGCTCGTTTCTCCACGGTTAAGATCAGGTCCGGCAGGGGGACAACAGAGGGTCAAAAGTCCCGGAAAAAGACATAGAGAAACCGAGCGGGGTGTTATCAAACGAAGGACGATGGTTCCCGTCCCAAAAAGTGATGGGATGGGGGTGTTTTCGATAGCGAAGAAACGCGGATTTTGTACGAGGATTCTCTGCGCGAACGGATGAGGTGAAGTCGAGGCGTGAGCGAAGGCGGAACGCCCGCCGCAGTTTTCAGACCAACCGCGCAGTTTGGTTTTCTAGGGCGATCAATCCGAAGTCTACAGGGCGCCAAATCAGTGGGAGGGTTTGGATGAACGAAGGAGAATATATTATTATTCTTCTTCTATTCCATTCAATAGACAAATGCAACAATCAGTATAATTACAATAGACGTTTTGAACAAGCAGGTCTGGTCTCAGTTCGCAGCCCAGTGACCGAAATCTGGTACTGTATTTACCATACGTGTCATATACACACAGCAACCGGGCACCGTGTGGTGAGAGATGGGCGTAACATGTCTGTATGATACCGTACTCGAACCGTCCGGCCCTGCCAGGCACCTCGTTGGCCTTTTGATTCCTCAGGCAGGCAGGCAGCGTCATCGGATTCGGAGAGCTCCTCAGGCTCACACGGAAATCTGTCCAGCTACTTATGACTTACTAGACTCATCCTTCTGCTTCGTCTTCCCTCGTACTCCTCTCCCTCCTCTTCCTCCCCGTCTCACCCCCGGTCCTCGACCATCTGCAAGATGCGAATTCGCTATCCTTTTGCAGGTATGTCTCTTCCGAGGTCTCCATCCAATGCATTCAACCCTTGATCTCCCCGCATCACCAGAAAGAATCCGGAATCCGGGGAATTCCTCATCGCCGATCGGCTGTCATCCGCCTATCTGGCCACCTACTGACCACCTAGCAATCTTCATGACACCATACCCTCCCTCCAAGCGCTCAATCTTCCTCCCAGCTAACTCTCTTCGCATCACAGGCGCCTTCCTCTTCCTCTTCTTCCTAGCCGGCTACATCGGACTCCTCCCGCATAGCGAAAACCCCAGCATCCCCCCCCAATACCAACCCAATGATAAGCTCCTCCACGCCGTCACCTTCTTCCTCATCTCGCTCGTCTTCTACTGGATCCCGGACACCACCCGACGCCGCAGTCTACATCTGACGCTCCTCGTCTGCACCATCGGACTGGGAATCGGCTCCGAGATCGTCCAGGGCGCTCTCCCCATCGGCCGCGACTTCGACCCGTTCGATCTCCTCGCCAACCTCGTCGGCAGCTTAAGCGCAGTCGGCCTCTGCAGCTGGTACCACCGGCGCATGCTCGAGCGGCGACGCAAGGCCCGCTTCGGCGCCTACGGTGACGGCGCTGCGGACGATGTCGAGCTCGGTGTCCCCCACGGCGATGACGACCACCACTTAGGCCCGCAGGAAACAGGCGTGACTACCCTGGAGCGCGAGGTCGACAATTGGGACGAGAACGCTGTGGACAATTGGGATGAGGCTGAAGATGAGCCCGCCGCTCCCGCTTCTTCCCAGAGACCTTCGCCTCCGGCATATACGCCTTCTCCGGGTGTGGCATCACCAGGCGCTCGTGTCGAGGAGGCCGAAGGAAAACGGAACGATTAATTTATGATTTTTAAGTATGTCGGTGCAGCGTGAGTACGATTGGTCTGGTACAGTATATTACATTATATTATATCAGGTACTTCTGGATGGTCTGTCCACAAGTCGGCAGGAACAAGAACCAAGTGACATCCAATCCGATAGCTCCGGTGCCCCTCGTCATGATGATTATTTTGATTTTTCCTCTTGTCTCTCATATGATGTCGTATGATTCCTGTTTCTCTTTATTCGAACTCAAGCCATGTCAACACCACCGTGATGTCTAATTATTCAATGGAAGGAAAATAAAACATGACCTCGAATTCAAAATATCACTTCACCATAGGACTCTAAATCCGGAAAACCTCAAAACCAAACAAACATCATTGTATATTCATCAGGTACCCCCCGAGAAAAGTCGATGATTAATTAAGTTCTTCCTTTTCATCATCATGCAGCCAAGTCCTGCATCATAAGGTACATACTTCTTTCCCCGGGAAAAAGAAAAGAAAGAGGACACATAATAATAATAGCTTATTATAAGCAAATAACTGAATAATTTTTTTTTTTATTGATTTATTTATTTTATCTCTGAATATAAGTCGTAAGTAATGAGATATTTGGTAGAGTTTGATCGGATGACATTAGATCTTGAATGGTCAGTGCAGGTAGGTGGCCTCTGCAATATATATATGTACCTCTTGTAGGCGCTTTGCAGACGACATCAATAATTAAGGTATATATATCATTGCCTGCATCGACAGATTAATTAACAACCAAACAAAAAAAAAAAACCAAAAAAAAAAAAAAAAAAAAAAAAAAAAAGACAAACAGTTAGTAGCAAAACCCGCACTGACAGACTGCTAAAGCCGAACAGGTACACAGGTACACCCACCCCTACCCTGCATCTGCCTCCACGTGGGCTACCTTACCAGATATATACAATAAAAGAAAACAGCTACATATCGAAAAGAGAAAAAGAAAATAACGAGGAAAAAGAAGAAGAAGAAGCAGGGAAGTAAAGAGAAAGACGACCAGGCCATTTTCTCCATATTAAATTGCTCAACTCAACGCAACCAATTATGGTACACCAGTTCTAATGCTAGACATCATCACAGCCAGAAAAAAAAATATAAAAATAAAAATAAACAATGCCAGGAAAGGAAAGACAGGGCAAAATAAGAAGTAAGAAAGAAAAAGGATAGACAGGTACATTGTTCGTTTGAGCCTTGGAGAATATGGGATTTGGAAGACACCGCTCTAAACAAGCAGACCATGGGGAGGGATTGTAAGGGAAAGGGGAAGAAGACAATAAATGGGAAACGTGACTGTCGTGGTACAACCAAATATGACACTATGCTATGCAGTAGTGCACACAAACACGAAAACTCAAGATGAAACCAAATTGAAACCGATGCAAGCCAGGTAATACAGGAAGCAAAAAGAAACGAAAAGGGGGGAACAAGCAACTAGCATAAAACATATGTACGTGATTAGAAGATGCTATGGCCGTATAAGGAGCATGTGATCCTCGAATTGTGAGGTGCCAGAAACCGAGCCAAGTTCATTGATCATCATCATCATCAGAATCCGCTGGAGTGCTGGAGCGGCTTCTGGTGGGCGTGGAAGGGTCACCTGTCGGCTTCAACTCCGGCTTCGAGGAGGGCAAATACTCCGACTCGTCGGATAGTTTGGCCATCTTGGTGGACCTTTCGTCGGACTTGCGACCGGTGGAACTGGGTATCTTGCCGAGTTTGATATCGGCCTGCTCTCGCAGGACTTCGTAGATGAACTGCAGCTGCATTTCGTTGTAAACCATCATCATCCGTTGTTCGCGCATCTCGTTGACAACCTCGAAGACCGGGTCGACCTCCGGGTCGTCGACCTCGAGTAGCTGGCCCGATTCGAGCTCCTGGAGGAGGTGGTCGAGAGCGATGAACGTGCCGGTCCGACCTACGCCGGCGCTACAGTGCACAATGCGAGGGTTGTCTGGGGCGCATTTCTCGCCTGAGAGCCTGATCAGCTGGAGAAGCGCGTCGCGATCCTCGCCCTCTGGCTTGGAATAATCCGCCCAGCCGGCAAAGAGAAAGTGCCAGACATTCTTGGACTCCGTTCCCACTTTCAGCTCCAGTTTGCGGATTTCTGAGCGCGAATCAGAGTCCAACGTGGTCTCTAGGAGAGTGACTTGCGCCAATGTTTCCGTTTCTTGGTCGTCCTCGTTGATGAACGGATCGCTATCGTCGTCTCGGAGAAGCAGGGAGGGTTTGTCTGGGTTGATCGGAAAATACTGGGCGCATTTTTCTCGACCCAACTCAAAGGTCTGGGTGAGCATGACAATTACCGCGACTTCTTTGGATTCGTGAAAGACCATATGCCAGAAGTGGGCGATGTTGCCAACTTTCGGACCCTGTTCGATCCATCGTCAGATGGCACGGCGGTCATTCAAAGGGGTCGCGCAAACTAACCTGGGTGGCAATATACCTCCGCTCCTGCTCCGACACCGAATCCCTTAAAACGATCGGGGACGCATTAATGAAGTCACACTCGCCCTCAGGGACATGCAGGTGGATGCGCGAGTTTGCCCACGCCTGCACATTCATGTAGCGATTCCGTGCTTTGACTTCAGGATCCGTCTCCAGAGCCCACCGGTGAGAGGGGTCGTTGGCCTGCAACCCCTCTGTAACACGAGTTCTTTGCATCCATTCCAGGTCTTCGAACCTACGATGAATTTCTAGGTCAGTCAGCCGGGGACCCGTTTGGAGACCCAAGGGACCGTAGAAGCAAAGTGCGGGGGAGGGGTGGGCGTCAGCGGGCGCAAAGGGAAAAAAAAAAGTAAAAACTCACCTAAACCCGACTGACAGAGAAAAGGAGGAATCAGTTCATTATCACCCGCCTCCAGGTCGAAAAATTCCTGATCTGGATCATCGAGTCCCTCCAAGCCCTCATCGTGGTCTCCAGGATGCGCCCGCTTGGTGGCTTGAACGCTGGTATCGATTTTAATGGTAGGATGAGCCATCTTGGCCGCAGCGATCCTTTGGAAGGCCCGAACCTTACCCAGGACGCCGCGCGCCTTTCTCGAGACCCGCTTTCTGGTCGAGAGGGATTTTCGGGGACCGTTGTGAAGGCTGACGACGTCGGGGGATGCAGCGCGCGAGAGTGGTGCGGTGGACGGGTGCCCCTCGTGGAACGAAGGTGATGGTGATGGATCGTCGTTTGCGCTTTTCGGAGGCGGCGGCAGGGATGATATCTGTAGCGCGGACAGATCGGGACAGCTGTGGAAGCTGCCCCTCAACACACTCGGCTTGGCCAGATTTTTCGATCTCACCGGGTCAAGTCGCTGCCGAATCTGAATGGGTGGATGGTTCGTATAGTAGCGCGACGCTCGTGCGGCCACTTTTGCGACAGTCGATTTGGCCTGCGCTTCGACAGGCCTATTTTGAGACAACAGCGCTGGGGATTGGAAGTCCTGGGATCCCAGCACTTCCTCTTGATGAACGTGTGAATGTGTGCCAGGAATTCTAGTAATTGATTATCGCCGTCAATTCTTTTCCTCCTCCTTTGTCCTTCTCCCGCCCGTCTTCTTTTATTCTTTCTTTGTTCACTCTTTTCAGCTTTTAAAATTAAACGGGCGTTCAAGGGGAGACCATCGACCAGGGATAGTATTAAAACACGAGAAGAAAAAAATAAAATAAAAATAAAAAGAATTCCACCCTTCTATCCCCGAACGTGAATTGTGATTGCCTCGGCGCTTTCACACAGGACGTGTCCAGCAGCCCAGTGTCT
Organism: Aspergillus neotritici; assembly: GCA_023619815.1. Taxonomy (NCBI): domain Eukaryota; kingdom Fungi; phylum Ascomycota; class Eurotiomycetes; order Eurotiales; family Aspergillaceae; genus Aspergillus; species Aspergillus neotritici. The sequence goes on from JALZYL010000001.1 coordinate 925,593, forward strand.
CAATTAAAAATTAAACAAAAAATAAAAGTGGGTAGGGAGGGATTATACCAACAAAGTCGGCTTTATCGGCAAGAAACAGGTCCAGAATTATTTTAAAAAGATATAATCAAGGAAAGGAGGGTAAGGACAGAGGGGAAGAAGAAAGATCTTAGCGACAGGCGCACACAGGACCGGCTTTGTAGAATGACGAGAAAGGGGTCTGTCTGTCCGGGGAAGAGGAACCAAATGTCAGCGAGAAATAAAACCCTATGTGGATACCAGTCTAACACCTTTCGACGGGATCAGAACAATAGAATTGTAGTTGCGACAGCCAACAGCACTGGTCGTGATGTAATAATAAGATCAATTATGGGAATCATGGGGAGTAGATAGGTTTACACCATAGAAATAGAGTTGCTGTCGAAGACACGGCACCGGCATTAGGGAAGATCATGAAAAACGTGGGAAAGGGAGTTAGTTGGGATGCTAGTACAGATGGGTATAGTGGATTCGTGTGAGGGATGGCATAAAAGAGCAGGTCGACGGTAGATCATTCTGAAGAAACAGTCCCTATCCTGAAAGATTCAGGGTCCATCTGTGTATCTTCTGGGAGACGCACTCCTGGTTCTTATAACCCTGGCTCCCATAACAGGATATCATGACCAGGACGTGACCATTTTTGTCAAGTCTGTGTTTCAGTTACTGCTTTCACCCAAGAGGAAGGGCTAAATTAAGACATTCCGTTCCCAGAAGGAATGGATCCCTAAACCAGAAAACGATGAACCGGACAATCGGAATGGAGTGAGAAGGGGAAAAAAGGTGACAGGAGGCGGAAGGGGGATTGGCCGGCTCTGATTGGTTCCCTCGGTCTTTTTGTACTGCCGATTCCCCGCGCTCAATGCGAACATGTCGAATTCAAGGAACCGTACACACGTCGATGCGTCACTGCAACCTCCTCCCACTGGAGATAGACTCTCCCTGCCCACAGCCAATGCTCTGTGATGTTCTGTGGATTCCAGTTGGAGATTTGATGACATCTGTATATGCTGATCTACAGCATTGATTGAGTCCGGTCGTGCCAACTCCAAGATGGTTTGGCGGTTGTTTGCGATTTCCCAGCTCGAGGTATGTTGAGTCAGCTCCAAAGCCATCGAGGCATCGTGCAGGGACGGTGATTAACCAGAGCCTAACTTTAGAGGTGGATGATTGACTGGGTATGCGTGTTCCCCCCCCCCCCCCCCCTCTGCGAATTCAATACGAGCATCGTGAACTGATCCAGACGTCCCTCGTTCTAGTTGCTGGCCAACCGGTTTTGGCGGCGAGGTGTGGGAAAGATCCACGATACGGTGCAGAGAGTCAAACATGGGGCCCCTTCTGAGGATGTGAGGGTTACCCACAGCGAGAATGACAATGGTATGGCAGTCTCTCGGCGGGACGGATCCCCAGGACTCTCGAGTTCGTGGCTAATCTATTTCCTCGTCACTGAAGGCCACGGTCCCAGCAAGTTCTTTGAGTATTTCAAGGAAGAAATCAGAGACCAACTCAGGTGGAATCCCCGCGAGCCACGCGACCCACGCGATCCACGCGACAAGTTTTGATGCTTGTGTGTTGCCCACATTGGGATATATATTCATGTTTGTCGTTCAAGCGTCCTCGTGTGATACCCTCAACTACCTCCAACATGGTCACTTTCTCGGTTCTCTCCTTCGTTCTCTAGTCACCGATATCTATCATTTATATTGGACTACGCGAGGGTCCACCGGATAAGAGTGGGTTGTATCTCTTTCGCACAGTAGACTGCATCCCTGTTTTCCATCCGGAACAGAGAATACATGCTGCATCCGCTTTGCCCTCGCAATGATGGTTTGCCCGGGCTTTGAAAATGAAGGCATACATGCTCGATGCGTAATTATCTATTATCTATGCAAGAAGGTTCCCAGGGTGGTCGATTCCAGCCCGGGTACGGGGTACTCCGTAGTACGTCATCCACGGCTGTGACTCCTAATCAACAACAGACTGGTACGTGTCGAGAGGTTCAAACTCTTGGCCTTGTTAGGTCTTCGGTCGCCACATGCAGACCGAAAGGACGAGAGATATACAGTGGTGGCTGGACGGTGTTGCATCAACCGAACTGCTGTGGGACCTGCATATGCAGGCCACAGCGATGCAGTCCATCGACACACAAATTATCAAAAGCACCAAGCCTCAGTTGACTAACGGAACTTCATGTATTATTAATGACGTTGTAGGTGTACTTGTCGCAGGGCATGAGTCACTTTAACTACTTCCCCTGAAATGTAAGCCGGCATATTGCCACCATACAGTTGTTCAAAGCATGACGACGGAAGAAAGACCAGCCAAGGAAACCAGGAGATGACGATTCCCCACATATCCCAATTGCCGAAACAACGTATCCTCTATATTGATGTATAGGATAAATCCATCCAGAGCTGTAAATAGACATCACCGGACGAAGCGCCCACAAGAAACACGACGGCGGCAAGGCACGGCAAAGCAAGGTTCTAGAACCCGTCACCCGCCGCCGATCCCGTGCCTCGATGCTTCGCGGATGTACACGTCCACCACCTACCTGTACGTACACAGTGTACTCTGTACAGCTGTGTCCTCCGACTGAGCCACCTGTTAATTTACCTATTCCAAAGCCCGGGCGGGGCTGGGCATCCATGCCTCGGATTACCAAGAATTTTTCGTCAAGGGGCAATTGCAGGTCAGCTTCCGACGAAAAGCCGGCAATTATTGCCCTTTTGCCTCCTAACGTTTGAAAATTGAAAAGAAAAAGTTAAAACTCACCCAGAACTTACCACCACCCCACCATTCCCACCGCCTAGTAACCCTCCCGTTGTTATCGTCGGGTGTGCCGGCACACGATCATAATGGGTCTATGGAAAATCGGCTCGGTGCTCAAATCACTAGTCCGGAGGAGGTATGTGTGGTTTTTGTTGTGACAATCATTAGGCAGGACGCGGAGTAGGGCGGCATCCGAGACGGAATGTGGACTCGCGGGAGGATTGGGAATGGTTTGATTCAATACTCTCAATACTTATTTCCTCATTGAGTGATCCTTGTACATCATCAGAAGACATGATCGACCTTTCGATCCTTCGACGAGTTGAAATGGTTGAAATCATTGAAAATTCTTTTCTTGTTTTTTTTGTGAAGTCCCGCCCAGGGTTCCGTGGAGACAACCATCAGATGAATACAATGACCTTAATACAATCTGAGTTGTAACCATGGATGTCTTGCTTTCGTTCCTGTCATCTCTTACCAGGGAGAGAGGACGCGTGGGTCATTCTCGGACCAAAACGATCGCTCAGTGGACAGGATCCTCCTTAGTCCAACCAATTCCAGTGGTCCGTACCTTAAAATAGTATCGACTGGTAAAAGACAAAGAAGGACCACTTTCCCCAGCGGGCCAATGGGTAGTGAGATCTGTCCGAGATCTTTTGGACTTTTCATCCGGCTCCGTTGTTTCTCTCAAACTGTAGTTGACACCGGGTCTTTGTCGGTCTGTCTCAACCATGGTAGCGGATCGATGCCCACGTTCCTTGGTGGATGAACCGAGAACGCGCCGTCGGAGAATTCAGAATTCTTGTAAATAAACAGAGGGATATCATATCATATCTGTCGTCCCTTATGACTTTGGGTGGATCGCCAGTCTCGTCCCTCCTGGCTCGGGGACTAGTGGATTGAACGGTCTTTAGGCGTCTCGAGTCAGGCGCCCAGAACTGCGACAGGCGGGACTATTCTGGATAGAATGTCTCAAAGGACCATCGATGACTGGTTCGTGAGTCTCCCTAGACTGTCCCACTAGCGGACGCCCACCCTTGGGTCCGTCGCTGGGATTGGTGATTTTCGGTCAGTATCGAGCCAGGGTGGGAATCCTTTCATCCCAATGGACCTGATGGGTGTGAAGAAGAAGATCCACTTCCAGCAAGCAGGAAATACTGAAATATATAGAAAATATAAAAATATAATCCTAATAAATCAAGGGAAAAGAAAGGGTAACAAACAGAAAGAGGCTAGCGTGCTTCACCTCTGGCGTTGCACAGAGTTCCAGCCCAGACGAACCAGTCACTTCGTTCATCTACTGTAAATCTCCCACCCCCCCCAATCCCAATCCCCATTCCAGATTCCCATCTGACTCTGATCCTTTTTCCCTTTTTTCCCCTACCACACCTCCTTGCTCCTCCGTACTTATTTCCTTCCCACCGTACTCCGACTTTTTCCTCCACTCGCTGCATCGTGCTTCTCGACTCGTGTTATTTCTGATCCCAGTCTTTCGTTTACATTACTTCCTCCGTGACTCTTCCTTGAAGTGGATTTGGAAACAACCTAGTATACCATCCTCCGGGGCGTGAACGATCGCTCGTGGCGCTTCTTCTCGTATCACCACTCGTTTCTGGGAAATCACTCTCAATACTCAGAATCGGTCGTCTCATCCATATCCATCATGCGGGTCGCTCGACTGTCGTTTTTCCTCTATTCGCTGTCCGTCGTGACGGTGATGGCCGCCCAGAGCACAGCGGTCAATGATCTGAGTGACCTTGATATGGCCTCAGTCATGCCGGCGCCGACCGCAACAGGGGACTCGGATCCTGAACCCACGAAAACCAGTTCGTCGTCGTCGTCAGAATCGACCGAGAGCAGCCCGTCGACCACCGAAACCTCCAAGACGGAAAAGCCGGAACCCACCACCACATCATCTTCCACCACCGAGGGTCCCAGCACGACGGACCCGCCGACAACCACCACCACCACCAGCAAGCATGAATCCACCACGGACGAACCCACGCCGACCTCGGACAGCCCCCCGGAGAGCACCACGGAGTCGACCAAGACCTCCTCCATCAAGACCATCACCACCACCAATACCATTAGTGGAACGCCTGTCCCGACGGTCATGACTACCCCCGTCGAAGCCGAGGGCAGCGAGTCGACCGGTTCACCTGGTCTGAACGCTGAGAGCAAGGACGGAGACTCGGGTCTTTCGAGCGATCAGAAGAAGATCATCATCGGTGTGGTGGTGGGTGTCGGCGGTGCCATCCTGATCGGTGCTATCGCCGTGGTCGCCTGGAGAATCCACGCCCGAAAGGCCAAGGCCAATGATACCGACGAAGCGGCGGACCTTATGAGCGGGACCGCCGTGGGCTCTGCTGCTCGTGAGAAGGCCCCCAGCCCGGGAGCCGCTGGCGGGACTCCTTTCAGGTCCACTCTCGATCAGTACCACAACCCGGGTCCGATAAATACTGCCTCGAACTTCTAGTCTTCGTCTCGATGTCAACCTCGAGCTGTCTCGTCTAATGGGCAGAGACGGGTCATCGAACACTGAGACTAACATTGTACGATTATACGCAGTTACCTTGGGCGAGGATATGTTTGGGTTTTCTCTCTCTCTCTCTCTCTCTCTCTCTCTCTTCTTTTGGTTGAATACGTCCTTTGAGCATCCGGTTTTCCGTTACATAGAGCAACTGTCATTCCTTTCAAAATCACACTCCTTACTGCACAGCGATTGTTTTCCCATTCTGTGGTTGATTTGTCTTTCACCTTGCAATTGATTCCCCCGGCGCACGAACGCATTTCATTTCATGAAGAAATCGGTGAGCTGTGATATTTATTTTCTGTCTCACAATGTCTTCTACCTTTCCCTGGACTAGCCATTCTGGCTTCATCAGGAACCCTACCCAAAAAACCTCTTTCCACCTAATTGATATGTATGTATTTATTTAATTCGTGACAGAAAATATTTATTCACTCTCCAATATGCCCGAGACATCAGACAGAGTAGTAGACATAACATGGGGGCAACAATATGGCATGACGTGGTGGTGACACGCCAGTTGTATTAGATCGACAGCGCGTCCTACTCTCCTCAACCAAGTTGACACTTACCCACGCCCAAGATTGACAGCCAGACGGGACCACACAAATCCTGCAGTCCAATTGCTGGGGCGACGACGATCATAGCAGCGATCGACCTTCCTCGTCTCTCGTCACTCTACTCCTACACACTAGCGACAGTCACTAAGACGGGCCTAAGGCCCGCAACTGCTAATAATGGAACACGTTGCCGCCCCCCTCCCAATTTGCAGGTGAAACAGCGCTGGAAAAAGCCGGGACACAAGCCGTGTCGAGATGGAACAAATTCTCCGCTCGCTGAAGGCTAACTCTGTCACTGTCGGCTAATGTTGTCTAACTATTTATTCCTTTTTGAGGGGGTTGGTTTTACTTTTCCCGGGGGTCTCGCTTGCGGACAACCGCCGGCTATGTCCGAGGTTACCTACCTACCTACCTACCAATTTGTTTGTCTGTTTGTTCCGTGCGGGGGATGGCCAAGCGGTTAGTTTAGTTAACCAGCCAGGATTTGTTTGATTGTGATTATGATTGTGCTTGTGCTTGTGCTTGTGGGTGTGGTTAGTGCGGTGGTAGTCAGTAACTTGTATCAGGATAGGGTGTGGACGGAGAAGGGGTTCAGTCTATCTGCCTTTCTCCACCCTATTGATATCCAGACTACTTGATATAACACAGTCTTTTATACATAATAGAGAAGAAGTAAGACAGCACTATCAATTGCGTGCTGCAGCACGAAAACAAGCGGCAATGACGAACCTCATCCGCTACCTACTACTACTCAGCTACTCGTGTCTTCTCTGGGTCCAATGCTCCGCTGCCTTCGTCCCTGATCCGATCGGGGTGGTCTACGAGGCCACCCCTCCTGTCGCCAAGCGTAAGGTATGGCAAGCCTATATGAAATTATCTACTGTCCAGCTGGGCTGACTATTCTGACGCGATTAGGCGCCCACGGAGTCGCTGGGCGGTGCTATGCCTGCGGTGTGTGATCCTGATCCTGGGCTCTACATGATTGCTATATATATACACATTGTGGGGTGGAGTATCGACTGACACGGGTGGCTGGTGTAGATCGAACCCTCCGGTGACTCGGAGAGACCGTATGCTGTGGACGGGGATACTTTTGTAAGTTACTCCTTACCTCGCCTGCTTGATATGGTTATATACCCGTGTGTTAACGACTAACGACGACACAGACGGACCGGAAGTCTGCTGCTGAGAGAAGGTTCGTATCTTATTCACTACCTAACCTAGCACTCTGGAGATGGTAGATGGAAGGATTGGATGTGTTAGGAGTGGTGGCTAAATCGTGTCACTACAGCTGCAATAACCAGTTCGACTCGTGTCAAAAGGTATGCGCGCCTATGTCTCTAACTGCCGCGTCTCGAGTGGCCGAAACTGTGTCTTTTATCAATCTGCTGGATCCCCTTCAGTCTTGGTGCAAGTATCCCTGACAACTCTGCTAGGCAGCGAACTCTGATCCCTCGTCTTCATTTTCGGTTGAGGACTGTCAATCTCAACTAGGTGCGTCCATCTACCTATCTCCGTTCGACGCATTGGTTCAGGACTGAAAGCTCATTCTGGAATAGACAGTTGCATAGGTACATCGAGTTCTCCCCCCGCTCCGCCTCCTCCTCCACCTCCACCTCCTCCACCTCCTCCCCCACCGAGCAGCACAGACGACTCCGCAGACGACTCCGCAACCGAGCCCGCCCCTCCCATAGCCCAGACCACGATCCCATATGACGACGAGTTCGACCTCATCTGCGATTTGTGACGTGACGCTGTGCGCAGTGGTAGACAGTGGCTGGTCTGGGCACTCACTGAGATCCCAGGTGTAAGATATCGCTCCAGTTGCTATAACATACCCATACCTGGATCCATATTAGAACCATGAGGATTCTACGCAAGAACCCAGTCTCTTATAGCATGTAGTGTTTGGTAAAACATAAGAGAATCCAAAGTAACTATTTTTAGTAGACCACTTGATTGATAATAGGTAGCAGGTATATTTCAGACGACATCCCGCGCAGTGCCTGAGATCTGTCTCTATATACCACCACTGTAGATATCAACTGAGTAAGGTAGTCCACTGAAAATAGTTACCTATGTATTCTCTTGTCACTGTTTGACTGAACACAGTGGGCTATAAGAGATTAGGTTCCCATATAGAATTCGTGTAGTTCTAACATATATCCAGATATAGCTACGCTATAGCACCTGGAGTGATGTCTATCCCAGGATCTCTGGGAGAACCCAGATCAGCCGTTCTGGTTTAAACAGTCAACTGATGAATGAAGCGATCATATAAATGATAGGGGATCGGTGATGGAGAAAGAAGATCATGACATTCGTCAACCGACGGACTGCCACGCAATATATATAGTGTATGGCTCACGTGTTATCGCGTGACAGACGCTAATTAGGGCTGTACCCGGCATTAGCCCAGTGGTTGGGCACCAAGCATGGACTTGCAGTCTGTTCTAACCAGATTATGTATGACTGATTCCATAAAGTACGATGAAGAAATGACTGGACGTGGACTGAGCCATCTGCAAGTGACAGTCGAGGTGGAGCAACTCCTATCAAGACAGTGGGGTTGCGGCCTGAGGAATGCAATATATCCCAGAACGGACTAGCGTACCCCGTGAGTCGAGACGCGACCGCGACGGACGATGCGGTGGAGAATCCTAGAGGAAGTAATCCACCAACCGCCTCGATTACGCGGTGGTTGGTACGTCGCGCTGTATTATTATCGTTGCTGTGGCATTGCCTCCACGTCGATCTTCAGTTAAGAATCAGTTTACCTGGATTTTATCACAACACCAGTCAGGCAATCTTTGTTTTCAACTTCCTATCCAGAGGATCCGGATAGATAGTACCAGTCGCGTCCCACATTGAACCCACCGCGGAACCACAGGCAGTACCCGCGATTATTCCTCACCACCACCCTGACCGATACGACGTCAATCCAACCACACCTTCAACCACATCTTCAACCACGACATAATGTTCGCTGCACTACCGCCCATACTCCCCAGCTCGAGTCTCCCACCACCCCATTACGTCTCCAGTCCTCATCCTTCTCCTCACCCATACTCTCCCCAGCGGCCATCGCCGCTCTCCCCACGCCGCCACCGCCAGTTTCCCTCGGAGATGATGACCGATAATGATAATACCAATACCATCACTACCAACAGCCACAGCAACAACACAAACACCACCTTCAACTTCTTCCCCTCGCAAAACGCCACCACCACCGCCAACCCATTCGCCCTTCCCCCATCCACAGCCCCAGCAGCAGCAACAGCACAATCATCCCGCTCCAAAACCTCCCCCACCTACGCCCAACGCTACACCTCAACAGTCTCCAACCCGCTCAACAACCTCCTCTCGCGCTCACACACAACCTCCACCACGCAATCCGCGCGCAATGCCCGCCGCAGCGCGTTCCTCAATCGCGTCAAGCGCGACCGCGACGACGGGCGCTTCGAGAATAGAGGCGAGCAGATTGTGCTGATGGAGCATGCTGCGGAGGAGAGGAAGTGGGGGGAGGCGATGCGGAGGAGGGCAGAGAGATTGTTTGGGGAGGCGATGCTGGAGGAGGAGTTTGATGAGGGTATGCCCCCCCTTTTTTTTTATTTTCTTTCTCTGCTTTCGTGAATTCTTGTCCCCTATCTATTATTCGATTTATTGCTACACTGATGGCGGTGGTTGATGGTTTGCTGATGACGATGAGTATTACAGATGACGATGAAGCGAATGCGCTGGACGAGTATATCCTCCAACAAGAGAAAGAAGAAGAAGAAGCTATGCAAATGCAGATGCAGATGCAGAAGCAAACGCACAACCAAAACCAAGAACATACCCAGCATGAAAATTACTACCAGCACACCCCCAACAACAACCCCACGACATCCTCATTCAGCGACGAGGAGTACGACGATATATTCACCGATTTGGCAGACCATAGCCAAGATATGGATATGTCTGGGTGATTCGTTCTTCATTCTTCTTTGAGATGGGGAGGGGAGGGGAGGGGATACATGATAGAGTTGTTTGTTTTATTATCTGTTGTAGATACTCTGTGTGTGTATGTGTATGTGAGTTAGGAGTATGGTGTTGGGTTGTGTCATGGTTCTTCTTCAGCTTGGGTGGCTGTTTTGTTATGTTATCACTTGCGGTTTTACGTGGGACTTCTTAAGGGCATATTTAGGTCATTGTTGAGATTATAGATAGTTGTTTGGCCTGTTCGAAGTAAATAGAGGTATAACAGGACTGAAACCAAGGTCGATGAAATCAATAGAGATAGATAAGGTAGTAAACAGGGTATCGACATGGTATATGTATGTATGTATATGTACAGAGATGGCAACGATGTCAACGATGTCAAACAGGTGGGAGATGAGCATCCAAGATGGACACTCTTCTTGCTTCCAAGGCTTCTGCTTCTAAACGCCTGTCAGTAGCATCTTGGTGTTATAACAGTTATTGCTGCGGACAGTCGGGCATGCCTCCCGCGTCGGGCGCACCACCGTCCATCCAGGGATTGGTAACGAGTTCTTCAGGGGGGTTGCCCGCGGCTTGCATCTGCGATAGGTAGTTAGCATCACATACAGTATATAAAAGAGAGGATCAAAAAGCAGAAGAAAAAGGAAAGGGAACAAACCTCCTGCATCTTCTCCCACACATACTCCCTACACTTCGGATCCTCATCGGTGAAGCCCTCCTCCTCAAACTTGGCCACAATCTGCGCCACAATGCGCGCCTGGTCCTCATACCGCGCCATGTCCTCATCCGAGATCTTGCCCTTGCCCTTATTCGCCGTGATCCAGGGCCCGAACTTCCCGTGCAGCTCCTTCATCGGCTCGTAGAGCATCTCCTTGTTGGACAACTGCTCCATCATCCCCATGAACATCTTGGTCAGGTCGCCGTCGTCGCCGGCCCCCGCTGCGCCCGCCTCGACGGCCTTGAGGAGCTGCGCGACGAGGTCGTCGGAGATGTCGTCTTCGGAGGCAGCTGCCGTTGCCTTGTCGCCGGACTCTTTCATGCGGTTGATGGTGCGCGAGATGGCGTCGTTGAATGTCTCGGGTGCGTTTCCACCGGACGGCGACGCACCGCTGCCGGTGTTATTGTTGCTGTTGCTGGCCTGGGGAGGCGCCGCATCGCCGCCGTTCTCGGCCAGCACGTCTGCCAGAAGCTGCTTGATGAAGTCTCCCGGCGGGATCCCGCTGTCCTCTAGCTGCTTGGTGAACGCGTCGGCGCCCTGGTCGATGGTGCTCGCGAAGTCGTTGTTGCTGGTTTGCGCGGATGCGCTGGCCGCGGGGTTCATCATGCTCGCCATGTCCTGCTCCAGCTGCTTCATGAAGGCCGCTTCGTCGAAGTCGTCGCCGCCGCTGCCGCCGAGGCCGGCGCTGGCTGGGGTTTCGGGTTTGGGAGTGGCGGGGGCAGCAGCCGGGGCTGCGGGTTGGTGTTTGAAGTCGTCGAGGACCTCTGTATTTTGATGGATGAGTATCGTTGAGGTAGGGAAGGTAGATAATGGAGAGCTACGTACCGTCCAATTCGTCAAAATCCGATTCATCGTCGTCGTCATCGTTGTTGCTGTTGTTGTTTTTTGCTGTCCCCGCCTTGCTGTCCTGTGCGGATTGCTGTGTTTCTGTCCGCGTCTGCTCCGCGGTTTGTACGGGAGTCGACTCCACTGCTGGTGTTGCTTGCTCTGCTGCTGTTGCTGTCGAAGACGCCCCCTTTGCAGTATCATCCCCCGTCGTGGTGGTGGTTGTGGTGCGGGGATCCGCGGGGGCGGGCGTGGCCGTGGCCGATGTGGACGCCATGTTATAGCCGAATGAATCAAGTAAGGATTAGTTAGTCACGCAGACAGGTTTGGCGGCGGGGATCGATGTCGAGGATGCAGATGGAGTCGAGAGAACGTCCCTGGAGGAGATCTGAGAAAGGATTAATTGGTTGATTGACTGCAAGATTGGGCTCTGCATGTGAAGATGTTGAGTCGAAGCGGGAGGGCGAATGATTAATCAATCTGCGGTTGGCGGGGGAGAGCCGAGAGCCGACCGCCGCGGTTCCTGTTGGGATTTGACGTCTTGTTTAGGGCCATTGCTATCTTGTACGGAGATAGTTGGATCTTTCTTGCAAGGAGTAAGAAGACTGAGAGTGGATATCGGAGCTGAATTGATCTCATCTCTATATAATTATACACTGTTTACCTGGAAGACAAGCCAGGTTGCTTGACATTTGGATGGCGGAAGGACTGGTGGAAACCTCAGGCATGAAGCAGACAAGGCTGTCATATAAGGCAACAAGGCACAAACATATCCATCCCGTGACATCCCGTGACTACTGACTGTCTCGTGACGACCCCGTGACGACCCCGTGACGACCCCGTGACCTCATACGTGCCACAATATACGGGGTACCAGAACATGCGATGATGAATTGGTATCCATCTGAAAGACTCTCGACTCTTCCACGGATGGACCAGGACTGATGTCGATCCTCCTGCCAAGGATGTAGACTATCTCCCAGCCCAGCTACTAGTACTGCGATGACGAGTGCAATAGTCTACGGACTTCATATACTGCAGAGGAGCAGGGTAACGGGGAACCCGTCAAAGGCGTCGGTCGGCACCTAATTCCGCGGTGTCCCCTGGAGTCGCATCCGGACCAGACTCGAGTTCGCTCGATCAGACCACCACCACGTCCTTCTCCTCAGATAATCCTTCGGGGTCCGTGGCTGATCCTCGTGATGTCACGTTGCTTTTCTCGACGTCTGAGAATCTCTTTCCCCGGTGAACAGATCCATGTTTGGGGTCTGCGGTCTGTCCGGGCTGAAAAACACTCCCCCCTTGACCAATCCTCCGGGATCTTTGTCCGTGGAGGGGAGGTGAGGGGAAGAATTTGATCCTTCCAGCTGGGATTGGTGCCGTTTTACAGTCAGTCAGCATTGTTGGTGGTGGTGGTTGTGGCTAGCTTGGTTGTCTAGGTAGGGCGCTGTTGGAGAAATTAACATGGGCGGAATGAACGGCATGCCCCTCCCGAGCGAAAGATTCATGTAGGGTCATGTGCGCATGCATCCCCGTCCCCGCCTCTCCCTCTTCCCCTCGCAGGGGGGTGTGGTGACGATGAAGATGCTGAGGTGGCCCCTACTGGGAACAGAAGGTGACGGACGGGGCGATAGAAATGGGAAGGGAAATTTAGTCGACAAAGTCGGTTGGGTCCGTCGAGAATACCATAGTTTGGTAACTGCGGTACTGTGCCTTACCACCAACCGGTATCGGTTCAACAAACCCATAGTGAACCAACCACCTGACACCCTTATACTCCTTTATACTCCAAGTTCTTCTATAATTTACTTACCATCGTTGAACCTACTCATCTGGTAGGTTGACTGTTCGATGTGTTCTGTGAGATCATGGAATGAAACTTTCGACACGACCCAGCCCTGTTGAAATTGGCGTTTGGGGCAAAAGTAAGGGAAAGAAAAAAAAAAAAAGAGCCAAGTCGTGGGTCCCGGACAAGCGGCAAAACCAATACACGCGGAAAACCAGAGAAAACTCTGCTGACCACACCGGGTCTTCTCCGCGGACAATCTTGGTCTTTATTCGACGCCTGGCATGCGGTGCGCGATGCGATGCAACTTGTTCTCCAAGTCTCCAACCAACGAGGACAATGTCCGCCCTCGAGGGCTCCTCCTCACTCGAATCTTCTACCGTAGTACGTTTCATCCGGGGAGCTCAGATCTCAGGCACTGCGCGGACCATCGCAAACCGACTCCTCCGGATGGGCCGTCTTACCGTCGGGAAAGGTCCTGGATCCCCTCAACAATTCTCTCCAACTCTCCTCCCCGTAGTGGCTCGTATCCATGGACATCTCTCCGCAAGTAACCTGTGGTAACCTGCCGTACCCTGTGGAGAAGCGAACGGTTTCGCTGTATTACCGCTGTACGGTGCAGGTGGAAGACAGTGGTCGGTGTCTGCCTGTCAGCTTGGTTCCATCCGACATCCCATCCCTTTCCAGGTCCCAGGTCCAGGTCTCCGTGTCCACCTGTTGTCTATATGGGGTAAAACCACATTGTTGAGCCCACTGATTCTGGGTGTTCCCTTGAATGGTTTAACTTGACCGGGCTGAGCCAAGCGGATCCTCGGCTGGGCTTCATCTCGTGGGAGTGGATCGGGGTGTCGCCGAGACCAGCTGGATGAACATGAAAAAGGAAAAAAAGGAGGAAAGAGAGTGAAAGGGCGATGAAATCCCAGTACCAGTACGCCCGTAACTAGGAGACCGGCCGTACGCTCGGAAATACAATCAAAGAAACTGTAAGCAACGTCATCGTATCCTGTATGGACAATTGGACATCGTGTCTCTCTCTCCAGGACTCGGGGAGCTCTGGGAGAGGAGAAGGGAACCGAACCACATCGGAAGGACGTCATCTCACGGGCCATTCGTCTCTCTTTAAAGAACGGGGAGGTAGAGAAATTGGGCCTTCTGGATGCCACAGAAAATTCAACCTGGCCAGTACGGAGGGAAAACGGCCGCCACCGAATCAGATCTGGACGGCGTCCTCCGCTTCTCCATTGGAGACTCTCTTCGTCTATAAGCCCAGAGGCATCTCTTGGCAAAGTGGACTTGGTATTCTCGGCTCCGGTGGTGGTTTGGTGGTTCACCCTCTGACAGACCCTCTTTCTGTCGCGTGCCCCTTCCTCTCACCTTGTCTGGCACTCCGCTCGTTGGCCACCTTGTTCCCTTTGCAACTCCACTGCCCCAAGCTTCCACCCTCTCTGGAACTTCCCGAGCCTCCCCTCTCTTGTCTGGGTTTTATTTTTGATTTTATTTTTTCTTTCTTTCTTTTTTTTTGCCTTTTTTTTTTTTTCTTTGCTTTTTTTCTCCCTCTCCCATTTTCCCTTATTAACGTCGAGGTTCTTTTTAGTAAATAATTTTACCTCACATCTTTCCCACCACCCGCTACTTCCCTCACTCCCCCCCCTTCCACCCCCCCCTTCTAACCTGCTGCCCTGATGCCCTGCTGGTTATCTACTATCTATCGATTGTCAATTTCCTTTATGTCACGTCTGCCTTTAGTCAACCTCTGTCGCTACTCGCACGTCCCTTCTTACCCGCTACCCGCGCGTTTCTTGCGGTTGAAGGCTATCAGACACCCCGCCGGTTAAACATCCTGCCTTACTGGATGGTTTCCATTATTGATTGTTCTATTAATCGTTTCTCCCCGGCTTTCTATTTATATTCTCCCTGATTGATCTTGACCGTTGAGGATCTTGATACCCGCAATAGATCGGTTGCGATCTACAAGAGGGGGACACTTTGTGGTCATTGTCAGTTCACCGTCATCGGGTTGCCGTGCTGGGATATTATTATTATTTTTTTTTTCTTTGGCCTCATTTTTTTTTTCTCTCTTTTCCCCATTTAATAAACAAGGGGGAAACAAGAAGAAAAAGAACGCAGGAAAGAAAGAAAAAAGAAATCCCTTTTTCTCCCCTTCTCCCATAGTCGTCTGTGGGTGTGGTTTCGGCGGGGAATCGCATTCGGATTGATATCAAGGAACCCCCCCAAAGGAAAAAAATACCAGGAAACTTGAGGAGGGCCAATAGACAAAATTGCCCCTCTCAACCAGATCGATAATCAATGGTCTCTATGATCGAAACCTCCAATTCTACACACAATGACACGGCCATGGATCCGGTCGTGCCCAAACCCGAACCCCTTGCGGAGGGATCCATCAGTTCAGCGGTATCAACTCCGGATCCGGAGGGGGAAT
This sequence comes from Aspergillus neotritici, assembly GCA_023619815.1. Lineage (NCBI taxonomy): Eukaryota > Fungi > Ascomycota > Eurotiomycetes > Eurotiales > Aspergillaceae > Aspergillus > Aspergillus neotritici. The sequence continues at coordinate 941,220 of JALZYL010000001.1, forward strand.
TGTTGCCTCAGGACGTGACCCAGACGCAGAAGCGAAAGGGTGGTCGGAAACCTGTACGTAAGATCACTTTCTTTCTTTCTCTCTGTTTATGTTTGATGTTGGTGTCGTTTCTGTTCTTTTATATGTTGGTCAATCCGGGGCCCCGCAATCTTTATCTCTGCATTTATCAACCGTCATGACTACCACATTGCCTCCTCATTGATCGGTTCTGTCCCACCTTATCATCACCCCTTGATGGTCCCCCCGGATTGGCCTTTGGCTTGCTCTTTATCTCATCATCCCGGTTCTTCATCTGGCCTCCCCTGTCTTTCTTATCTTGTTCCTCTCTTGCCCCACAGCCTTGATCTTCTTTTCCTTTTCCTTTTCCTTTTTTCCTTGCGTCCCCACTGTTATCTCTTGGGTTGCAGTTATTAACACCCCCAGATCTATGCCACGTCCGAGGAACGGAAGCAGCGGAACCGTCAGGCCCAGGCGGCCTTTCGCGAACGTCGCACCGAATATATCCGCCAGCTCGAGTCCACCATCAAGCGCAATGAGGAAACCCTGCAGACCTTGCAGCAAAACCATCGCACCGCTGCGGACGAGTGTCTGATGTTACGCTATAAGAATTCCTTGCTAGAAAGGATTCTTCTGGAGAAAGGTTGGTCGTCCCTCTTGGATCGCGATAGCATCCCAATGCTCACCGACGACACAGGTATCGATGTCCAGGCCGAACTGCGGTTGAAGACAGGCAATCTGGGGGCCACGCCGGGTAAACCGAACCCGGTGGCTCCCAAACCGTCGTCGTCGCTGGAACGGGCCGCGGTCAATCGGAACACCGCCCAGCGGCATCCTTCCGGGATTGCCCCGAAAGGGGAACCGTTTGGCATGTCACAGCATCGGGAGGGCGCCTACGGGATCCCGTCCCCCCAGTTCCAGGCCACCCCGCCGTCACATGTGTCGTCGCCGTCGCACACCAAGTCCCCGGGATTCGCCTACCAGGGTGCCATCTCCCCGGTGGCGATCGACCCGCAGCAGGCTCAACAGCAAGCCCAGCAGCGCTCCCAGATGCTGTCGCATTCGCGGAACGTGAGCCAAGCCTCACCGCCCATGAGCCTCGGTCAGCCCGAAACGGCCGACCTCAAGGCTACAATGCCCACGCAAGCTCGTGGAGCACGGGTCGCGTCGGCATACTATCCATCGCCCTTTCAAAAACACTACGACCAACTAGGTAGGTGATTCTTGTTGTCCCGGTGGGGCAAGTGAGAGGTTGCTAATGTATTTCTAGAACAAGAATATGACGCGCAGGCGGATCTGCTCGATGAAGAACACGAGCCGACCTCGCAATACATGTCGGGCTTCAACCCCGGCGCCTCGGTCTCATCCCTGGGAGCTCGTGGCCTTGCCCAGTTCAACCCGCCGGCAAACGAAGGGTCCAACGGAGCATACAACAACGCCAACCAACTACTGGGGAATTACGAACCCATGTTAGATGCAGACCCCTTTGGACTTAGTGCCAGCATGCACTTCCAGACCCCGTTCAGCTACGAGCAAAACGGCGCACGCCCATGACCTTGGGGCGGATGCGACATTCTTATAACCGCGCAAGTGACGACCGCTTGCCATTTAATCCAGCAAAAGCACAAAAGTTACTCGTAATCAAAGCGAAGAAAAAATACCCCTTCCTGTTTTGTCATGACGTCATTCGTGACCGGAAGACAAAAGTTGAGGCTCTACAGCATTGTTCGGCGTTTCTGTGGTGGATACCTTTTTTTTTTCCTATTAACTAATCATTCTCAATGGGAACGATGGAAGCTGGATGGAGGTTTGGAGACCGGGGTTCAGCCATGAGCTGTCTATGACTTGGTCAGGTCTCCGTGAGGGCCGGGATTCGGACTGCGGTGCAGCCGAACCAGACGCCACATCATCCCCTGTCTGCCCATCCTTTCTAGTTTTTATCTTCAGATGTGATCCGTCTCTGTCTTGTCACCTTGTGCGGCGGCACGGGAATTGTGAACCTATGTGTTATCTCGGATACTGCGACGTTGAAGATTTGTATTGATGTACACGGTCCAAGCGACGGAAGGATTCGTCGATGATGTCTTCTGCATGAATATGAGCAAGAACCACCTTCCCCCGATTAAACTTTGTATTCTCTCTCCATGATCTCGAGAGGTAGAAGCTCCCAAAGAAATGACGCAAAGTGCTAGCTTGGTTCCGCCCAAGGGAGAGATTCCCGCGACCGGAGCAGAGCTTCTATGATGCCATCTGCAGGTCCCGGTGACGCCAATACCCTAAGCCCTAGACTCTTCCGGCCAATCACCAGCGGAACTGCCGGATTCGCTTAGCAGCAATGCACGCTATACCCGATTGGGCCGGTGCAACCACAACCAAACCGTCGCCTGTCCATCGACCGTCACAACGTCGCCGCCTTCCCCCCCCCCCCAATCTCCATCATCATCCCCCATCTCCAACCCTCTTGAACGGTGTCTACAGCGTCGAGGTTTATACTCGTCTCGTCGCGCGACCCCCCCGCCCTTTTCCCCGTTTATCATATTGCTGCGATAACGGCGAGCCTTCCCCCGGAAGGCCCCTCATAAACCCAGGCGTCATGGCGGACGTCCGGTCCAAGGTATGTGTGTACATACGAAGTTGCCCGTGCGTTGTGTGAGAGACAAAAAAAAACAAGAAGAAAAAGTTACGAAAAAGAGAGGGAAATGCGAGATAAACAATTGAAATCGAAATTATTCCTGGTTTCTGCTTTTTTGCGGTCTTGAATGGATTTGAATATCAATTGGGGTAGTTAGGCGCGCGGGGTTGAACCGGAGGCGCCGGGAAGGGCGAATCTCTCCTCACTCAGCTTTTTTTTTCTTCTGCTGCTGTTTTAAATCGGGTGTTTTGTTTTGTTTTGTTTTTTCTCGCCGGGCAATTTCGAAAAATCGAAACAGAAAAAAAAGAAGGGAAAAAAAAAGCAAATTGCTAACGGTTGTTCCAAATGTTTTAGAACCTTTACGAGCTTCTTGGTAATTCTCGCCTCTTGTTTTAGAATACCCGTGGAAGAAGAAGAAAAAGAAATGACGTGTCTAACATCCGAGCCTTGCGATCACAGGCAATGACCCTGAATTGGACCCCAACAGAGCTCCCGAACCCCCCACGCGAGCTATCGACAAGCCCGTTGCTCGCCATGGCAAGCGCGATGCTCCCAAGGAGCCCGTGAGCCAGCCTCCCTCCGAGAACAACAACCGCCGTGGTGGTCGTGTCACCGGCAACGAGGCCGGTATGTGGTGACCCAGGATACACAGCAGTTTCTGTGTCTTGATCTGCGTCCCGTTGGAGCTCCCACTAATCTTGAATGATTTAGCTTTCCGTGACCGCAACGCCGGCCGCAACAACAACCGCGAGAAGACCACCGAGGAGGCCCAGGGCCCCCGTCGCCCGCGTGGTGACCGCGGCCGCAACGACCGCCAGTCCCGCACCGGCCAGACGTAAGACCTTCTTCACGTGAATCGACTTTTTTTGTTCTGACCGTCCGCCCACTGACTTGGATGTAGCGGTACCAGCAAGCAGGTCGCCCAGGGCTGGGGTGGCCAGAGCGGCGAGAAGGAGCTGGCCGACGAGAAGGCCGGTGAGAAGATCGCCCACACCGAGGAGAACGAGCCTCAGACCCCCGGCGAGACCGAGGAGACCGCTGAGAAGACCATGACCCTGTCCGACTACCTGGCCGAGAAGGCCGCTCAGGGTGACCTCAGCGCCAAGCCCGTCCGTGCCGCCAACGAGGGCAGCCAGCTCGACAAGAAGTGGGCCGGCGCCAAGGAGTTCAAGCGTGGCGAGGACGAGGAGGAGTACATCAAGGGCAAGGAGGAGAAGGCCCGGCGCGAGAAGCAGCGCAAGGAGAAGACCTTCCTCGATGTCGACCTGCGCTATGTCGAGCCCCCCCGCACCGGCGGTGGTGCTCCCCGTGGCCGTGGCGGCCCTCGTGGTGGCCGTGGTGGCAGCGGCCGTGGCGGCCGTGGCAACGGTCCCCGCGGTGGTGACCGTGCCGGCCCTGCCGCTGGCGCCGCCCCCGTTGTCTCCGTTGACGAGAAGAACTTCCCCAGCCTTGGCGGCAAATAAAGGAATTCTATCAGGTCTCATCCGGGTGTAACTCTCCCCTTTTTCCCGATCTCGCATTATGGAAAAGAGAGGGGGGTTATCGTTCCCAGGTCAACAATGCGAATGTTTATTCCATATGGCTTAGAAACATTGCAAATTTGAGTATGCTGCTTGAAATGCTGGTACTTTGTGAGACACAAGAATCTGAAACAGCAAAGGAAACGAGATGAGATGATTTTCACCGATCAACCTTCTTCTCACGACTAGGTTATTTCTTTTTTCCTTTTCTTTTTTTTATTTATCGGAACTAAAAAAAAATTTGATGTGGCCTCCCTCCATGTAATTTGATTTGAAATGTCGAAAAATAGGAAAGAGAAAGCGAAACAAAAGTATAAAAAATGTGTGGAGGCTGCATCAGCAGTCGTTTGCTTTATATTGTCAGTGGTGTTCTGGAATCGTGTAGTTGTAGCATGCATTACATCCATCCCTCTCTACTCTCCCTCTCTACTCGTGACATTGAGCAACCCTAACATTGGGTCAGCGACTATAATTCCTATACTAGGTACCTAGGTAATATGGAGGCGCTCACTCTATTCTAAACAATGAAGCCTGGGTATTGTGGCATGAGAATGCAGGCAATATGCATGTCTGATGATTTGCTGGGTTCTTCCCACATAGGTTATTATTCTGATTCTTCATGTTGTGCAACTATTCGCAACATTTGTCCTTGTTTGTAGAGTCATTGAAATGATGAAATATTTGACCATTCTAAATGGTCATCTCTCAGGTTTTTGCTTTCCTGTTTCTTCTTGTTTTCTTTTCGTAGTTTCATCGAAATGAAATGAAATGAAACAATATATATCTCTTTTTTTTAAGGAATAATATAACAACTGGGATACATAAATAAAAGACAAGACAGATTGATCTAAACGAAAGACCTGCACTCTAACATAATACTACCTACCTAGGTACCTAGCTAATAGAACAGTTTATCAACCTATCAACCTTGAAACAGTTCATCCAGAATCCAACAAAAAAAGACAACAATGATTGATCAAATGGCAATCATGCCCATAGAAAGAAGAAACACAGATCTTCCCACCCCCTATTAACTCTAGTTAATATATAGGAAGCGGGAAACTAGGAAAGCACGCGTGATACTTTCATAGGTACCTAGGTAGTAGGACTGTGCAAGATTTGAAGCCAGGTAGGTCACTGGCTAAATCACTTCACATAACTTACTAGGTACCTGTATTTATTTGCAATGCTGATTTATTTATGGTCATGCTGTCTCTAGTTGGTGGGACATGGCTTTTTTTTTTTTTTTCAGGAGGCGTATCAGATTATTTGGCATGGTTAGGTTTTACTAATTCTGACTGTTTATATAAATATATATATCTTAGTATACAAAATATTATCAGTGTCAACTAAACTTCTACGGTCGACCCTATTTGGCCTCCCGCGAGATAATCGGAAGACGGCATGAGCCATACAGTCTTGAAAGCACCCAGCAAGCCAACGCTCGGTGTATATGTATATCGCGCGGGAGCATTTTGAGAATCTAGGCTCAATGTGGTTGAGTTTACTACCTCCTAGTTAAGTTATGTACGACTATCGCGAGTTATTTTCCAGCGCTTGTTTGTATCGGTTTTTTAGAAAAAGCAAAATTTATTGACGACTGAGAGACAGTTCAATGTGATAATGAGCGACTATTTAAAATCAAACAAAAACAAACAAACAGACATAGTATGAACAAGCAAAGATATGGCCCAGCACAGAGTGGTTGTAATATTTACATGACGACAAGGCACGGCAGAACAGAGAAACAAATGCCGTCACTGGTACCAGCTCATCTGTGGAGCAGTAAGAGCACAGAGTAGAACGCCTACTCGTCGCCGAAGGCAGCGGCCTCGGCCTCGCGCTTCATAAACTGGTCGACCTCATTCAGCTGACGACGACGCAGCTTAGCCAGGTCCAGGCCGCGCTTCTCGGCGTGCTCGTACTCCTGCGCGTGGCTGTCAAGCAGGTCGTTGGTCTCAGCGATGGCCTCGGCGTGGCGCTTGCTGATGAGGCCTTCCTCGAAGTTGCGCGCGCCGTCGTTGCGGCAGCAGCTTTCGGGGGTTTTGCCCGCGATCTGGCTATCGCTTCCCTTGGCGCAGGTGCCCTTGTTGGGGTCGTCACGGCAGTTGTACCAGAGGCCGTTGACTTTGACCTTGTTGACGGAGTGGGCGGGCGAACAGCCGAAGTCACCGCCGCAGTCGCAGATGTTGTCGCACTTAGCGGTGACGTGGACAGTGCAGGCGTCGTTGGCCGTGTAGAACCAGCCGCCACCACCGTTGAAGAACGCGTAGTTGTAGCCGGGGCAGATGGCCGAGGCGAGGGGGAGAAGGGGCAAGAGCGAGAGGACGATCTTGGGCTGCATTGTGGCGGTTGTTGGATTGGTTTTGTTTGTGGAAGTGTTTTTGACTGGAGTGTACTGGGGATTGGAGATGATTGAGAGTGATGGTTTTCTGATTCTGGTCCAAGGGTGGTGGTCGTCGCCCTTTATATAGCTTTTTCTTTTCATGCTGGTGGTGGCATGGTGATAGTATGGATAGTACTATCTCTCCTCTGGTGAAGCTTCAGGCTTCGTGATGCTGAACCGCGCCCTCTTCAGGCCTCCCAGGCGTTCCGGATAACTTCTCGGCCTTCATCTTGCCAAGGGGTACCGTCGGCCAATAGCCAGCAATCCGATGCATGCGTGACGAATGCGCCTACCGTGAGCTGATCGAGGTTGAATAGGATATTGGCGTTGATTCGTCTGCTATGGAAAGCACTGACCGGCAGGGGCTTTTCGAGGCCTCCGAAGAGAAAGAGAAGGGGAAAGCATCGGACGTAGTCGCCATGCTAGATGGGATCAATCAACAAGTCCCACTCAGCTGCGCCTTGGCTTCGGGTGCCTGCCACGTCACATTGCTGCCGCAGGTATCGATAGCGGACATTTTTAGCAACATCACGGATCTCTCAGGTTATCTCGGTCTCACTGATCGTTCCGGCATTGGCAGGTGGTGTCGACTGGTGGAGGCTATGAAAAAAGGCCTCTGATGGCGGGCCTGAACGAAGTGAAGTTTACAGTGGAGAGACTTCACGGCTGGACAGAGAATAAGCCCCAAAACAGGAGGCATGTGTGTTTGCTTCTCTGGACGAAAGAAATTTGAAGCACTCTACCAATGTGATCTGGAAAGGTCCCGAACATCTTCGGCAGTCAACGAGGCTGAATTTCAGCCTCGAGGACGGGAAATTTGACCCCCGCATGATAGATCGAAAATCGGTCCGTGTTCGCACCAGCACTGAGGATCGAGATGTAGAAGAAACGTACAAACTGGAAGTATCTGTGGGGAGCAGCTATATCCGTAGTACGTCACTGGGGAAGATTATTAGACGTAAGATGGTGGCCACGACGCGAACACGAGAAGACTAACCAGGATGGCCTGGCGGCCTGACGGCAACACAAGCAGCCAAGAGAATGGAACTATCTGAAAGCTTATACTGACTTTCCAAGGAATTTTATTTTGGTCCTATCAAATCGAGAGAGATCTGGATCATGAGTGGATACCCGATCCACCCAAGGAAAGGGTAAGGCCACCCAAGAGAAGGCTGGTGCGGGAGGCTGCAGCATCAGGATGATCCGAGGTCGTACACGCAGCGAGCCGATTAGGTACCAGCCTCGTTCTCCGTGGCTTTGGTCCTTGCCGGGGGGAGGGGGTGGTGTGTTCATTGGGGAGCTTGCAGGGTGATGTGCTGGATGGATGGTTTTTTGACGAAGAAGAGGGATGAGGGAAGAATTCCGGGGTTGGGCACCGTCTAGGCGTCCTCAGGCACGAGTAGCTTATATCAGCCTCATTGGATAGTACTCTATAAGAGAACTGGTGAGTCAGGTAATTCTTACTATTATTAATAATTTATAGGCATGTATATTATCTCCACTACTACACGGTCTTCTAGATGTTTGTGGTATCGAGCATATTAAATTTAATTTTGGATAATTCTTGACTACAAGGTTGAACATTTACTGCCCAACTGGTTCTATATACCATTAGGATCATGGCAGGAATCGAAATCAATTCCACGTTCGACAGTAATACGGAGGGTCAGAAATGTCTAGAATGCTATCCCTCTCCAGTTCCGAGCTCCCGCTCTCCTCTCCCCTTTACTGGGCTTGATATGAGCTTTGTGTAGTGTGGGATTGTGGGATTGTAGGTAGATAAACCTGAACACGAACATTCTCTAGATTCAGGATCCTCCATAGTAAACAACGCTCAACTGCTAAAGATCATTCTGACTGGCCATAGTTATTACTTTTCGTACTATATGAGAAGACACGAGCTGTAGTATGACCAGGAGTAGCCACGCTACAAATAACATTAAACAAGTAACAAGACACCATTACTAACAAAAGGGATTAAATTACTCCAGCGCCGTCCCATACAACCGATCCCCAATATCCCCCAAACCAGGCTTCACGAACCCTTTCCCATCGACCTCCTTGTCCACCGCCCCGACAACCACCTCCGTCCCCTCCGGCCAAGCGTTCGCTACCTTGTGCAAGCCGGGTTCACTCCCCAGCAGCGAAAACAGCGTGACATGCTCGACGCCCCAGTCCCTGTTGCACGATCCTGTCAGCTTCCCCCATCTACTCGATCATACTATGTAAGGGTAGATAGAAGAACATACTTCATAATCTCAATCGCGGCCGTGGCAGTCCCCCCCGTCGCAACCAGCGGGTCGAGGATATAAGCGCGCGTAATGGCCGGATTCTTCTTAGGCAGCTTGTTATAGTACTCGACGGGGCCGAGGGTGTGCTTCTCGCGGAAGAGGCCCAGGTGGTGGATTACAGCGGCGTCGGCGAGAGCGGGCGGGAGGTTGGCGATGAAGGAGTCGACCATAGAGAGGCCGGATCGGAGGATGACGACCACGGCGATGGGGTCGTTCGTCGGTGGGGATGGGATGTGTTTTGCGAGGGTGCAGGTGAGCTCGTGGACGAGACGGCGGACTGTGGGTGGGGGTAGCGTTAGGTTGCGGAGCTCCGTGAGGAGCTGCGACGCTTTGGGGTCGGCGATTTGGGTGATGTTTTGGGGGAGGGTCATTTTGTTGGGGGTGGATTTGGTGGGTGGGGAGGAAGAAAATGAAGAGAAGGAGGAGGAAAAATAGGGGACGAGGGTGATGATAGTGGGTTGACATTCTTGCGGATTGGGATGAGGGGGGTTAGTTATATGGGATGTTGATGCTATACTGTCTGTCTCGCTGGGGCGATGATAAGACCGTCTGCCGGGCGATAAGATAAGAGCGCATACGATCGGATCAGGAACTCGATGATAAACCCTTATCATATCTTATCGGGCGTTATCGCCCAGATCTTACCTATGGAGATGTGGGTTCGCTGTTGGCCGTTCGCCGCGAGGCCGAGCAACGTCATCGGCCGACACAGCTTGGCCGGATCACTGAGTTGGATCATTTGTAAAAAAGACTGTCTTTGCTTATATAGGGTTCGTGATGGAGGTTGAGTGGGACACAGAGCGTGCGAAACATCCACCCCACGGAACCCAACATGGCCGATATCCAGTATCTCAAAAGCCTCCAAGCTGTCCGTGACAGGGCCCACCAGGTCCTAGGAGCAGCGCAGAGCGGCGATCTGTCCCACTTCGACTATCACCCATCGCGCATGGCCTCGACAGCGGAATACGTCGCTGGTATCATCACCGTAAGTCCGACTCAGAGCCACATCGCAGTACAGCACAGCTGAGCATCCCTAGCGGGACTATGGCCCAGACAGATACGATCAAATCCCTCCCCATGGACGATGGCAGCACTTCGACATCGGCGGCGTCCCGCGCATTGATCGCCTCATCAAGCAGTGGGAGCTAAACGGGTGCGATAAGCGTGAGATTACGCGCCGTCTGGTCGATCTCTTCTTCATTTCCGTGTTGGTCGATGCGGGCGCGGGCGACGTCTGGCGCTTCACGGAGCCTGGCACGGGTCGTTCTTACGGCCGAAGCGAGGGTATTGCTGTTGCCTCTCTGTACATGTTTACTTCGGGCGCGCTGTCAAGCCAGAAGGGCGTCTGCGTTGACGGTGCGTATCTTACCACACCGGCGCAAACCCGTGGAAAGAAATGAATGCGCTGACTGAGGCCTGCTTACCTCCAGGACATGCTTTAAGCACCCTCGAACGCAGCATCTTCCAAACGCACTTCCAAATCGACAGCAACAATCCCATGGTCGGAGACATATCGCGCGTGACCCTCCTCAACAACATCGGGCAGTCTCTCCTCCGCATGCCGGAAGTCTTTGGCCCAGCCGGACGCCCTGGCCAACTCGTCGGTACGACAGCCCTTCCTCAGTCGTAACCCCCTCCCCCCACTAACATCCACCTCTTCCACACTACACAGATTACATGCTCTCACAGAAAAAAGAAGAAGAAGAACCCACCCCCCTAAACTTCACCACCCTCTGGAACACACTCCAAGACCTTCTCCTCCCAGCATGGCCCAAAGACCGCACCCACATCGCAGGGCTCCCCCTCGGCGACGCCTGGCCCCTCCAGACCCTAGCCCGCCTAAGCGCCAACAAAGACACCCCCAACGCCACGCAGCACATCCAGCCCTTCCACAAGCTAACGCAGTGGCTGGCCTACTCTTTGACCGTGCCGTTCGTTCGTGTCCTAGGCCTGCAGTGGGTAAACGACGACCAAGGCACGGGGCTGCCAGAGTACCGCAACGGGGGACTATTCGTAGATCTGGGCGTCCTCACGCTGAAGGAGGAAGACCTCCGACGCGGTCGCGAGGCCTCCGGACAGGATATCCCTGCTTTCGGCGCTAGCAGTGATGTGATTGTGGAGTGGCGTGCTATGACGGTGGCGCTGTTGGATGAGCTGCATAAGCTTGTTGCTGGGCGGTTTGCGGAGAAGGGGGTGCGGCTTAGTCTGGCGCAGATGTTGGAGGCGGGGAGCTGGAAGGCGGGGAGGGAGCAGGCTGCGGTGTTGAGGCCGATGACACGGTCTGGTCCGTTTATTATACAGGGGGATGGGACTTTGTTTTGATTTATATTAAGTTGGTGTGGGGATGTTATAATATGGTTAGGATTGAGCAGTGTCTTGTCGTCTGTATTTGGAAGACTTCACTATTCTAGGTTGTTTCTGATTGTAGGTATCTTTTTGCGGCTCAACGTGCTCTAATCATTGTCATGCCTGAACTGTGTTTGTCTGGAAATACGTGCAACACCTTAAGGTCTTGAGTCCTCAAGCCAGTATGCCTTCACATGCAAGGCAATCCATGCTCTATTAAAGTGTGATACCTCACTATAAATGCAATACAGCAATTATATCCGCACCCCGTTCTAAAGATTCGACGCAAACCAGATATCAATAAACCGAATAAACACACCTCAACTAAAAACACACAATAAACAGAACCAAACACACGCAAACTATATACCAAGCATCTCAAAATGTGCAGTGCAAACCCGAAACCATCCATCCATCTTCGTTCAACCTCATCCGTAAACCTCGACCTGACCAGACGGCACCATCAAAACAAAACCCTAGTCCATAAAATCCCACTCAAAACTTACTCCCCGTCCCATAAAACCGATCTCCAAAATCTCCCAACCCAGGATCAATCTCCCTATCGCAGCAACCACAAGTCAGCAAAACAAACCCACATCTCCAAAAAGGTCGACTCCACGGTAAACTCACTTCCTCGCAGTCAGTGCTTCATCGATAGCAGCCGTGACCACCCGCAAGCCCGGATACGTCGAAAGCAGCCTGTCTAGGCCGTAGCGCGCGGAGAGGATATTCACGAAGATGATGCTCTCTTCGGGGACGCCGGCTTCCTTGAGGACGTCGATGGCGCAGCAGGCGGAGCCGCCTGTTGCGAGCATTGGTTCGAGGATTAGGACGGCTGTGTATCACAGTTAGTCAGTTAGCTTGAGCTGGGTTGGTTTATTGGGGTATTATTCTCGATAGAAAGAAGAAGAAGGGAGGAAGCTACCGTTTGAGTGGATCTGCGGTGGGAGTTTAGAGTATAGGAGGGCGGGGAGAGTGGTCGTCTCATCGCGCTGGATGAGGATGGTGCCGAAGGTTAGGGGGCCACTGTTGTTATTATACATTAGGTACTCCTTTTTCCCCGGTAGAGAATGAGGAGAAGGGAGAAATACGTATAGGCCCTGCGCACGGCATTATCGAGACTCGCCCCCGCGCGGAGAATGCTCACAGAGGTAAGCGGCTGAGTCTGACGAGCACCGTGATATGTCGACCCTGTAGGGCTCGTAACGGAGAGGTGCTCCACGGGGAGGAGGTCAAGGGCTGGATGGTTTTAGACACGCAAACCTCTGCAGTTTACTACCTAGGTAGGTAGATAGGGGAGTTGAGAAAAGGGAGGTACCTGCGCTGATTAGCTGATCGGCGATCCGCTCGGTGGTGCTAGAGAAGGTAGCTCTGGTGGTGTTGGCGTCGCGGAGGATGCTCATCAGGCTGAGGAGATGGCTCCGTTGGGGGAGGAGGAAGGTTCGCGGGTGGTGGGAAGAGCCGGCATGGCTGTGGTGGGTCTGGTTGTCGTTGGTGTGGGAGATGGTCATTGTGGAGACTGTTATTATTTCTGGCTGGATTGGGAGTGCGTCGATGTGGTTTTATGAGGCGTTGTGTCCATGGCTGGCATACTATAGTAAGTATGTATGTCTGTATCTGTCTCTTCCATGATGCACCCCCGCGTGAACGGTGATCGTCTATCTTATCTTGAGGGGAGATAAGAGATAAGAGATAAGGGTTGTTGATACTAGATGAGTGGAGGCTTCAGCATTATCAGTCTGGATTAGTATGCGTAAGGATAGACGAATAGCTGTTTACTGTAGATTCTTCTGTTCAGGCCTACTGGTAGTTGAATATGATGACATCACTGGGCTGATTTTGGTTGGTATTCAATTGTATAGACAAGTTATTTCTAGCCAAATACTCTGCTGCATTCATAACAGTCATATTAATGAAGCTCGTTCCCCCAGAGGTTGTACCACCATAGAGTATAATAATACCCCTTCCAGTCGTAGTTTGATACACACCTCATGCAAATAGCATCGATATCCTATCCACATCAGTACGAAGATCACAACCTCCAGTAAAAAGGAAAGAGAAAGAAGGAAGAAAGGAAAACATACGACTCCCCATTATGTGTCCTCCGCACAGCCTCCGCCAACGTCGGACTCACATCCATCTGGTATATCTTCCCACAAGACCGCGCATGCTCCGGCAGAGGCAAAGTATTAGACACAACCAGCCGGTCCAGCTGACTGTTCTCGATCACCTTGACGGACGGTCCGCTCAAGAAACCATGCGTCACGATAGCAATGCACTGTTTAGCGCCCTGCTCCTTGAGAATGGAGGCCGCCAGAGCCAGCGTGCCACACGTGTCGGCGATGTCGTCGACCAGCACCGCGGTCTTGCCCGCCACGTTGCCTACCAATATCATCCGGCTTACCTGGTTTGCTACCTTGCGCTCTTTGTGGATGATGGCGAGGTCAACGTGGAGGCGGTCGGCGATTGTGGCGGCTCTATACCAGAGTAGTGGTTAGACTAGCGAGATGAGATAGACGGGGGGTGTACTTCGTACCGCTTTGCGCCACCTGCATCGGGCGAAACGACAACCAGGTCGTCGGTGCCATAGTTGTGTTGGATGTGCTCGATCATGCTTTTTTCAGCAAAGAGCTTTGGCTATGGTTAGTGTAGATAAGGCAGGACTTAGGGGATATCTCACGCTGGAAAGTAATGTTAGCTTCACTCTGCCTGGTTCGTAGGGGAGCATACTTATCAACTGGGATGTTGAAGAAGCCCTGAATCTGGGAGGCGTGAAGATCCATAGTCTAACGATCATAGTCAGCCGATGTATCATTCTGCTGCCAACAGACCAAAACATACAATAACATGATTGCATCCCGCACTCTCCAGCATATTAGCCACAAGCTTCGCGGTAATAGGTCCGCGACTGCGATCTTTCTTATCCTGTCGCGAGTACGGAAAACACGGAATGACAGCCGTGACTCGCTTCGCGGACGCGATCTTGCACGCGTTGATGGCAATCAGCAGCTCCATCAATCGGTCGTTGACTGGTTCCGACGCCGTCTGGAGAATGAATACGTCGGCATTGCGGACTGAGGCGCCGATGGAGACGAACGTCTCGCCGTTGGAGAACCGCGTGGTGACTAGGCCGTCGGAGCCGACGGGGTATCCGATTCTAGTGCCATCCCATCCATTAGATTGAGTTATTTGTTTGGAGTCCGTTGATTTACCTGGTGCTCACTTGGCTTGCCAGCTGAGCGTGGCTGCTTCCTTCGAGGTGTCAGTTTGATAGACAGGACATGCATCTCGGAAGACCTCGAGGCATACCAGCAAGGAGACACAGGCCCATTGTCATCGGCGCAATTGGGATAAGCTGCAGGGGTTTGCCGCTCCCATTTTCCGTCCTTTCTTTACAGGACAGGGGTTATAAGGAGCATAGTACTATTTCGCGATGGATTGGGAGTAAGAGGTTTCTCGATAACGCGATATCTCATATCAGATGTCGATAACGCAGTGATAAGACTGATAGCTTCTTATCAGTGCCAGATGCTTTCCCCGCATTCTTTCGGCCAACTACCGGCTTGGTCGAGGTTGGCCGGTCGGGATAGTGCGAGCATCCTGGTCAAGTCGGTCCAATCGCCCAATTGCTTGGAAGCTCGTACGTAATCGGTGGTTCGGCGGTTATCCCCGGATTCTTTGCTGGATAGCTGGGAGCTCTGCTTGGTTGATATGTCCGCTCGCAGGTACATTTGGACGCGGCCAATGACCAGATTGTTCATCATGCAGTATCCCGGTGGCAATGCTTGGATCGCTACGCCGTATCTGAAGACGTCATCAGCACATTGATATATTCGGAAAGAATGAGTTACGATGAGCCTGAAAATACGGCAACGTTTGGTAGCATAGTAGTGATGATATTGAACTGAGAGCAACGGTGCATATGGAGCTGGATTCAGTCCAGAAAACACTAAAACGGTGATTTATAGGGAAAGAGAAAACGTATATATTCTTCAATTGTAATTCTATTGTCTGATGTCTGATACAACTTCCCTACTGATTCGTCGGCATGGCCAATCCCGTCCTCCCAGCAGGGGCATCTCTGCTGGCCCATTTGGACGTGACCGTCTTCAGCTGGGTATAGAAGTTGACCCCCGGCCGTCCGTAGAAAGTACTAGCACCACCTCCCGCAACACTCCTTTTGTTACCCGTGAAGGAAAACATAGGCAGGGGGACCGGAATGGGAACGTTGATTCCAACCTGCCCGGCCTCAATGTTCTTACGGAATCGCTCGGCCACCGCCCCGGAGGACGTGAACACCGCCGTGCCATTCCCGTACTCGTTCTGGTTGATCAGGTCAATCCCCTCGTCCAGGGAATCCACATTCAGACAGACCAGCACCGGCCCGAAGATCTCCTCGCGGTAGCATTGCATCGTGGGACGCACGTCGCTGATGACTGTCGGTCCCACCCAGTTTCCGTCGGGGTAGGACTTGGGCTTGTAGCCACGGCCGTCCAGTAGAATGGTGGCGTTTTCGGCCTGGGCACTGGCGATCAATGTCTCGATACGCGCCTTGCTCTGCGGCGTCACCACCGGACCCAGGTCGGCGCCGTCTTCGAAGCCGCCGTCCACGCGGAGCGCTTTCGCACGCTCGACGAGTTCGGGCACCCAGTGTTTCGTCTCTCCGGCGAAGAGGACGACAGACAGGGCCATGCAACGTTGCCCGGCGGCGCCAAAAGCAGCACTGACGATGGCGTCCAGCGCCGAGTCCTTGTCGCAGTCAGGCATGACCAGCGCGTGGTTCTTTGCCCCTAGGTTGGCCTGTACGCGCTTCCCATTCGCAGAGCCCCGCGCAAAGATGTATTCTCCCGCTTTGTTACTGCCGACGAAGCTGATCGCCTTGATCTCGGGCGCATCGAGCAGGAAGTTCACCGTGTCGTGTGTTCCGTGCACGATGTTGATCACACCCTTGGGGAACCCCGCCTGCGCAGCTAATTCCACGAGGATCATGGCGGCGCCGGGGTCCCGCTCGGACGGTTTCAGCACAAGCGTGTTGCCGGTGATTGTGGCGATGGGGATGCACCATAAGGGGATCATCGCGGGGAAGTCTGCAACTGTTTAGTTCATGGCAAAACAATAGGCATGCAAGGTCTACGTACTAAACGGACAGATGGCAGCCACTACACCCAAAGGCTCACGGTACGTCCGTGTCTCCATATCCTTGGCGACCTCCAGCACTTCGCCCTTCATGTATTCGGGCCCCGCACACGCCGCCTCGGCCACTTGCAGACCCCGCAGGACATCTCCCTTCGCATCCGCCAGCGTCTTGCCCTGCTCCAGCGTGATCATGGCCGCCAGACGGTCCCAATTCTCCCGGATCAGGGCCACATACCGGAACATGATCTGCTGCTTCGCGATGGCCGAGGTGCGCTGCCATGCGGGGAATGCGCGCTGGGCGCTGGCGACCGCTTCTGTCAGCTCATCGCGGGTCATCAGCGGGACGCGAGTGACGAGGTTGTTGGTCGCTGGATCATGCACATCGATTTTCTCACTCGCGCTGGACAGGCGGAATTCATTGTCGATGAAATAGGGGGTGTCCTTGGGGTTGGCGATGCGCTCGTGGGATCGGGGGAACACCGTGGATGTGGTCCCTAAAGCATCTCGCGGGGGGATCGATTGGGCCATTGTTCTTTAGGATTATCTTCTTCTTGATGTCCGTTTTGGAAAGACAGGAAGGATAGGAAGTGAAGAATTGAAGGAGTAATGTTTGTTTACAGCTGTCTTTCTCATTTTGTAAGAGTCCGGGGAGGATCGATTGAGCGGGGTCTGATAGGGAATGCGAGATAAGGGCAGCGATAAGGGCCGAGATAAACTGCCCCCGATAAGGGAGGGAGCTTATCAGTCTTATCATCGGCCATCGCCAGTCTCGACCGATTCCATGCGAGAGGGAAACGCCTACAAAAGCCTCCCAACCGACGGTCATGAAGGGAGACCATCGTCTTTTCCTTCATTCTCCTTCAGGGTAACTTTTTTCTTTTCTATCCTGTTTTTCCCTCCCAAGCCATGACTGCTTCAGACAACGCCAACACGGATGGCAGCGGAGCCCCGGCGAGTGCCCGGGGTCAACGCATTATCGTAGGTGTCCCACTGGGAGCTCAATCTCCTTGTGCAGTCTCGTCTAATCATACTCCAGCTCACCACATATCCGGGCCAAAGTGTCGTGGATCCCGTCCCGTTAAAATGGGGCGCCGCGGACCCCGAGGAGCGAGGGCCGGTACTCGTGTCGCGGGCGACCAAGTCCATCACACGCCGCAACGCCATCGGTGCCCACGGCGGCAGTTACTCTGTCTACAACGCTCTCGCCATCGCCTCCGGAGACCTCCCGCTAAACTTCACCCCCAGTTTTGAAAACACGCAGCCGGTGTTCGACTTCCCCGCCCAACCCGCATGGAGCGACCCGACCAAGATCGTGGCCATGGACCCCTTCGGCCACGACACGGTACGCCTCTTCAAGAACCACCTGTCCAACGGTCTGGACATCCGACCCACCATCGCCGTAACACGCGCGACCATGCGCCTCGCCGAAGTCAGCGAGTCCATCAGCAGCGGCCGCCTCCCCGTCGACGGCGACATCGTCGTCAACGACGCTGGCGACGTCCGCGTGACCAAGGCCGCCGTCGAGCCCGTCTGGTATCTCCCGGGCGTTGCCGAGCGCTTCGGCGTCGACGAGTCCACTCTACGCCGGACACTCTTCGAGCAGTGCGGCGGCAGTTTCCCCGAGCTGATCACCCGCCCCGACATCAAGGTCTTCCTGCCGCCCATTGGCGGACTCACGGTGTACATCTTCGGCCCGCCGGAGAACGTCTCCAACCCCAACGTCAAGCTGGCCCTCCGCATCCACGACGAGTGCAACGGCTCCGACGTGTTCCAGTCCGACATCTGTACCTGCCGACCGTACCTCGCGTTTGGCATCGAAGAGGCCATCAAGGAGGCCCAGAACGGCGGCTCGGGCGTGGTCATCTACTTCCGCAAGGAGGGGCGCGCCCTCGGCGAGGTCGTCAAGTACCTGGTTTACAACGCGCGCAAGCGGGGCGGCGACACGGCGGATAAATACTTTGCGCGGACGGAGAACATCGCGGGGGTGCGAGACGTGAGTGACTTGTTTAATCTCCTGGAAGGGTTATGCTGGTGCTAACTTTCGCAGATGCGCTTCCAAGCCCTCATGCCGGATATTCTGCACTGGCTGGGCATCAAGAAGATCGACCGCATGCTGTCCATGTCGAACATGAAGCATGACGCGATTGTGGAGCAGGGGATTCCGATCCTGGAGCGGATTCCCATCCCAGACCGTGCGTTTTCCAGTCCTTGATTACTCGCGCTGTATGAGCTCGTCACTGACAACAGCAGATATGATCCCGCAAGACTCGCGGGTCGAGATCGACGCCAAGATCAATGCGGGCTATTTCACCACCGGCAAGAAGTACACGACGGAGGAACTCGCGCAGATTGAGGGCCGGGGATGGCAAAGCTGGGAGGATGTGCCGCACTAATACTTGTAATTTGGATTGAGTTGGAGTATGTGAATGAGGTCGGGCGTGAATTGACACTTAGAATATTGATATCAATATACTTAAACTATCAAGTACACCCTCTCCTTATATAATTTCTGTATGTCCTCTCTACCAGGGACATCTGGTTCTCTTTTAACCTTTATCTACAGGCTTGTTTACACGCCCGGATGCTGAGAGCTGTCTGGCAACAGAAACTACAAATACATACCAATAATATCTATCTCATTTAATCTCAAGCTACAATACATGCCTGGTAAGAATAAATTCACCTCAGTCTGTGTAGCACATTCAGGTCAGAATGAACAGTATACCTCGGTCCTAGATATCGTATACTCAGTCCTTATCAGTCTATCTTATCGCCACAGCCCTAGAGTAGAGATCGATCAGCGGATCTTGCTCTCCACTTCTGATCTCGATCTTGCCTTCATGTATGTTGAGTTGAACAATTGAATCAATAGAGAAAACATACATGAGGGAGAGAGAGAAAATGGTGGTTTATGGCAACAGGTCCATTATGCACGGTGAAGCCGTCCTGACTCGTCATATGGTAGATCTGTCCCCATCATCTAGACTATACCCTCAACTTGGCCTAGTAAATCAATTCATCCTATCCCCTATTTTACAGCAGAATTAAAATAAACAGTACTACACCGCGTCTACATGCACTACATCAACACGGCTTAGCGCGTCTAACCGACCCCCCTGCAGGAAGATAAGCCGAATCGTGCGGGGAAATCCACAACCCCAGTCTTATCACCACCGTAGCGTGTCCCCAATCCACCCACTATCTAGACCCTAATCAGTCAACTCAATCAGCATCGCTATCCTGACAAACAAAGCAAGATAAAAAAAAGATAAAATGCCCCCCGCCGCTCGGCTCTCCCGCCGCGTTCGCTTCACCCCTTTTCCCCAGGTGGCCTATCTGGGCGGCAATGGCAATGGCAATGACGCGTCAGGCACTAGCCATACCGCTACTGGGGACGAAGCGATCGGTATCTCCCCGCCGAGTGTGATTTCGTCTTCGCCTTTACTGGATTTCCAGCAGTCGCAGTCGCCGGTTGTCTCTCAATGCAGTCCGACGTTTACGCTCTCCGAGTCGGGCAGCAATGGCAGCCCGAGTAGCAGCAGTACCCCCGGATCAGGGACAGGGACAGGGACAGGGACAGGGACAGAGACCCGCCCAACAGTAACCCATCTATTTATCAACAACCAGCGAGTAATGTCGCGATCAAAGCACTGGACAAGCATCCTAGACCCAGTGAGCATTGACTCGTCTGCGCAAACCCGACCCAATCAATCGCTGAATCGCTGACGAAGGTCTGTCAAGGGCACGCAGCGCCTCCTCTCCCGAGTTCCCTGCAGCACGCACGACGAGATCCAGTCGGCTGTCAATGCAGCTGAGACGGCCCAGGATGCGTGGGCGGCGCGGGGTTTTCAATCTCGTAGGGAGTATCTGCTTGATTGGATTGATGTGCTTAGGGAGATGACTCCTGATATTGTAGGCCTGCCTGTCTTTCTCTCCCACTTTGTTGGATGATATGTCTGGAGGATACTGATGTTGATCGGTGGTGGATGACTAGGTTGCGTGTCTCTGTCGCGAGGTGGGAAAGACCCTCGCTGATGCTAATACGGAGGTCTTTCGCGGCCTGGACTGCATCCACGCTGCGTGCTCGATTGGGACGGAAATGGCGGGCATGTATCTGGGGTCTGATCCTACTATCTTGCAGACGTTTTATGAGCCGGTGGTATGCTTTATCTACATTTACATATATAAAGAGAGATCTCTCTCTTTCTGTGTGTGTGTGTGTCTGAGAGAGAGAGAACTAACCAACCCAGGGCGTCTGCATAACCATCGCCCCCTTCAGCTACCCCTTCATGATCCCCCTCTGGTCCATCCCCTACGCCCTCATAACCGGAAACACCGTCATCCTGAAACCCTCCGAAAAAGCCCCCTCCCTATCCACCCTCCTCGCCGACGCAGTCATCCGAGCCGGCTTCCCCGCAGGGATCCTCAACATCCTCCACGGCGACCGCACCACCGTCCGCACCCTCATCCCCCACCCAGCCGTCCAAGCCATCAGCTTCGTGGGCTCCGAAGCCGCCGCGCGAGAAGTCCACGACCTCGCCCGCACAGCAGGAAAACGCATCCAAGCCGAATGCGGCGGCAAAAACCACGGCGTCGTCCTCGACGACGCAAGCATGATGCCCACCCTCTACGCAATAGCGGGCAGCGCCTTCGGCGCCACGGGCCAGCGCTGCATGGCGCTCAGCGTGGCGATCTTTGTGGGCGGCACGCGCGAGTGGATCCCCAAGCTGGTGGACCTTGCGCAGTCGATGGTCGTGGGCATGGGCGGCGACGAGGAGACGAAGCTCGGCCCGCTGATTAGTCGCGCGGCGAAGGAGCGCGTCGTGGGTATTATTGATCGGGCGGTTGATGAGGGCGCCATGGTTTTGCTGGATGGGAGGGACGTGCTGGTGCCGTCGTATCCGGAGGGGAACTTTTTGGGTCCTACTATCCTTATGGGCGTCGAGACTTATATGGAGTGTTATCAGACGGAGATTTTTGGGCCCGTGTTGATTTGCATGCAGGTTGATACGTTGGATGAGGCTATTGATTTGATTAATCAGAATAGGTGTATGTATAACTACTACCCTCCCTACCTACTTACCCTCTCCATTCATTCCATGGATAGACCCTTGGGCTGACTGCTGCTGATACTGATCTGATAAGACGGCAACGGCTGCTCAATATTCACCACAAGCGGAAAACAAGCAAAGACATTCCAGCGGAGAGTCAACGTCGGTCAAATTGGAATCAACATTCCCTTGATAGGTGAGTCCCAACCAACCCCACCAGGTATCAGCTACAACATTGCAGACACTAACTGGTTTATAATTATTCGGTGCAGCGCCCTACGGACCAGCCGTACGAACCAGCAACAAGGACTCGTTTCTAGGAGGTACGATACGAAGATCTCCAGTGTTTTATCTAACGACAACTGTAAGGCTATTTGACTGATGCGCGCAGATCGACACGCCCCTGGCAAGACCTATTGGCCTTTTTTCACGACTGTGAAGACGGTCTCGGCGCGGTGGGATCAGTAGTTCTTTTTCTTTTTGCTTCATTTTGTGTGTTATTGGAATGGAGTTGGGGTTGGATACGAATAATGATGATGGTTATGACTGACTGCGCTTGTTGTTGATACCTACCTACCTGTCAAACATACTGTATCTACGTTAGTATACTGCCAGCTGTGTGGCAGATGATGGACAAGTGTGGGTGAGATCTTGAAGGCCGAGGTGTATAATCCGGCCTGAGGACTGTTCATCTTTGGTTATGATGCCAGCACATGTTACTACCCACCTACTTGCCTACAAGAGTTTACTTTACTACGTGGAATTCGCCAAACTTGGTGGACAATAATCAAGTTATCTGTCGGTAGTATCCAATCGTAGCTTGATTCCTTTACTATAGCAAGACTATACATATCTTGACAGACATATACGAGTATGATAGCCAAACTATCCTCACAGCTCCCCGCTTCCCCAGCCAAATTCATCGTCTTCATCATAGCCGTGGCTACCAGCCAACTGCTCAGCAGCCTTAGCGGCCGTCGCAGCCCATTCAGCCAGCGTTTCTGCAGTTCCCAAGCCGTCGTCTTGGACGTTGACGTCCTGGTCGAGGAAAGCCAGCCCCTCCATGGCGCGCCCCCCGCAGGCGCGCTCCAGAGCCAGGAAGGCAAAGTGCCCGCCGATGACCGGGCGGGCGAAGAAGTTCGGACCCGGGAATCCGCCCTTGCCCTCCGTGTTGTGGAGGTCAGTGAATGGGCGGTCGGTGACGGTCTCGTTCACCCACTGCGCGACAGACTCGAGGATCTCGCTTCGGACGTCCTTGCTGGCTACCGCCATGGCGAAGAACTCCCAGTCGGTCTTGGTGTACAGGTGTCGGCTATCGAGCGGCACGCCGTACTTCTGTCGCACGTAGTGGTACCAGATCGACTGTCTCTGGTAGATGTGACGGGGGACGAATCCGGTCTTCGGAGGCTTCTGGGTTGTCTGGGGAGATTCGGGGTAGACGCGGGGTTCGAGATCGGTCCCTTCGAGGTGGAAGCACAGCTGTGCGTCGGCGTAGAGGTTGTA
The DNA here is from genome assembly GCA_023619815.1 of Aspergillus neotritici. Classification (NCBI taxonomy): domain Eukaryota; kingdom Fungi; phylum Ascomycota; class Eurotiomycetes; order Eurotiales; family Aspergillaceae; genus Aspergillus; species Aspergillus neotritici. The sequence goes on from JALZYL010000001.1 coordinate 964,082, forward strand.
GATCGTTGTCCATGAACCGTACCAGTCGTAGGCTAGCTTCGCGTGAGACTGATCGCGAGACATTCCGTATTCTTCCCATTTGGCAATGTAGGTTTCCGAGACATTCTGGCTATCGTCAGTACAAATCTGACATAGGGGTTTCGCGAGACGAACCTTGTAGTATGCGGCATCTTCAGCATGGCCCGCCACCTCGGCCAGCTTGCTCATTGCGTGAATACCAACAATGCCTTTCAGGGCCAGGTTGGTCTGCAAGGCCAGCCAGCCGGCAAAGTCATCGGTGGATACTAGTCCAGTCAGCAATTCTTCTCTTTTTCTTTATTCTACGCTGGGTAACGGGCTTACGCTGGTTCGCGGGTTCCAGGGAGTAATCCACCAGATATCCCGTCCATTGTTTCCAGAGCCTGTAGCTGCGTTGGACCCACTGCTCGGCTTCGCGATGGCCCTGGGCACCGCCACCCCACCTGGTATCCTGCTTGTCGATGCCTGACAGAGCTTGAAAGCCGTTCAGAGGGAAGTAGCCGGGGTTTCCGTCCGAGAGCGGGGCCGCAGAACCCTTCGTCGACCAGATGGACGACGCGGCCGCATCATCCGAGTAACGGAGCGAGTTCACGATGGCCAGGCCCATGATGAGAATGTTTCCGCATTCCTCCACAGGCATGTATTCGTCCTTTCCATCGGGATGGCCTGTAGCATTGGGGAAGTGTGTTCCCAGATCGTGCATCGCATAGGTGTTGGGATACTGGCCACTGAGCATGTGCTCGATCAATGGCTCCAGAAGGTAAGCCAACCATCGTGGGTTCGTGTAGAGGAAGAAAGGGAAGGCCGGGAAGATGACGTCGATGGTTTGGAAGTTGCCGTTGGAGGAGATCTCCTTTAGGAACAGGATCGGGTCTTCTGGGGTGCCGGAGAAGGTGGTTGCGCCCATGACTTGGCGCGCCGTGAGCGCGACGATGTCGACGTAGTCATGCGCACCAGATTTATAGGCATCCGCGGCCAGCCTGTCGGAGTAGTCGGACGCAAGCACGCTCGCATCGACGAAATCGTGATAGTGGATGTCCAGCAGGGCCTCGACGTTGGGGAACCAGGACCGCCACAGCGGCCGCATCATAGTCAATCCTCGCGAGGACGCATATTGCACCACGGGATCCTGGATCAGTGCGATGGTAAAGGTGACGCTGTTAGTTTTGCGGCCGGGGGTGAAATTTTTGGAAAAGGCAAAGACCGGCTCTCGATCCCTGATGGGTCGGAAGCGACGGTCATCGGTGTTCTCCAAGCCTCCCTGGGCTGCAAAGGCGCGTCTCACGTCCACGGCGCCTCCGGATTGGAATCGAACGTCCTGGAATCAAGTCAGCCACGAAGGATCAATTCCGCACGATACCGATCGTCCCAGGGATACACACAGCGGGTCCCGTGAAGTGGAGACTGCCCCATTCGGCGCGGTCCCGGATCTCCGAGAGCAGCAATTCGTTCTGTCGCTGGAACTTCCATCTTTGCAGGGCGGGTTTATTGTCCTGCGAGTGCAGGCTATCATACTGCCAGTTGATGTGACTTCCTGCGTCACCGCTGACCCAGCGGCCGTTCACATCCATATACACATTGACTTCCACATCGCCGTGGACATGGACGGTCACGTAGGACGCCGGGATGGACTGCCGCAGAGTCGACGTCGGGGTGATGGGGGAGAGGAAGGAAAGGGTGATTTCTAGCGGGGCCGAGGCGGCATCAATGCGATAGGTGAAGTTGGTCGTGGAGGCGTCGTAGTTGGCACCCAGATAGGTCGGGAATTTCACCGGCGGAGCCCTAGACAGCATGTCAGTACGATCCTGGGAATTCTGCAGATTCTGCAGATTTCACATCGGACTGACCCATCCTCGTGTGACAGCGAGTCGTGCGGCTTGCCCAACAGCGGATAGACGGCGCCGGTACTGGGGACCTGGGCCAGAAGGGAGAGGCCCACTTCCTCTCCCGTATAGAACATGGGCCATCTCGACCAGGGGACATCGCGAGCCCCGCCACCAAACCAAATGCTCAGGTAGGGATTTCGCACCGTCAAGGGGAGCACGGGCGGAGTCAGGGTGGAGGCCGTCGTAACCACTGCCTGGAGGGCAGCGGTTGCCCACACCGCAAGGGACGGGCGCATTGCAGTCTGCACGGCGGTGTAACTCGATCCGCCGGGGGGGAGAAGACGATTGCTGAGTTCCAAGGGATAATTTGCTATGGGGAAGGGATATTTGGCAGGGAAAAGGTGACGTGAAGAGGAGAAGAGTTGAAGGGAGGAGAGTCGAGAAGGTCGGTCAATGACGAGGCGCTGCTGACGGAATGCCCAAGCACGGATGGGGTGATGCAATCGCGAGGCAAAGAGCAATGATCGACTCACCTCCACTCCCAAAGCGGGTGGAGATGTCGGGGACCGGTGGGATTCTCGACTTGGTCGACTTGGCTGTTCTGAGGGGTCACAGACCGACCAGTGACGAGGATGAGGGAAGAGAGAGCGATGATTGCAGGATGAAATGCGGGGAAGCTCGCCGGATGCGGGTTGCATAGATAGAATCAATAAATAAATCATCAATCGAATAAATAGGATAATATCAATAAAGATATAAAATAGAATATAATAGAAGTAAATAAAATAAATAGAATAAACCAATAGCTCAATGTTAAAGTAATATTGGACTACAATATCCATATCGGAGAATACCGGCATATTCTATTCTGATATGGCATCCCTCTGTCACCGCGCAACTCTGCCTGGGCATGGCCCCTCCATAATCATTCAATTCTTGTCCTCGCCCAAGCCGCCTTTATGTGCAGGGTTTCAAGTCCCCGAGTGCCCTCCTTGTGTTCTGAGGGCAGGTTGTCACCACACGAGTGCCCCGTAAGCATGGTCTGCCTTCTCGACGCTCGCCTTATTCCACGAAGCAGTAAATGGCCAACATCTGACGTCACAACCTCTGCCGGGAGGGCTTTGTCAAATCCGTATCTGTTGAAATCGCTGCGACATCTGACCGAACACCAAGGAGGTAGATGCCGGGATATTGCCATATTTGCCAACCAGCTTCTCGAGTGTGGTTTCGAATGCGGTGCCGGTGCCTTTCTAGAGAGCCTTCAGCCCTTTAACATCCTCGGTGGTTATGACCTGACTACCCATTCCACGCGTCCATGACTTGAGAAGCCATTGACATGCATCATGAACAAGGTCCAAATATGTATGTCTTTCCGGGTCCCGGTAGCGCATTTGCGCACCTGGAGGATGACATGTTGGGAGATCAGTCATACCAAGACCAAACCCCGATTCGGCATTTGCAGTGACTGAGATGACAAGGACTCGAGAGATGAAAATAAACAACCGGTCATTCTGACCACCATGAAATACCTCCCTGCATATCAACAAGCTCTCCAGTACAAACAAACAAACCATCCAAGACAGAAATCGGTGCCTGGATTACGGTCCGGTACGGGCGCGGCCGTATCCATACCGGTACCGGTACCGGACGGGGCGTACAGGTACAGGTACAGGTACAGACAGGTACAGGTCCGGTACTAAGATACTAACTACTATAGCGGCCACCCGGGATAGCGCGAGATCCTCTCGACACGCGACATCCCACGCGCTCGTCCACCCTCGTTTCTTCCCACTCCTCCCCGGCTGCTCATTTTCTTTTCTCGTCGACTTCGTCGGGGTAGATTCTCACTCGTTCACCTACCTGATTTCTCTCGTCAACCCGGCATTAATTGTGCCCCGTCACCTCCGTTGCCTTTCTCCATCGCTCCCTTCTACCTATCCAAGCTCCAACCACCATATACTCAACGGACTCAATTACTACCGGGGATTCTGTTGATCTCCCTTACACAGCTTCAAGACCCTCTCCCTCCTCTCCCATCCATCCGTCAATTCCCCATTCTCCGAAATGTATCACAACACTTTCACCCCCAGCCCCGTCAAAGAGGGCAGACGGATTCTCGGCGAAAAGACCCCCAACGCGTGTCTGTCTCCGGCACACCACCGACACGCATCCGCTTCGCCCGTTAAACCCCAGCTGGCAACCACCTCGCCCCGGAAACTCCTCCCCTCGCCGTCCTTCGCGGGTCAGAAACGGTCCATTGACCAGGTGGACCACGACCAAACCCGCGTCAACAAACATAGCGCGTCCTCACCCCGCAAAGAGGCCCCACGGGGGTATGCCTCGCAGGCCGAAACCCAGACACTATCCACGGTGCCGGAGGACAGTCGGGTAAGACCAGAGTCCCCATAGAGTCCGCAGAGAAATCCTCTAGCGTGCTCCATGTCGAACGCGAGCTAATCATGGTCGCGCAGCTGTCCCAGGAACCACGACCGGACGCGTTGAACCCGGAGCCATCGCAACCACAACAAGAACAACCCTCCAGTCAAGCCACCGAGTTGGCAGAACCAGTCATCCCAGAGACCACCGTTCCCGAAGACCCTAGCACGCGCAAGTTATTCATCCAAGAGGTGAGAACCACCCACCACACCCTTCCCCCACGCCCAAACCAAGAAGTCTAACCAACCACCAATAGAAAGCCAACCTCCTGCGTAGCCGAATCCAAAACGCCATGCGCCACGTCCGCGACCCCCAGTTCGACCGTCGTCTCTCCGAGCTGGAAGCCCACAGCCGCAAATACCCCCGATTATCACGCCCCGACCTGCTGGAAACCCCAACCCAGCGCAAGTGCACCCCTCTCCAGTCGAACGACACCGCGACGCCTTCTTCCGCCGCGCCCCCGCGAGCTCTCCAGCCGGCTCTGGAGCTCCACCCGGGGCTCTCGTCCCCGCCTCTCTCCGCCGGCGCCGCCTACCTCCCGGACCCCCTGCGGACCCCAACCCAGAAACACCACCCCCGCCAAGGCACCCACTCGCCCATGCAGCTGAGCAGTCCGCCGGCGAGCGCGTCGCGAAGGACACATGCCGACAGAGGTTTCCACCCGGACCAGACAGAGGAGTCGCGAGAGGACGGAGAGAGACAGCAGCGCACACCCTCCCAAAAGGGAGACGGAGACGGGAACGGGAATGGGAATGGGAATGAAGACGGCGACGCAGTAGACGGCCTCCTCAAACTGATGAACACAGCCGACCAACACAACAACGGCAGCCCAACAGTATGAACTAGCTGGACCTCCCCCTCTCCCCCGAGTCACAACCATGACGATGACGGACGGCCTTATACTAGCCTACTACTAGCCTCCGAGAGACGGATCCTAGCCTCCGCCATGCTGGACCAGCTTTCTCACGATCCGACCATCATGGCTAGAAGAATCGAGTCCACTCGATATCCTACAAGTACAAGGGGGTCAATATGGCTCTGATGAGCCTGACAGTCGACCCCACGGCTATGACTTGACTTGACTTGACTTGACTTATTTTTGCATCTGGCGTTTTCAGTTACTGACTATACACTGACTGCTTGGAATGCATCAATGATACCGCTTGGTGATGATTTGCTTGGCTTTCTGTGTTGTTGTGGAAGATGTTGTATGTATAGTACGTATAGTATAGTATAGGATAGGATAGGATTGACTTCATGAATGAGCAAAAAGCCATGCTACTACTTACTTACTTCATACCTACACCACGATATGTACAGCACCCATCATCATCATCATATTCTACACCAAAACAAACAGGCAACAAAAAATAAAGTAAAAGAAAAAAAATCCACTACCGCACCTTCTTCAACTTATTCCTCTTCCTCCCCAACACATCCCTCCCCTCATCAATCTCAGCCGCAGCCTCCCGCTTCGCAGCGCCCACCTCCTTCAGCACGCCCGTGCGCACAACCCGCGTCTCGACACTCACACCCTCCTCGCTCCACTCCTCCATCTGGCGGCCCGCGCGCTCCTCAATAGCCAACACGAGCTGCACGTCGCGCTGGCCGACCAGTGTAACAGCCTCACCGGAGCGGCCTGCACGGGCCGTTCGTCCCACGCGGTGCACGTAGTCGTCTGGGTTGCGGGGGACGTCGAAGTTGATGACTAGGCTGACGGAGGGGATGTCGAGACCTCTGGAGGCGACGTCTGTCGCGACGAGGAGTCTAGCGGCTGAGGCGCGGAAGCGGGCGAGGTTGGCGTTGCGTTCGGACTGGGGGAGCCGGCTGTGGAGGGAGGTGACGCGGTGGGAGAGACGGCGGAGGATGCGCTCGAGGTGGTCGGCTGTTTGGGTGCGGTTGCAGAAGATGATGGCTGGTTTTGGGGCGTTGGCGTCTGTGGAGAGGAGCACGTGGAGGAAGGCTTCGCGGTGGGTCATGGGCACTTTGAGGTAGGTTTGTTTGAGGGTGGGGGGGATGGAGTCTTTGGTTTCGGTGGAGATTTCGGTCATGAAGAGCGGGGGTTTGGTGCTGTTGTTGCTGCGGGGCATGGATTTGAGGGCGCGCACTTCGGGCGTGACTGTTGCGGTGAAGAGGAGGGTTTGGCGCTCGTTGGAGGGCGGCAGGGCTGAGAGACAGGTTCCGACGTCGGGGAGCATGCCTGCTTCCGGGGAGAGGAGTCGGTCTGCTTCGTCCATGACGACCATGCGCACGCGCTTGAGGCCCCGCACGGTGTCTTCGCCGGAGGTGTTGATGTGGTCTGCGAGACGGCCGGGCGTGGCGATGACGACGTGCGGACGCTGCGAGAGGGCGATGGCTTGCGCGCGCATGTCTGTTCCGCCTGTGATGAGGATGGGTTTCATGCTTTGGGGGGCGGAGATCGCTTTGATCTGTTCGTAGATTTGGAGGGCGAGTTCTCTGCATGAATTAGTCATCTCTCTCTCTCTCTTTTTTCCCCCATTCTATCCCCAAAAAGAAAGTGAAAAAAGAGAGAACCATACCTAGTCGGCGTCAAAACCACCGCAAAAATCCCAAACGGATCCTGCGCCCACATCTGCAAAATCGGCACCGCAAACGCAATCGTCTTGCCCGACCCCGTCCGACTCCCCCCGATACAGTCCCTGCCCTTCAAAATCTCCGGAATACAAGCCCTCTGGATCGCCGTCGGCTTCCGCACCGCCATCGTCGTCAGCGACCCGATCAGCCACGGCGCGACGTTCAGCGCCTTGAACGAGGACTCTTCCTCCTGGAGGCCGATCTCCAGAGCATCTCTGATGAGTTCCGGGTTGGAGTCGGTTTTTGGAGCCGGCTGGGCGCTGCTTGGGTCTTTCTTTTTGATTCGTGAGATGGTGGGGATGGGGGTTGGTGCGGTGTAGTTTTTGTCTTCTTCTTCTTCTTCATCACTGTCTTGGTTGTCGTCGTCCGGTGTCTCCGATAGACGTCTTCGTTTTGGGGCGCGGGTGTGGTTCTCCTGTTCAGTATCGGATACGGTTGAGGAATGAGAGTCTGAATCCTCCGATGCAGATGCAGATGCTGACACTGGGTCTGGGGAGTGCGACGGCGCCATTGTGTTGGTTGTGCCTGTTGTCTTCTTCTTCTTCTTCTTCTTTTTTTTATCTCGACTTTTTTTCTGATAAATTCTGCGGCAGAAAAAGGTGACCGCGGAGGCGGTGTAGAGGATAGACACCACGTGATGGTAGCCAATCAGGTTGGTTTATTGGACCCACCATCTATATGATCTACAATATGAGAAGGTTCGAGATATCTGGGCATCATTAGGTCTGGTAGATACTAATCATAGTGATGATAGGGTAGTTTGTCCAAAGCTATAAATTATATAAAAACACGCAACAAATAACCCAACGACGACGACTCATTCAACCCTACTAGTCGTACTCCGTCGACGCATCCCCGCCCTCGTCTGCATCTCATACGCCTCTCCGCGCTCCAAATCCCCCTCAACAGGGGACTCAGATCCCGACCCCGACACCTCCCCACGACGCATCATCAGCTCCCCACCGGCATCAGCCTTAGACGACGGTCGCTGGCGGGCGACGTCCACGTCATCGCCCGAATCCGCATCATCCACCCCGTGAGTCCCGCCCACACTCTCCATCGTAAAGGGACTAGCGGTGGGTGCATCCAGCGCGACGAGCTCCTCGCTCGTGAACCACAGGGGAAAGAGAAACGAGCGGACGGGAATGAGCAGTAAGATGATAACGGGGAACCCGATAGCGGCGATCGTCTGCGTAATGGCAAACGTAGCGCCGAATCCAATCAGCTCGAGCGCGACGAACACCCAGATCGCGCGGCGACGCTTCACGCGTTTGAGCGGGTTCGAAGCGGGCGTGAAGGCGCGGTCTTGAGCCAAGAAGATCAGCTTCTGCGTGACGCCGTTGCCTTGCAGGGCTTGCACGCCCATTATGAAGAAAAGGCCGGCCATGACGCCCTGCGGGATGAGGTGCAGCACGATTAGGAGTGGGCCGGTCATGGCGACTAGTGTGAGGAGGCCTTGGGCGAGGTTGCTGACGCGTTGTTCGACGACGTGGTCGGTGATGCGCACGGTTTTGCCTTTGTTGGTGTCGTCTGCGTCGGCGACGTCGCGGGTGACGCATAGGGCGGCGGTGTGGAAGGGGGCTTGTGGGATGAGGCCGTTCGGGAAGGGGATGCCCAGGAGGCCTGCGACGAAGGTTGTGAGGCCGAGCAGCCACAGGTCCCAGTGGAAGCCGGCGGGTTTGCGGAGGGGGAACTCGGTTCCTTGGGCGATGAGGGAGGATACTGTATGTTGTTAGACCGTAGATATGGATGAACGAGAGGGGATAAGGGTACCGTTATGGTCAAAATAGAAGAGGATAGTCAAGAGAAGAGCAAACGGAATAGCGAGGAAAATATCTCCCACATCAATATCCCAAAAATTAACAAGCCAGCTCCGATCCATAGTCGGGAAGAAAGCCTTGCTAGTCGGCAGCGTCGCAACATGAACATCTCTCATATGGCCGATATGAACGAAACCCGTAAAGAAGACAATCGTCAGCGGCGTGCCATAATCCTCGAGGAACTTCCGCACATAGCGCTGAAACAAGGTACTGTTCCCTAACTCGCCGCAGATCCACGCGCTCATGAGCACCAACAGCGCGACCATAATGCTGAGATAGGCCGATGTCTCGCCGACCTGGCCCCACTGGCGCGTCAGCACCTGGATCCCTTTCTGGAGGTAGATGCAGGCGACGTAGAACCCGAAGATGTCGCAGGAGAAGCGAGTCACGTAGGTCAGGCCATTGCATGCGTTGGTTATGGCGAGGAACCAGTGCATGATGAGCGACCAGCTTAGCTGGTCAGCGCCACTCCTCGATTGGGGGGGGTAGGGGACTTACATTCCAATCCAACACATAAAAGCCAAATACGGCGTCCCTCGCGGCGCGATAATATCATAAACCGTATAATTAAACACAGTAATAGGCCCAGTGACACCGACAATCACCAACGGCTGAGCCGCAAGCAGGGCGAACACCACGGAGCCCAGCACAGAAGCAAGAAGCACCTCATTGACGCCGTAGCTCTGGTGCGTCTTTTCAAACATGTCCAGCGAGAAGGCCAGAGCCGGTAGAATACTGCAGCGCGTTAGCTATCAATTTCGGCTCGCCCCAGGAAGTAAGTACTAGTAGTAGTAGAACACACTTGGCAAAAAACATATACACCGTCGCAGGGACGACCCGGTAATCCCACGCATCCGTCCAGTCACTCCAGTAGTACGGAGCGCGGCGCCTCACATCCTTGACCATGCCGCGGAAGAGCCGTACGCGCCACCATTTGGCGGAGCGCGCTGAGGAGGCGTGCGTGGTGGTGGAGCGTCGGGTCTGCTCCCGGGTGATCGCCTCTGGTTCGTGACGGTCATGGTCATGATCATGGTGAGAGAGCTTCGACTGCGACTGTGAATGAGAACTCCACGGCTTGCGCGAATGCGGAGCGGGGTCAGCCTGGCCAGCAGCTGCGTTGCCTCCGGGTGCCTGCATGTTGCACGCCGGTCGTTTTGAGCCGAGTTGATGATGGGGAGTGGGGTCCGGGAGGCGAAGAGTGCGACTAAACCATGCTTTGATTCGGGAGGGTTCGAATTAAACGCAGACCACTCTGGAGAGGATGGTACCAGTAGAGGACAGTCGGGAGAGTCTTGACGACCTCGACAGACACGTCGAGCACGTCTAACCGATGAAGCTAATGATGGTCAATGATGAAAATCATCTCGGTCGGGAAAACCTTCTTCCGTGTGTGCAGTATGCAGTATGCATCCATTCGTATTGATCGTGTCGCATAAGCATAGAGGTTCACAGTGTAATTTCTCTATCACGTCCGACGTAGTTGTCGATGCGAGGGGAGATGTTGACCCCAGACCAGCGAGTTGGGGTAGGAGTGACCATAGATCGAGCCTCTCAACGAACAAGGTACGACCTCTACAACCATAATCATCTACAAGACAAGATACTTGGACACAGCCCTCTAACGAAGACGAAGGGAAAGTAAAAGAAACCCTTTAGCTATTAATCAACACACTAACAGGCCAGAAGCCCTCAATTTGGATACAAAAATTACAATTCACGGGCCACCGAAGTTCAAACCGATCCCGGTAATAATCATCAACCCTGCGCTTCTTCCCTTTTTTGTCTTTTTCGGTCCAAACACCGTAGACCATATTCCATAACAACAGCAGAAGGATAGAAATAACAAAGACAAACTTAGAAATCCAAGTGATAGATTAAGCAGGGGGAGGAGGCGGAGGGGGCTGATCGCTGGGCGGCGGAGGGGGCGGGCCATCGCCAGGGGGCGGCGGAGGCGGCGGACTGCCAGAGCCATAGTACATGGGCGGCATGCCCGGCGGCGGCGGGGGTGGCACTCCGCTCAGGCCTGGAGGCGCACCGGGGAGAGGACCGGGGGGAGCACCCGGGGGAGCACCCATCGCTGCCATCGACGGATATCCGGGGTAGGCACCGTATCCGTACGCGGCCGGTCCACCCGGCGGCGGAGGGGGCGCCTGCTGCTGCCACGGGGCAGCGCCCGGAGCACCGCCATAACCGCCGTAGCCACCGTAGCCATGATCGCCACCGCGGTTCTGCCAAGGAGCCGCACCGCCGTGATCGCGGGAGCCGTAGTCGTCGCGGCGATGGTCGCGGCCTCGCTGCTGCCACGGAGCCACGTCGCTCGGCGGCGGGCCACGCTGCCAGGGCTTCGCATCGCGGTCGTCGTAGTCGCCCTCGGGACCGGCTTCGATACGGCGCATGGGCTGGCCATCTTCGTTGGGGGCACCACCGGACAATTCGTGCATGAGTTGCTAGTGATGTGAGTATGTGATACAGCAAATACAGTATAGGGTCGGATGAAACATACCTCCATTTCCCGGTCGACGGCATCGCCGCCGCCAATAGCCCTGCGGCCACCAAAGCCACCGCCGTTGCGCCAGTCAGAGCCTCTCTGGCGGTCGGGACAATCGCGAGCCATGTGTCCGGCGTTGCCACAGACACGACAGATGATGTTGGCGGTGAAGTTACGCTGCTCAGGGCAGTCGTACTTGCGATGACCGATTTGGCCGCCTGTAACTGTTAGTTCTGTCTCACGATATACAGGGGGAGGGGGAACATACAGTTCTGGCAAGCCTGGTTCTCATCGTCACGGAGAGTACCGTTCAAGGCAGCCAGCTCGCGCAGCTGGTTCCTCTTGAGCTCGTTCTGGCCTTCGGGGATAGAAGCAGCCTGTCTGGTCAGTCGTCGATCACGTCTTGATTGTCGGGGGACGGGGTATCTCACAGTCTCAATAACGTTATGCACCAGCTTCTTTGCCTTGTTAACCTTTTCTTCCGTGTCTGCCATGATCAGACAGTGGAGATCTTCTTCCTGGTTACTAGCGTGAGCGGCGTCAGATCGACCTTTTCCTTCCTTGACGGAGCCCTTTCCACGGATGGCAATCTTGGCCCCGGACTCGGTCTCCATCTTCTTGAGTGTGTTCCCACGGGGTCCTATGAGTAAGCCAACTTTAAAAGGTAGCAAAGAGCTAAGTGTTAGTTGAGAGTGGTTTTATCAAAGATGGGAGAGCAAAAAAAAAAGATGAATCATGTGCAAGCATCAAGCAGCAGGGTTAGCAAGAAGCGAGCCGCCCCGAAAACCATCGACGGGCGATGACTTCCTTGCGAGCTCGACTCGAGCAGTCATGAGGGACACAAGACAGGAACGGTTAGGAGTTAGAGGGTTAGTTAGCATACTGAAGTTAATCTCTGGATAGTCATTCACTGGGACATAGACCTTCTCCTGGGTCTTGGTGGGACGTCTGTAGTCAGAAGGCGGGTGGTAGTTAGGAATGGTCTTCATCGCCTTTTCGACCAGCTTGTGGCGCTCGTCTTCGAGACGCTTCCGGTAACGGTATTCCCTAGTATTTACACGTCTACCAAAGTTGTCGTACTGGGGGGGAGGAGACGGCGATCTGCAGCAGTTAGTATCTCAAAAAGAAAAAAAGAAAAGAAAAAAAAAAAAAAAAAAAAAAAAAAAAAAAAAAGGGTAGCATATAGTATCGAAGGGAACTAACCTGTCTCCATCCGCAGGAACAACATCGTTGATGCGAAGCTTCTGGCTAATCTCCTCAATACGCAAGTGAAGAGTATACGCCTCGAGCTGCTCGCTGGTGAAGTTGGCCATGATCATGGTGGGCAAGCCCATCAGACCGGCGGCCTTGTTCTCCTGGGCATCACCCCAACGGTTGCGCTTCTTGCGCCGCTTAACGCCATCACCGGGGGGATCCGCTGTCCTCATCAGCGAATGCGGTCTTCTTCGATGTGAAAACATGGGCGTACCTCGGATGGGACTCCGGCCGCGCTTGAACCCGTTGTCCGACGAGGGAGTCGCAGTGCGGCTATCATCTTCACGGGGTTCGTCGCCGGCGAAGCGACGGCGGCCCAGAGGGATGTTGTTGGAGCCTGTGATGCCTTGATTTCGCCAGGCCATGCTGTTGACCTCCTCCAGGTAAGGTTAATAAAACTGCAGGTAAGTGGGTACTATGGATAGGAATAGATGATGGAGAAGTGAGGTGAAAACCGGGAGGATAAGCTCGGGCGAGGTGGCAAGCTCGGAGGTCATGTGATATGACTAATCACTTTATACTGGGTTTGTAGTGTACGATGCCTCAGAACATTCCTGGATTCATGACTGGATACAAACAATAGTAATGATAAATGAATGACAACTCTGCTAAAACATGGCATATCAATCATAACATCCACCAAAGCCACCTCCCACTTACGGTCGTAGCAAACTAATGCTTCGCATCAGCCTTCATCCCCTGCTGAATCCAAGCCTTCGACTCAGCCGCATGTTTCTCAATAGCAGCCTTATCCTTCAACACCTCCTTAACAGTATGGCGCGTAGGCACATGGCGTCCCCTCTCCACACCCTCCCTAGCAGCCAACTTCTCCTCCCAAGCCTTCACCCGCGGGAACTCCTCGATATCAACCCTGGCCCACCCCGCACTCGCCACCCAGCCCCAGAGCGTAATATCCGCCAACGAGATATGGTCACCCACCAGGAACCCAGACTTGGACGTCGCCAGATGCGCATCGAGCACCCCGTACAGCCGGCGCGTCTCGTTGACGTACCGCTTCACGCCGTACTCGATGCGCTCGGGCGCGTACCGCCCGAAGTGGTTCGCCTGCCCTTGCATGGGGCCGACGCCGGCGTTCTGGAAGTACAGCCAGCTGGTCATCTCGTAGTGCTCGCGGGTGCCCGCGGGGAAGGAGATCTTGTGGTCTTTGTCGTATTGCTCGGCGAGGTAGGTGAGGATGCTGCCGGATTCGAAGAGGCGGATTTTCTGCCCGTCCGTGAAGGTGTCTGTCAGCGCGGGGATGCGGCCGTTGGGGTTGATTTCGAGGAACCACCTGGATTGAGATGTTAGTAGATGCGTTGCATGATAGAGGGGGTACAGGACGTACGGCTCCTTCTGGGTATTCTTCGCAATGTCGATGTTCTCGACCTTGTAGGGGAGACTATTAAGCTGTCAGTTTCACAGATCATCCAATTATCAAAAAAGAACGACAGTCCCAGTAAAGGGGGAAAAAAAGAGAAGAAAAAAAGAAAAAGAGAAAGGGAAAAAGAAGAAAACCCACCCCAACTCCTCCAACGCAATCGAGATCTTGATCCCATTGGGAGTCTGCGCAGTGTAAAGCGTGATATCGGGACGACTCATGATGAAAAGCGTAGGTAGCTAGCTAGCTGTACTGATGTAATCCGTGCAAGACAGAAGAGAACTTGAATAGAAAACTTGATTGAAGTTGAGATGGACTGATTGAATGAAAACCGTGGGGATTCCACCACCGTTAAATACACCAGTCTCCAGGAGCGAGCCCCGCTCATGAACTCACTAGCTACACGAAGTGATGATTAATACCCATATCAGCCGGGGGAGAACAATAACCACCTACTAAGCTCCAGTTAACTAGACTATTGGGTTAAGAGGGGCGAGGGGTAAAGATGATGCCATCATTGCCGTCTGTCATCCCGTATCGGACCCACCGGGGCAAGTTGATTGATTGATTTATAAGCTGTCAGACAGAGGCTTGTTTTGCGCAACCGTGCTGCTGCATATCTGCCAATCGTTGTGGAATATTTGTTCGTGTTGATTGAGTATATTTGACTGATTAATCATGGTGAGATGACGCTTTGACTGATTAATCAATTATGATATTACAAACACGAGCGGGGGAATGGACCAGAAGACGGGAAGTCTACAGACACGAGAAATCAACCCCGACAAAAGCAACTATCTCATGATGGAAGGCTCCACAGGTAAAGCGGTTATGCTGGATTGATATCAAAGGAATGGATTGGTATGTACATCCGTCATGTGCCCGTGCAGAAAAAAAAAAATCCCAGAAATCGATATGATAGCCCAACCCGTGAAGTGCTAGAAATTCCGAACCCAACCAAAATAGTAAAAAGGAAGAGATATGCAACCATCTACCATGTGAAACTTTCCTCGATAAAGTCCACCGTCGACCGACCTTGTCGCTTGCGGCAGACGCGCCGGACGTCGTCGCTCAGACTGCCGTTCCCGCACACCAGCACGCCCATGGCGCCCACCTGGTTGTCGACCTCCATGCCCACCAGGGTGTCGATGTTGGGGCGCCCCGGGAACATCTGGACGGTGGTGCTCGGGCTCTGGATCTCGCGCGGGTTCCGAGGCCGGGTGATGAACAGCATGATCCGCAGCACCTCCCGGCGGCCGTCCATGGCCAGGATCCGGGTCATCCAGGGGCGGATCCATTCGAGGTGCTCGGGCGACTGGATGATCCAGACGAGGGTCACGCGGCGCGCGGCGACTGTCCCGTCGGCGTACCCCTGCACGAGGTGGCGGACGAACGGGACGTGGTGGGTGATGCCCACGCCGCCGGCGAAGAGCATCACCGTGCCGTACGAGTCCATGGAGTGGATGCTGCCGTAGGGTCCCTCGGCGAAGGCGCGCAGGGTGACGCGGGATTCGGGGGCGCTGACGGCGCGCTGGAACAGCTTGTCGGTGAAGCCCGTCCGGCGACGGATCAGCAGGGACAAGGTCGTCTTCTCGGAGCTGAACACGTCCTGGCGGGTCATCGGGATGCCCTTCTCATCGGTGGCGATCTCCTCCTGCTGGCTCCACCCGACGGAGAAGGGGTGGGAGGACCACCAGCCGATGGCGGGGATGTACAGGTAGAGATGCTGACCGGGCTGGAACGACCAGGGTCGCGCCATGTTCAGGGTGATGCGCAGGGCGTCACCGGGGAGCGCCTCGACCAGGGCCGACGTGGACGATCGGCCGCAGTTGCGGTACAGGATCATGAAAAGACGCGTGGCGCGCTCGAGGGCCCAGAGGATGACGGCGGCGAGCAAGTACGACTGCGCCACCAGTCCGTTCAGGTGCACCCAGAGGAAGCCGAACGAGACAGCCACCATGGCGATGTGGAGGTGGAGGAACGTTTCGTAGAAGGCATGGCGGATGGGTGAGGGGGAGTGCACCATCAGCCCGACGAACGCACAGCCAGCCTGGCCGAGTCAGTCTTTAACTAGAGATCCTGGATGAAGCTACACTTACAATCAACCCACTCAAGAGAAACGAGCTCTTGCCAAAGATGATCCCCACCATTTCCCAACCGACTATCCAATGATCAGCATGGTCACCTTTTAGAACGAAGAGTCCTCATCGGAACACCTACTCTTCTGCGATTTCGGAATGGCCCAGGCAAAGATATGGGCGATGGTTTCGAAGACGACGATCCGCGCGAGCCAGCGGTGGATGAGGTTGAAGGTGTCAAACGGCACCTGGAGCAGGGTGATCAGGGGGTTGTTCCGGCCGGCCGTGAGCACGAGGGGGATGAGGTTGACGGTGGCCATGGTGCCGGTGCGGTTCCGGATGACGCCCGAGACGGTGTGCTCGTCCTTGTGGTAGGGCACGGTGACGACGCAGAGGACGACGTTCATGACGATGATGGAGACCAGGATCAGGGTGTGGAAACGACTGGGCAGGGTGCCAAAGTTGACGACGGTGGAGAGCTGGAACTCCTGGTTGTGACGGCTGCGGAACATGGGGGCGAGGATGAGATGGCTCTTGACCTTGGCGAAGGTGCTATCGGCGGAGATGAAGTAGCGTTGTCGGTCATTGTTGAAGCTGGCGAGTCGTCGGAGATGGGCGTGGATGCGAAAGCTGGTCTTCCAGAGGTAGATGAAGGCGGCCATCATGCCGAGGATGAGCAAGCTCTTGCGGGCGAGGTCATCGTTCAGACTCTCGAGCCACATCCAGGCATTCCCGCCATCGCCGCCGCCGTTGCGTTTTTCGATGTCCATTCTGCTGGAAAGAGCACCAGGGATATCGATGGGAGATGAGTTACCGAAGGGCGAGACGCGTGCAGCGCAATCAATCACCAAGAAATAATCTATCCAGACCAAAAACGAGATTTGTTTTTCAAGTTGAGACCAGCTCAACTACCGGGATCCCTTCTGAAGGGGGTGTCGGAAGGGGGTCCCCAAGGGAATGTGATTTCGAAGCCCGTCTGTCGACCGGTCGGGATTTGGAACAGGGAACCGTCGACGATGGGGTCGAAATGGAAAAAGTCAACGAGAGAGGGGGGGAATCCAACGTCCAGATGACCTGGTACCCCGATCTACTGAAGAACCTAGGTCGACAGGGAAGGGAGACAATGGCCTTGTTTTTGACTGGGATCCTCCTTTGTTTTTTCTTCCCGTATACTCCAGTACCAGACACAAAGGCTTTGACCCAGGGAACGGAAGAACCAGGGGCCAAGGGACCAGGGACGGCACGGTTAATTTGGTTTGATCCGGCGAAATTAAAACGACGGATGATCCAAATGGGGTGGATATGGAGGTGGAGGTGGGAGGGTGAGGTTGGTAAGGAATGTATATAACCTGTGAACCAGTCACTTTTTGGTGAGAAAAACGAAGGACGTGAGGGGAGAGGGAGAAAGAGGGAGAAAGAGGAAAGTGAGAGGAGAAGAAGAAGAAGAAGAAGAGAGAGAGAGAGAGAATCCACGCCAGGTGAGAAGAGAGAGAAGAGAAGAGGAAGAACAGTGGAGAAAAGGAGAGGCGAGGATGAAGATCAGGGTCGACTGGACGGCAAGACCAGCAGTTGATCGAGTCGCCTATCATTTATTTACTATTTACATTCTTTCCTTTACATTCTGATTTTATTTGACTTTTCCTATCTCATTCTTTTTTCTTTTTATTTTTCCTTTTTTTACTTTTTTATTATGATTTTTATTATGATTTTAATTATGCATTTGATCCTTCTCATCCCACTTCATCCCTCCCACTTAATTCAGCCCAGCCAGAGAGACAAATGATCCCTCCCCATCGGTCATCCATCGGCCATTTGGCGGCAGACGCAGACCAGACCAGACCAGACCAGACCCAAAGAGGAGGCGACACCGTCCGTGGCGGCAAGGGCATCATGCATGATCAGTGGCTGGCGTGCCTGGCAGATGAAACGGCAAACCCAGAGCGAAAAGGCAAAAAAGTGGGAGACCCGATCGATCTCGCGCTGCCTGTGAGTTCTGACTGGTTTGGGCCCTTACAGCCCCAAGTGGGGTTGGCGCTCTCCTAGGGTGTGGTTTGGGTGTCTCCTGAATCCTGCAGGATGATAATGATGATGATGGTGATGATGAGAGGGTCAGTCTGCCTCGGACGACATCTCAACGGTGGAAAAATCAGCAATGCGATTGAGATTGAGACAATGGGTCGAATGAGTCAAACTCTTTTCTCCATCTTTCCTTTTCTTTTTTTTCTTGGTGGAGAGATCAGACGCGATGGACCGACAACAAGGCAAACACATCACATCGCCAGTTGGCAGTGTCTATCGGATCCACTCACTACTAGTAGTCTCATGCGAGAAAGACTCGCTCCACAGATCCAGTCGAAAGAATCAAACTCAAGAATCAGGCATTCAGCTGAGTGACAACTCAGGAATCAATCCGTATACTCAGATGAAAATATCTATCTACTTCGTATCAACCTACAGGTAGGTACCTACCGACTCGTATCTCAGAGTACTACTACCTATCTATAGTATCTATAGTAAATCCGAGTACCTATCTATAAATCCAACCGAGGATGACTGATATTACCCGACAATCCTCCACCCATCCCAGTCTCGACTCCCGTCTGTGCTCTGCGACACACCTCAACTCTACTTAATTAATTAATCAATCCAATTTATCCCACTTATCAGATGGATGGAATTTCTCTCCTTCTCTCCCTATGATCACCTTGTCAGACACCTATCTCCTCTACCCTACCCTGGTGTCAACCCCTCTCTTCCTCCTCCCCCTCGGATCCAATATCCGCTATACACACAAACTCAGCTTAGCGTTGGACGGAGTGGGCGTGGTGGATACGAACGTAAGGAAAGTCGCTTCATATAAATTGATTCTCCATAATCGTGTCTCTCCCTCTCTGAGAGAAAGAGAGAGAGGGAGAGTTCGTGTTTCTATCCTTGCAATGGCGAGATCTCTATATTTATCTCGGAAAAATGTAATCTGGAATTGTCGGCTATTTGGTCGGTTCAACTACCGGTCCTAACATAATCTATCTACCTAACTGTGAATACCGGAGGAATTCCTCCCTAGAGTACACAAGAACATAAGAAAGCCAATATTGAAGGATCGCTATGGGTGAATGTCCGGGTATCAAACTGTCGACTGAACCAACACCAACACCAACCCTAGTAACAGAACAGGGATCGAGAAACGCCGGGATAGAAACACCACACCCAACCGATAAGTCATAAAAAGAAATAATCCGTAAAAAAAGGAAAAGAAAAGAAAAAGAGAATAGAGAGAATCAAGCCGGCATCTCACAAAAAACTCAACTCGTCCTCACTATCCTCATCCGACGAGTACGGGATCGCCGCCCGCCGCGGTCGGAAAACCGGTACCTTATCCTTGCGTCGCGTGGGGGACGGCTCTCGCTCCCGAGGTTTCTCCATTCTGGTAACGGCAGATAGGAGCGAAAATGAAGCCCGTCGACTGGACCTCGTGCGCACGGCGACAGGCTCCGTGGAGCTACTACTGTTCACCGTTGTTGGCGTCGCCCTAGTGGTCCTAGTCCGGGTCATACTCGGCGTCGCGCCCAAAAAACCGCTGCCTGGTTGCTTCTGCTTATTGACGATAACGACTTCCACGCCCGGAGTCGACCTCGTGGTGCTCGCGCCGGCGCTGGTGCTGGCGCTCGCACTCGCGCTGGCCGAGTTGATCCTTTGCTCCGGGTGTTTCACTTTCACCTCGGGGGTGTTCCGCCGCGCGCCTCTAGTGCGGGAGGCTATCGGTGCGGGTAGCGCTGTTTCAGAAGATGGCGCTGGAGCAGGGGAGGGAACAAGATGAGAGCCCGGGAGAATAAGGGGCGAGGAAAAGCATCCATCGCCGTTTCTGTTATTTTGCGGCGGTTTCACGGACGTCGACCGAAGCCTCTTTCGCAACGGAGGGGCGGGGCCGTCGTCTTCGTCGCTGGGACAGGGCAGCAGGGGCGTAGGCATCGCGCGCTTCAGAGGCACAGAGGGCGCAGATGAAGTGGCGCTCGATACGCTGTCTTTGGCGGGCGTTCCGGACGAAAAACTGCTGCTTGTTGAGCATGCGATGGTCGATGGGCGTCGAGACCGGGTCCGGCTCCCCGTCGCATTTGCAGTCGGGGCGACCGGTGGGAGCATCGGCAAGGCTCTGGATTTCGGTGCCGGTGTGCGCGCGATCCACTCGCCGATGCCTTCTTCCCATCGGTACAGACCGTGCGATTGGCGCCTGGACGGGCTGGACGGACCTCGTCGTGTGCTCTGCTCGCGTGGGAGCGAGAGCGACGCCGCTGCCGCTGCCTTCTCTTGGACTTCGAGCGCCCACGCGTGATCGTCCGCGTCGACTGTTATCTCAGCGAGCTCCATGGCGGTCTCCGCGGCTACTTTGCCCAGGAGGGAGGATATCCCCCGCGCGTCGGTGAGCTCTGCCAGCTGCAGGACACGGGCTTGGACTTCCCGCGGCGTGGGGGACTTCTCGCACTTGCGCATCTGTCCGCTGTAACGGAACACCTGCTGCGTGAACTCCGAGAGTTCCTTGACCATGTCGGGCTGGGCTGCTAACGACAGGAAGAATGCCTCGATATTGCGCCGGGCGAACGGGTCCAAAGGACGGGTTGCTTCGAACGACTCCGCTTCCTCCTCCTCGCCACATCGTAGCATGCAATGGCCCAGCAGGACGTATCCGCGCCGTAAGGACTGGTAGCTGGGTCCGTCGGCCTCATGCGAGCAGGTATCCATGCCGGCAGCCCGTTGGACCTGGAACGCCAGGCTTTGCACCGTCTTTCCGGCTTTGATCCCCGTCGCCTTTTCGTCCGCTCCGAGACTCTGCGACCGCGCGATGCACATGCCACACAGTGCGGAGACCAGACTAGAGGTGAGATTGCTTAACGCGTCCTGGATAGGGATCGGACACGGAGACGGGTCCTTGGGGAGATGCGGTGCGTTGGTTGAGGCGCGCGTGTTGCCCCGCGGACGGCCAGGCCGCAACATGTTTAGACCGTTCAACTGCGATGCTGTCGTCTTTGCTTCCAGGCAGATGTTTCCCGACGACAGGATCACCTCTTCGACTAGCCGCGTCGCGGCAGCGGATGTGCTCCCGTCCGTAGAGAGCGACTTGACTGCGCCGTCCACACATCGCTTCCACAAACTGGTGACCATCCACTCTGGCGGGATGGCCCCGCGGGCAAGGAGCTTAGTCAATTGCTCGAAGACAAAGCCCCGTCGGGTAACGAATCGAGCGTAATAGGCGCTGAGCAGCTGGACCGGGTCTTGGAAGTGGCCTGTCGGCGGGGGCGGGTCAAACGACGTAGGATAGTCGTACGAGACAACAGTGGTGAGATATCGGGACAATAGTAATTCAAACGCGTCGGGCTCGTCGTGCCCCATGCATTCCTCCAAAAGTCGGCACGTAGCCACCTTGCCAATCCAACCGTTCTGCATCATCTCCGACACAAGACGGATGCCCTGGGCGCGCACAGCCTCGCGAAGCGGCTGCCACCCGCTCCCGCTGGGTGCATAGTGGGCTTCCAATTCGGTAAAGTATGCGTCGCACATGTCCACATCCCCATCCTCCTCCTCCGCTTCATCCTGTAACTTCTGCTCCTCGGCGATAAACTCCGGCAGCCGTCGCACGGTCATCGACAATAGCGACCGCGCCCCGCGACCGTGCTGTGCACTCGGATCCCGCGTATTATGCAAAAAATTCACAAAGATGCGGTCCAGCAGATGCGCGATATCCACGAGCCCCGCGTCGCCAGACAGGTCCAGAATCTGCTTCCACGATCCCTGGTACGCCGGGAACCAAGTGCTGGATGTAGTCCGCGGCGCCCTTCGCTGATCACCACCGCCACCACCACCACCACCAACCGGAGCCAAAGCATTCCGAAACAGCTGCTTCCTCACAGACGACCACTCGGCGCCCCCCTGCGCAGCAGCAGTAGCCGTCCCCGTAATCAGCGGCGTCGCGATCTCAATAGCCCCGGGCAACGTCTTCGGCACCTCAGGGCTCCGAATCGTCAACCTGCTGCGTTTACGCGCACCATTCCTCTGCCCCCGACTCGAATAGTTATGCTTTAGACGCCTCTTGACCGGCTGTTTTCCCGGAATCCACGCCGGATCGTTGGGCTCTTCGTCGTCGTCGTCGCAGCAGCCTTCGCCGGGGTCGTGCGCTTTCGACGGTGGTGGCTGTGGAGAACGCGCGCGGCTTCTGCTCCTATTCTCAGCTCTATCGTGTTTTCCTCTCGTTCGCAAATCCGCTATGCTGGCTATGATCTCGTTGTGTTTCTGCAGTCGGTGGTGGATGGAGGTCAAGGGGCGCAACATGCGATTTGCCCATTTCGCGGTCGGTCGGATGTCTCCCATGTTACGCCTGTCCATTCAATCGATCGCCAATCGTGCCGACTATTCTGCAGAATAAAGGGTCAGCATCGCGCCTATATATACACGTCTTTCTTTCTTTCTTCCCAAGAAGTGCATACCCAAATCTCTTTGTCCAGTGCTTATCGGTAATCCATGCTATCGGCATCCACTTCCAAAGAGAAACGAAAAGGAAAAAAAGAAACCAAAGAGTCCAACGGAGAATCCAACCCCAAAATCTGCGCTGATAAAATGCACGGTATCAAGGGAAATAAGTATGCTGTCTCTGGCAATATTACGCCATAAGATGCAGACTGGTCGGGCGTTGTTGTTGTTGATCGGCGCAAAAAGACGTAAACATGCGACCGGGGGACGAGCCCGCCAAAGCGGAAAGGCGCCATTGCTCACTAAGCATCAATGAGAATATATGTCACGTGAGTGCTATACGAAGAGCTTCTACTTTCTACAGTCAGGAGCAAAAAGTTGAAACCCACGTCAACAGATGCAGGCTGATGCTAATGATTCTCGCGTCGCCAGTCATATATAAATATAGTATACATACAGAACATCCAGCATGCAAAATCGTCCAACCATGCTATGCACAACGGCCCCGCGATGAACAATCAATCCATGCCAAATGAAATCCACAACAGCAAGGAGTAGGGAGATTTCTGCAACAAGAAAAAAAAAAAAAAAAAAAAAGAATAAATAAAGGAAATAAAGGAATTCCCAAAACAAGCAAAGGTCCCGCTCATCCAACGTTATCGTCCCTTAAACCTAAGGGGTTTTCAATATACGAAGCTGTTAACACAAATCAAGCTAAGAAGGGAAGGCATATGTTTTTGGTTTTCGTTATAAAAGGATCGGCGGAGGGAAATGATCTTTTCTTTTTGCTTCACGTTTAGGACGAAGACTTCTTCGAACCACGGAGCTTGGGGTTGGCGGTGGCGTTGCGCTTCTTCTTGGGGCGAGAGGCGCTGGCGTCACCACCCTCGATGAACTTGAGCAACTCGTCGATGTTCCGAGAATCCAAGCCGGTGCTAGCGGCGCCGGACGCCTCGGGGGCGGTCTGGCCGACCTGGGGCTGGACCTTGGTACCCAGAATGCTGCTGCCCATGTTGATCCGACGCAGTCGGCGGGCTTGGATATCCTTGGCATGCTTCGCGATGGAGACCGCGTTCTGGGTGAGCTGCTCGAGCCACGTCTCCGCCTCCTTGGTGTTGCGGTCCTCGGGACCCAGTTGGCTGAGGAAGATGTTGTAGGCATCCCGCATCTTGCCCACCGCGGCCTTCGAGTCCTGGTCGAGCGCCAGCGCCTGGGCCAGCTGGAACAGGATCGTAGCCGTGTTGATGGACTGCGCGCCGAAGAGCGACTCACACACCGACAGGGACGCCTCGAACCACTTCCGAGAGTCCTTGTACTGCTTCAGATGCTGCAGCATGACAGCGGCGTTGTTCATGGTCGTAATCGAGTCGGGATGGTGGGCGCCGTAGATGATCTTCCACAGATCCATGGCATGCTTGATGTAGGCCAGGGCGGTCTTGGTGTTCCCGGAGGCATGCTCGAACAGACTGAGGTTGAGGTAGCTCAGGATGGTGTCGGCCGAGTCCACACCCAGAGTGCGCTCGGTGACGATGACGGCCTTGCGGGCCAGCTCCACGGCGGCCTCCTTCTCGTCGGTCTGGTAGTAGAGCATGGACAGCTGGTGGTAAAGCTTGGCGACCTCGGGGTGCAGGATGCCGTAGATCTGCTCGTGCAGAGACAGAGACTCCAAGATCAGCTCCTGGCCCAGCTCCTTTTGGTTCTGCATCAGCGAGATACGGCCAGCCTCCAGGGCTTCCTCGGCCAGAGAGCTCCGCGGCGAAGCATCCCTCACGAGAGGCACAACGTTAACGATGTCGTCGGGGACAATCGACACAGAGATCTTGTCCTCCACGACAACACGGGGCGGGGCGTTCGATTCACCACCCTTCTTCTTCTTGTTCTTCTTAGGGGCCTCCTCGCGTCCGTTGCCATTGGCGACGGGCGCCTTGGCGGGCACCTGGGACTTGGTGAACGCGAAATCACGGGCACCCAGCTGGATACCAAGCTTGAGGGAGATGTCACGGAGCAGCTGCAAGTGTCGCAGGGAGTTGAACCATCCGGCCTCCAGGGTGAAGACATAGCGGAGGGAGACCTGCTTCTCGATCTCACCACGCAGAGTCTGCGGGGTGACCTTCTCGAAGGAGAAATCAGACTCAGGGTAGATCTCGCGCAGGGACTCGTCAACCTCGGCGCGGGGGTTCGGGTTCACATCCGCACCCAGCAGGCAGTTCAGCAGATGGGCGAGGCAGGATCCGGTGAAGGGAGCAGCAACATTGCGCAGGTACTGGTTCGCGATGTGCTTGAACGCACGGGCAATCATCTCCTGGACCAAGAGTGTGGTCAGAGCATCAAGGCGCGAGCCCTTCTCCTGGGACATCTGGGCCAGCTTGCCCAGATAGCGGATGTTGATACCGCGCTTGTGCAGAAGCTGGCTGAGCGACCGGCCGTCCATGGGGAAGCCGACGTCGCCATCGTGCAGGTCCTGGATGAGCTCGGGCATGACCTTGGTCCGCAGGAAGTCGCAGGTCTGACGGACCTCCTTCTCGTCGCTGGCCCACGCCTCCTTCTCCTCGGCCGTCTGGGGGACCTGGCCGCTGCAGACGTCGGGGTTCAGGGTGAGAGAGAAGCCGGAGATGTCAACGCGCTCCTGGTTCAGCTCCTCCTCGCTCTTCTCCTCGGAGCCCTGCTCCTTCGATTCGGATTCGGAGGCCTTCTTGGCGTCTTGCTCCGCCTTGGCAGCGCGGCGGCGCTCGACTTCACCCTTCACGTACTGGCTCATGTTATGTCGCCAGTAGGCCTCGATCAGCTCCAACCGCAAGACCGACATCCGATGAGGATAGGCGGAGTTGGCCTGCTCCTCCTGCCAGGCGACATCCAGGGGAGTCACACGGTAGAGATCGAGCACGTACTTCCGGCCGTCGGTGCCAAGGAGACCCTTGGTTTCGACACTGCCTTCCAAGTCGTGGCGCTGGCCATCCTTGTCCCACACGGGGTGCTTCTTGATGCGGAGCGCCTTGGAGAGCTTCTCGAAGACGGGCACGAAGTCGGGGTGGGTGGCCACGACATCCTTGCCCTCGACTCCACCGTAATCGATCTGGTGCTCACCGGGCTCGCGCTGCTTGAAGATTCCGGGAACGATGCTCTGACCAACGATACGCTTGCCCAGGTAATCGACAACGACGGTTCCGGGCGTGAACAGGCCGTCGATATCGAGCTGGTTGACCGCCTTGATACCCAGAACATCCTTGCCCACCGCCACGCGGGCGGCTTCGTCCCCGCCCTCGGAGGCGAACGTCCCGACACCGTCGGCACCGAACGAGTAGAAGATGTTGTTGTACACGAAGATCTGGGCGTCCCGACCCTCGGTGGGGTTCAGGGGAGCCACCTCTCCCTTCGCAACCAGGACGGCGCCCCGGGCCGCAGCCTCATTGTAGTCGGCGAACAGCTTGGACGTGAGGCGCTCGCGGAAGACGCGGTCCTGCACGGTGTCGCGGGGCAGCTCACGGGTGGTCTGGAACTCCTCGTTCCAGTCCCGCAGGGTCTCCGCGTTGTCCACACCGGAGATGAGGTAGTTCTCTTGCGAGCGGGTGATGTCCGGCTGGTGGGCATTGGCGTTGGCCGCCGGGGAGGGGACGACCCACGGGCTGTGAGGAATGGCGTTCTGGAAGGGGAAGGTGGTCAGGAGATCTTTCTGGTTGTTGTACTCCTGGAGGGCCTCGAAGGCGGAGTTGAACGACGGCGACAGGTGCGAGATCAGGGTCAGCAGCGAGTGAGCGCTGCCCTTCTTATTCGGGATGGACTTGGGGAACGGATCGAACTTGGCGTTCGAGCACTTGTTCACGAAGAATCCGGACACGTGGGCGGTGATCTGGAACTGCTCGCCCTCGTTGGTGGTCACCTGCAGGTAGAGCAAGTGGCCCTTCTGGCGCAGATGATACGGGACCGGGTTCCAGGCCGAGAGCGAGATGCCCTTGATGGTCTTGGGGAGGGGAGCTTCGGCCCGCGGCAGGATCGTCTTGAGCGACGACGTGCCGGCGATCTCGTACTTGGAGAGGGCGTGCTCCTGGGCATCCGGCTTCCCGGAGGCAGCATCGGCGGCGATGGAGTCGTGTAGCGACAGACCGGCCTCAACACCCTGCAGGTTGTCCACCCGATCCCCGGCGGCACCGACCAGTTCGCGCATCCGCACGACGTGCATGCGGGCCTCCTTCTCGGTGTACGGATCCTCGACCAACACGATTTCGGAGTCGGCCTTCAGGCCGGGGACCTCGGACAGCTCGAAGAAATCATTGATGCGTTCCCCGTTGAACTCGAGGTGGAAACAGGTGTACTGGAAGGTGCTAGGCAGCTCCACAATCGATTGCCGGACATCCTGGACCTGTTCCTGGCTGGAGACCTGAAGAGAGAGGCCAATTAACGCCGTACCCCCGTTGACACCATTTGGTTTGACAACCTACCATGACCTGGATCTTGTACGGCTCGTGAGGCAGCTTGACGGTGACCTGGAACAAGCCTATGACTGTTAGATCCAGAACCACGAATCCCTCCCAGACGTGCGCATGGAGACATACCACCGTTGTTCTCCTCCTCCTGAGCACCAGCCTCGTGGTTACCATTGGTGAGCTGCTCGGGAGACTCTGCCATCCGGTTAACGTCGGGGGTCCGCATTCTATTCCCATAGCCACATCGGCGTACCTTTCGAGATCTCCTTCTCGCCATTGGACTGCGCCATTCTGACCGTTGGGGTGGATCAACGAGAATCACAGAAATCGATATAGAAAAAGTAAGATCTATAACCTAGGCTGTCATCCGACAGCTTTTCCGAATTCGACCAGGCGGGAAGGAAGGACGAAATCGAGTCGGCGTGAGGAAGAGAGGGAAAAAGAAAAAAATATAAAAAATCAAACGTGATATGATACAAAAGGGCAATTGGACGTCATCAAACAACCCCGTACCCAAACCGAATGAAGGGAAGGAGAAAAGAAATGACCCCGGATGACAAAAAAAAAATAATGCTGGATGGATGCAGAAGAAGGTTGAAGCTGGAGAAAGTCCGTTTCGGGCAGGACAGAAAATTTCGCGCGGATGCGGAATACCCTCGGAAGTGCTCGGGCGGTGGGAAGGGAAAATCCAGCAAAAAAAAAGTCGGCTCCACCAGGACCGCACAATTAACCCACCCATCGTCACCATGGAGAAAGTGGATTGTTTTTGATCCTTCGTCCCCCACAGAATTAAAAAGAGTCCTATGTTTATTTTTATTTCATTGGTCTTCTTCTGATCGCGACGATACGGGAAACACATGGTGTACCTACACTATACACTATATGTTGCTGTCAGATCGGGATACCTGTCGGCATACGACAGACGGGAGACGGTTTCGGACCCATGGGGCATACCCTGTTGGGTTTTCTCCGCGTATCCGTACCAAAAGGCGATCTTATAGGGACTAGGTAGGTACCTGTTACTGGGGGGATACCCTAGAACACGTCGGATGCCAGCACAGAAGCACCCACCGAAGATGGAGTGGCTTTCCATTTCATTTCTTCGATATAAAGAGGGCAATATATAAATAGATCGAGAAGCGAGAGATGCGGTATGGATTGACCCACCATCGGCCCATACATGGGGAATGTGAAGGTCAGTCAACAAGTTATTTAGTTTGAATTCTATCTTCTATCTTCTATGTCTATATCATCATTAAGTCAATCAATAATATGAAAAATATAGGAAGGAGTCCACTGGTATGATCCGAGGGTCAGCCACATTTCGCAGGCATCGAATCGCCAAGCCCCGCCGATCTCGCTCCCCAGTTGAGCGATCCTGAGGCGCAGCAACCCGGAGAATTAAACCCAACCACAACACTCAACACAGAGTCAGCAACCTCACACGCCTCACCTTCTTTTCGTTCTCAACATCTGGCGGTGTTCTTTCGTTCTTGTCACTCCTTTGATTTCCCAGTTCAATCGATTTTTTCCATCTTCCCCTCGTTGTTCCTAGGACGGACGTGCCGCTGTTGATCCACAGCCCCCCTGGAGTTCGCCCACTTCGCTCAGTTCCCCTTAGATTGCAAGCCACTACGTCACTCCAGCGTACCCAATTTATCGGTTGACTGGCGAAAGTTTATCACACTCGTTGAAAACTTTTCGATTCTGATTGGCTTTGTCCGGTCTCGTTTACTCTTCTTTTCCCTTTTTATTTCCTTGTTTTTTTCTTCGTTTCCTTTCCCTTTTTTCCCTTCAACTATAGGCCAAGCAATTCCCGAGCCATTGGCTCCATTGTCCCTGGCCAATCGTATATTCTACCGAGAAAATGCGATTATATCGCGATGTTCGGCGGTCCATGTCCCTGGCGTCCTCAATGCGGCTGGGTTTATACCGGCCAGCGAGAACGCCCCGAGCGGCGATAATTCATTCGGGACGGCTGTTTTCTCAGGGTCCCCCGGTGGGAGCCCCCGATCCGATGGATCAGAATTTCGACGACGACGACAAACGGGGCGGCGATTCGGATCACTCGTTCAAGTCCACCATGTATAAGACGTTCGAAGCGGCGGCCACCACGTTTGCCTCCATTGCGGTGCTCGGGTAAGCTCATGACCGGAGAGAGGGTGCGTTCGGTGGACTAACCCGGTCCCAGCCTGGCGGGGTACTCATACCATCGGTACTATAAGTACCTCATCCTGGAAAAGATGGAGAATGCCTTCAAACCGGGCGATCCCGCCCTAGAAGTAGCCGGCGTGGTGCCCGAGAAGCAAGATTATCACCACGAAGAGCATTGGATTGTCCGCGACCAACAGCCCGACATCGATAAGATCATTTCGGGCGACGTCACGGGCCGTTACTTCCTGTTCATCGGTGAGAAGGGCACGGGGAAGACCTCGATGCTGCTGGAGGCGATGCGCAAGATTAATGGAGAGGGCTGCGCCATGTTCGATGCCCATGGAGACCTGGAGATTTTCCGAATCAGACTCGGGAAGGCGTTGGATTTCGAATTCCATGAAGAGTAAGCAACCCCCGTTCGTTCGGGCGGTTTGATGATCCGACCTACGATCGAGCTAACCCTTCTCTCAGTTACATCGGGAGTCTATTCAGCATCAAGGGTCCTCGCGACACCACAGCCCTTTTGGACATCGAGCGAGCATTCAACAAGTTGGAGAAAGTCGCTCTCGCGCGGAGACGCGAGGGCAAGTCTCCTCTGATCCTGATCATCAACAGCACCCACTTGGTCCGGGACGACCATGACGGACAGGATCTTCTGGAAATGATCCAGCAACGGGCCGAGCAATGGGCCGCTAGTAACCTGGTCACCATGAGTAGGTGTTGATCCGGCCAATGAAATGGCGAGTTGCAAGTAGCTGACACTGGAAAAGTCCTGAATAGCGACGATTACTGGGTCTATGAGCGTCTGAAGCGGTATGCGACCCGCATGGAAGTCATCCGCGTGACGGACCTTCCCAAGAAACGAGCATTGGACGCCCTGAAGAAGTACCGGAGGCAGTATTTTGGCGAGGAACTCTCCCAGGGAGTCCTTGAGGAGATTTACAATAAGATTGGCGGACGACTGTCTTTCTTGAACCGGATCGCGAAGGCTGATAAACCTTTGGAGCTCTGCAATGAGATCTGTGAAGCAGAGAAGACGTGGTTCCTTAACAAGTGTTGGATCCTTGGTGCGGAAATGGATGACGATGTCATGGATCAGCAGAAATTCTCGGTAAGCTCGCGGTCTCTCAACATATTGCTGGACCGACAGGCTGATTCGATCCGATAATAGTCCGCTGCGATGGTTCTAGCCAAGGCCCTTGTCGATCTTGAAAAGGATCAGAAATGCTATGACTCAAAGAAGGGCCATATTCTCCCGGAAATCCCTCTCTACAAGGCGCGCCAGATCATGACACGAGCCGACTTCATCCAAATGTACGATCACGAAAACATCTTCACGATAGATTCGCGGGCCAATGTCCGCGCCGATTCGGTCCCCATGCAGAATGCTTTCCGCGAGATCTGCTCGCAGCCCGGGTTCGACGAGTACTTGGAGGCGACTCTCGACCGCATTGGCGATATCGAAAGCTTGGGCCGCACTCGGGAGCTTACGATCAAGGATCTGTGGAATGGCGGTAAATACAAGCTGGACCTGGTGGACAACAAGGGCCGCCGCAGTGGCACTTCTGAATTCTCGGTGGTGGAGGGGAAGGAAGATGAGGAGGGGGACGGGGGAGATGAGGCCGAGGTGAAAGTGCCCGCAGAGGTGTCCAAGTGCTCCGGGGCTTGATGCCATTTCGTTAGTAGTTACGTCGCCCGAGGCCAGCTCTTGTATAGTAGCCTAGGCGGATATGTGTATACCCTTTGTCTTTATATAGCTTAACTTAGATCATCTAGGGATTTATTCGCAGACGGTGTATATCTAGAGTAGATCTAGATGTATGTTGATCTTCCCATGAGCATTTAGATCTCAGTCGCGATCCACCAGTTATCGCGCCATGGTATTTGCTATCGTGAGAGAACCGTATTTACTGAATTTAGTGTGCATGGGGCACTACTCTGTAGATCTTATGACATCAGCCTGTCCAGACGTATGTCATCGAAGCCCATACCTATGACGAAGGGCACGAAATATGAACGCATCCGGCTTGTCCACAGCATTTTCATTTCTCTTTATACAGATTCATTTGTAGATATTCATTTGATGTTCATTTATCGATCTAGATGTTGTTATAGATATGAAAGTGACCATTCTAAGGTTTCAGTGTACATCCGCATCAAGTTTCCTCCCACAAACCGACGTTTAATCCAACTATATTTAAGGTCCACTCTCGGAAATATTCTAACTATACCATTTACCCCGGTATTCCATGAATGGGGTGGGGCGCAGAGTGGCTTCTGCGCAAGATAGACTCAGTCGATGGCGCTTGGTGACATCATCACGCCATCACATGTACGACATCCAGCTTGCTTCTTCCCTCTCGCTCTTCCTCTTTCTCTCTACATCACACAATTCATTATCTCTTTCAGACCCCCTTCGTATCCTTGAATACAATCCAATTGAGTTCAAGAGGTTAACCCCCCATTCAAGTCACAATCATCAACATGACACCTCCGAAAAAGGAAATGTTCGAGGCCGTCACCCAATCCACCGTGACTGGCAAGGAAGCAGCCCGAAGTGAGGTGCGCAGGCTCGTCAGGAAGACTCACCTGGAGAGGGTCCCTCCACCCGTCCGCTATGCTCTGGTCGTTCTCAGCAGTCTGTATCTCAGCTCCGCGCTGTTCACACTCTCGTCCCACACCACCCGCGAACTGGGTCGCGTCAGCAAGCATTTCGAGGGCTGGTGGCAGGTGGGGGGACTGGTCGCGTGGAGAGCTGTGGAAGTCGGACTGACGTGGATTCTGGGCTACAACGGTGCGGTCTCGTTCTCTTTCTCTAACAATGCATTGTACGCCCCAAGCTAACGCAGATAATCAACAGGCCGAGACGTCTGGTCCCTCGCCTTCCTCACGCACCTCCCGACCTACGTGCTCCTAGTCTCCTTCTACAACATCCGACCAACGACCATGCTACTCGCCTACGCAATAACAGTCATCTCCACCGCCGCGCCCTTCACCCTCCTCCGCAAACCCCCCACAGAAGATGAACCCTCGCGCGAGAACCCCAACAACCGCGCCATCCTCCAAGACTGCGCCACAACAATCTACACCACCCTCGCCGCAACCTCCATCTTCACCGTCGCGCTCTCCCTCAGCTATGCAACCTGGCTCCCCGCCCACCTAGTCGTGCACTTCGACAGCCTCCCCGACATCTCCGCCGTGCACGCCGGGCCCGCGCGTCTTCCCGTGCTGTTCGTGGCGCTGCTCCCCGCCGGATGGGCCGCCCGGGACTTCCTCTTCGTGAGCTCCGCGGGGTCCGCGCGCGCAACGGAAGACAACGACACCGAGGACGACAAGGACGAGACGGGCAAGAACCAGCGCGAGGGCGAGTATCTCGTCTGTACGGTGTACCACAAGCTTTGGGGGCAGCTGTCGCCGAAGACGAGGGTGCTCGTTTCGCGCACGGCGACCCTCGCCGGTCTGCTGGTGCTGAACACCATTGTCCAGGTCGCGGGCACGGTGCGGGGGGCGGACGTCGAGGGCGCTGCCGCTTGGGGCGCGGTCTGGGCTACTGCTGTTGGGGCGCTGGGTGCGACTTATGGGTGGATTGAGGCTGTGGATGGGGTGTAATGTGGTGTAATCTGGGGAGGAGTAATGGGTAATGATGGGAAGTAGGATGAACATAAGGGTTTCTTTTACTTTTCTTGTATATTTTTATCCTCTGTTGGGTTGGCGTTCTCTCTTTTTTTCTCATCCTTTCTTCTTTTCTTTTCTTCTCTTCTCTTCTCATGTTCTCTTTTTTCTTCTTTTTTTTCTTTTTCTTTTCATCATTCAGCTGTTGTCACCATCGCAAGACACAGTGTACCATGACAAAATGTATTTAATAGTAACAAAATGGGTAAACGGTGAATAGGTTGTCGGTCATTATCATAATACATCGCTGAACCAACAATACCATACAACAGCCATCGGAGGAGAGGTTCTATCCCAACTCACAAGCAGTAATCCAAGGTTAATAGACGCCGAATGACGCCAAAGAGAAAACCAGGGCGGAAGAAAGAAAAACATAAAAAAATAAACACAAAGAAAGAAAGAGAGAGAGAAAGAAAGATCAATAAACAGGCTCCAACCCCACCCCATTCCCATTCCCATTCAACCCACAAGACGACGAAATCCCACTCCCACCCCCCATCTCACTCTCCTTCCCCTTCGGCATCAGCAACCCCGGATGAAAAACATTAAACACCGCAACAGCAGCAACCATCATAGCACCATCGAGCGCCAAAAAGTACCTTTGATTCGTAATGAGATAGCCATCCCAGCCCTGCGACAGCTCAATCGTGCGATAAATGCTCCTCGTGTAGATACAAAGCACGGAGAAAATCATCGCGGCAAACAGCGGCACGAGACTGCCTGACACGGTTCGCAGAAGTCGGTAGCGCAGACAGCGGCGGACGAAGTCCGCGGCGCAGGCGACGAAGACGGTTATCGAGAACATTTGGAAGACGATGCCGGCGACCATGATGTGGGTGCCGGGGTCGGTGTTGCCGTTGGGTTTGCTTGTTTCGGCGGAGGCCATGGCGCCGCCGATGGCTTGGACGACGAGGGAGATGACGTCGCAGGTGCAGAAGATCCAGAGGTAGAGGCTGGGGCTGAGGATGGAGGATTGGCGGCCGAGGAGGTGGATGAATTGCCCGAGGAGGACGTAGATTCCGGCTGTGAAGAAGGTGGGGGCTGTTATTCATTCCATCATATTTTGCTGTTAGCCTGGTTATAGCATAGTATAGTACTATATACTGGTAGTATGGGGAGTAAAGACTAGAGGTTTCATGTCTGTCTATCAATCACATGGCGTCTTCACAACCGAGACAGACCCGCCCCCACATGTGCACACCTGGAAATCAACCTGGAGAAGCAATTGCCTGGACTCACCGATGATGAGGGTGGAAATCTGCATGAGGAATGCGTTCATGTTGTATGGACAGCGGGCGGACCAGGTGCGGCCTGCCCAGCCTAGGATTTCCGCTATTAGATAGAATATATCATCAGCTCATGTCTCTCGGGGCTATAGAGAAGGAGAGAACATACTGAGACATCCGACGGAAAAAACAGCACACCACCACGTCCGGGTCCACGTCATTTGCACCGTGTGAGCGAGCATGGAGACGCCGAAGAGCGCGAGGAACACGATGCCTGCTGCCAGGGAGGGCTGGTAGCCGTATCCGGAGCCGTAGCCGTCGATGAGGGGGTGGCAGCCGGTTTGGAGCTGCTTTCTGAAGTCGGACATGGTGTTGGTTGGTTGGATGATAGGTAATTATTAATGGAGAAGAAGAAGAAGAAGAAGATGGTCTCAATGGGACGAGGAGTAAAGAGAGGATCAGACTATGGATAATATGAAGAACAAGGAAGCCCACTCCCACCCAATTGCTAGTCCATCGACGCAGTGATAGGTGTAACGAGTGAATATCTGAGTTAAGAACAGTGATTCAAACGATTGAGAGGATAGAACAGGATCTGTAGGAAATCGAAGACTAGATATTAAGCAACCCCAGTCTAGGGGTAAAGACAGTGGGCTTCCTGGGATCAAACATCAAACAGATCTCATCACGGGGAAACGGTTCTATACATGAGGGGGGAGAGAATAAAAGAGAGAAAAAATGAAAGGAAAGGAAAGGAAAAGATTTTACTACGTCAGGTTGATTTACATGTCCTCCATGCTGCTGCGGGGCGTGGGAAGCATCTCCACCACGGCAGTTGGTTTGTAGACCTAGGTAAGTAAGTATCTGACAGTGGTCGTGATGGAGCTATGGAATGAGTCTGATCCAATGATCAATCCAACACCAACCACCTCCAACCTTCAGTGGACGAAGATCGACGACGGGATGTCGTCTACCTTGGTATCAACCTAGGTAGGGACGAAATAGGTACCAGGCAGCGATGAAAACAATCAGCCTGACACGCCAGATGCGACAGTGAAACCCTAAGCCAGACCGTGGAACACCCAGGGGCCATCAAAGGGCCATTGAAACTCCGACACAGACGTGAACAGACTCGGTAATCATGCAGTTCCTGCTCGCAAAGTCCGCCTATTTGGGTTTAGGGGCAGGTCAGGTCGATCCGGCGTTCCCGAGTTTCCCCTCTAGTGAGCGCTTGGAGCATTTTCCCTCTTAAGATACTAGGACTAAATCGTACCGATCCTGCAACTCCCGCCGCTAGACCGGACCAATTTCTATCCGGCCCCAAGCTTGTTCGGACGTCGTTCTTTGCCAAGGGATGGTGTGTGTCAGAGGGAGGATTACTCTATCCTTGAAGGGAGAGAAGGATTAACGATTCAGATTCGTTGGCATGTACCACCGGAGAAGAGTGGGTCCTATTAGAGTGGGTTTCAACTTATAGTATACATTCTACCCGAATATAATCGGACAATCCTCATTATTCTGGAGTTTATATAGTTCGGGCGTAGTATTTTCTTCTCTTTACTGGGCTCTGTTAGATTGTGAATATTTTAATACCGGATTAATCAAGTAAAAATCCCTACTTGTGTTGTATAATCTAGGAGGAATATACTAAGCACAAGTGAAACTATGCTTCGATGGAAGTATATATAACAAAAGCCGTCCTTAGCACACTTGAGCAGTCTATCTTTATATAAAAATTAATTTAATAAAGGCTACCTGCCAGCAATTCTAATAGATGATCTCCACGAAAGCCGTGGAAGGATAAAGCTACAGACATCACCCATCTGTTGATCCTCTACATAACATCTTAGTCCCTTACAATATAGCAGTAAAGAATTAGATTCTCTAATACCCCCATTGATATAGTCGATGTTACTATGTTCTTTTGTTGACCTGCTATTGTATTTTGAATTTCCGTACTGAATATACCTGGGCCAACTTGGAAGACTCTATACCCCGTGTCAGCATCTTAACTACCTAAGACCTTAAGAGTATTGAAAGGTATAATCAGATGTCTGGTTCGAGTTTGTTCATAATACCTGTGCTAGTCAAATACCTAGTCTATGTGAAATCGGAAAAGAAAAGAAAAGAAGTCCCATGGCGAGCCCATCATGAAAGTGCTTGAACATCAATGTGATACCGACGAGTTCCAGTCCCCAATCAATCCTCCGCTAGAAAAAAGAAGAAAAGGAAATAAAATAAAGACTGATCAATAAAACGCAAGAATCCTTTTAAATCGTCCCAATGGAAGTGGAAATATTAAACAAGAAGAACAGCATTGACACACCCGTCGTTCTCGGGGTTATCTAGATCAGTCAGCTTCGTGGACACATTTCCGAGGAGACGCCCGACTTACTCGTAATCTGTGCCCATTTACCCCAGACGACCTTGCCTGTCGTGGTGACCAGACCCAGTTCACTGACATTTACCTCGAGAACGGTACCCTTGGTCAACACTCCTAATTGCGTGTAGAGAGGATTCTGCGGGTTCTTCTTCACGCTAAGGATCGGCAGCTGCACGGTGACACCGAGCTCGGGATGGGTGACATTGGCCTTCTTCTGACGCAGACCCATGGGCCTAACAGAATCACAGCGTTAGCAACCATCCGTCTCCAGCGTCGTCACAACATAAAAGATAAGAAAGATAAGGATGACTCGTACCGAATAAACCGCTCATACTTGACAGGTTTTCTCGTAAAGTCCGGCCCAACAAACGTCGGCTTGGTAATCACACGCTTCCACCCCTTCTTCTTCGTCTTCTTGCCCGTATGGACAACCTTGAACATCTCCTCCTCAGAGATACCGCGCACCTTCGGCACCGGCACCGCAAACTTAGCGGCCTTCTCATTCCGACGGTCCTTAATAGCAGACGACAGCGCCTTGGCGTTCGTGGCATTCGATCGGTCGAGCAGGTACGCCGGCACGGGGTTCTTGGACTGCTCTTCCGTGCTGGACTTGACGTTCTTCTCCTCCTGCGCCTTGATGCGCTTCCGCATCTGGATCTTCTCCTTGTGCCGCTGCTGCTGGTGCAGCTTGGCCCTCAGGCCGCGCAGATTCTGCGCATCCTTGGACCGCTGGTGGCCTTCACGCGCGGTCTTCTTGCGTGCCTTTTCGTCGTGGTCGAGCCTGATAAGGACGGGCGGGGAATTAGCATCTCCGCCGAAATTTTTTTTTCCAATTTTCCCTCTCTTTTTTTTTCTTCCTTTTTTTTCTCGTCTTGGAATGTAGCAAAGAGTATTGCTTACCGCTTGCCGTGCAGTTTCTGCCACCTCTCGATATACTCGTTCTGAGGCATGGCGACGTCTGGTTGGGAAAATGCTGGCGTCTGGGATTTCTGCTGGCTGTTGGTGGCTAGACTTCAAGTTTCTTCATCGGAATCACCTGACAGCATGAGTAATCAGCGGGCTGATAAGATAGTGATCACGTGATTTATCGCTAACCATCATCCATCTCTCCATTTACAGTCCATATTTCTTGCAGACTTCAATCCTAGGATTTCCACGTTCCATCAGGAGTCGATTCGGGGACACTTCTAATACTCCGATGAAGCGATACATTACATAATGGCGCGTATTAATTTCTACGAAGACACTGAGTTTATATTCATTCTTCGCCGTTTATTTCCTGGCACGAGAACAACTTCTGCATTTCTCTCAACTCTATCTCGGCTAATCCACTAATCGAACGACGGCATGTCGTATGTATCATCGGGATCTGTCTCCAGTTAGCACATATCAGGACAGAGGGAGAGTATCGTATACCTTTCCCATGGGCAAGAATGTACTTCCGCGTCAAGACCATGGTCTGATCGAACTCAGCAGCCAGCTCTTGCTGTCGAGCCTGGACCCTCTCATTGCGCTTCGCCGCGCCACTGAGAGCCGCCAGCGCTACATGATATCGCGACACGCAGTTGTTAAGCATCATATCGAAGGGAGTGGTGGTGGTTCCCTCCTCCATGTACCCGTTGACGCTCACACGCTCCAGACGGGGCCGTCCGAAGAGCAGTCCTTGCAGCTCCGTCGTGTACCCATGGTAGTTGAAGTGGATGGGTCGGTCGGGCGTGAACAGGCTGTCGAAGACCTCGGTGCTCAACGCGTGCGGATGTCGCCCTTCGTTCTCCAGGATCATCAGGTCCGTCACGTTGACGACCCGCACGCGGAGCTCAGGGCAGCGCTGGCGGAGGAGCGCTGCCGCTGCGACCACCTCGAAGGTGAGCTCCGTGCCGATGCCGACCAGGACCACGTCGGGGTCGAGCCCTTCGTCGGTGCTGCAGAAGCGCCAGATCGAGGCCCCCGCTCGGCAGTGGTTATCGGCTTCTTCGGCGTTCAGGTACACCGGTGTCGGCTGCTTGGAGCCCACCATCAGGTTGACGTAGTTCTTTGACTTCAGGCAGTGGTGGAGGGTGGTCAGGAATGTGTTGGCGTCTGGGGGCAGGTAGACTCGAGCGGCGGTAGGCTTGAGGTTCAGCACGGCGCCGATGAAGGACGGGTTCTGGTGCGAGAACCCGTTGTGCTCCTGTCGAGTCCAGGTGCTCGTCTCGATGTAGTTGATGCTGCTGACGCCTTGGTGCCATGTTGTTTCTCGCGCCTTGACTATTGTCAGCTAGCTGGCCTCCTATTACAGATGGCATACTTACCATTTTCACAAACTTGGCATACTGCACCATCATCGTGTGCACAATGCCCAAGAAACTCTCGTACGATGGGAATATGCCCGTGCGGCCAGTCAGGGTGTAACCCTGCATGAAACCTTGACACAGATGTTCGCTCAAGACTTCGATGATTCGCCCGCCCTTGGCATTGGAGAACTGATCCCACTGGAAATTCCGCCCGGTGTGATTGAGAGCGGCGTCCAGCTTATTGCTCTCTAGCTCATCGGGCGAAAACATCCGAATGTTGTGAGGATTCTGGACCAAGGTCTGGTCGATCAGCGTCCCGGCCAGCTTCATCGAGCTTTCCTGCCCGGAACTCTCCACCGCGAACTGTTTCCAGTCGGGAAGATCGGGTGCGATGTAGATCTTGTATGCCTCGGGGCGCTGTCCAAGTTTCTTGGAGTCCGTGGTGGGGATGATGGACTTGATGTCGTCGGTAACATCCCCGCTCTCGGTAAAGAGCTCCTTGGGGTTGTACGAAGATAGCCACTTCTGAAGAGCTTGGAGTTCCTCCTTGTCCGACTTGGCTTTGGGGAGAGGGACTTGATGCGAGTGGAAAGATCCTTCGATGAATTTCCCATGCAGCTCCTTCGGCCCTGACCATCCCTTGAAAAAAGTTAGTCGCGAAAATGCTGGTCACCAACAACCCGTTGTCACATACCTTTGGCGTGCGCAAGACAATCATCGGCCATCTAGGCTTCATGATAGGCTCCCCAGAGCGTGCAGCCGATTGGATTCT
The DNA here is from genome assembly GCA_023619815.1 of Aspergillus neotritici. Classification (NCBI taxonomy): domain Eukaryota; kingdom Fungi; phylum Ascomycota; class Eurotiomycetes; order Eurotiales; family Aspergillaceae; genus Aspergillus; species Aspergillus neotritici. The sequence continues at coordinate 1,003,335 of JALZYL010000001.1, forward strand.
ACGAATCTCATTAATCGCCCACACCAAGGAGGTATGCAGATCGGTATCGATATCGCGTATGTCCTCGACAATGCGAACTTGGTACCCGTACCCGGTAAAGAGGGTAACGAGCTCCTTGTTATCCATGCAGCCGAATACGGTGCGCTCGCTGATCTTGAAACCATTGACATGCAGTATGGGCAGGACTGCGCCGGATTCCGCCGGGTCGAGGTATTTGATGGCGTGCCACGACCTATCCGTTTCCTGGTCAGTGTGGGACCTCGCAAAAGACATTGCTAGAACTCACGTCGCCGTGGGGCCAGTCTCTGCTTCGCCGTCGCCAACGACGCAGGTAACGATCAAGTTTGGATTGTCCATGACCGCACCGAAGGACACGGCCAGAGCATACCCCAATTCACCTCCTTCGTGGATTGCCCCTGGGGTTTCCGCGTTGATGTGACTGGCGCATGTCAGCAGTGTCGAACGGAATGATGACTTCAAGTCACGACAAACCTCGGAAGACCGGCGGTCGTACTGAACGTGGAAATCAACTGTTTCAAGCCTTCATTGTCCCTGGAGTATTCGGGGTAGAACTTCTCCAACGACCCTTCAATCCACAGGGAAGCTAGAATAGCGGGTGCCCCATGCCCCGGTCCAACCACATATAGCATATCCAAGTGGTGTCTCCGAATGCAGTAGTTCAGGTGAGAGTATATCAGGATTAACCCGGGGCAAGTTCCCCAATGACCTAGTCTCATTAGCTGAGCGGTCTTTCCTTGCGCCCGCGACCGGGTCCCTACCGAGTAACCGTGGCTTGATGTCATCGTGTGTCAATTCGCGCTCTAATCGCACATTATCTCGGAGGAAGATCATAGCTTGGGAGCGTCAGTGACTATTGCGCATCAACGAGCGAAGCGACTCGACCTCACCAGCAGCAATGTAAGCCGCCGCCCGGCGAAACTTGTACAGCGCATCGTACGCCGGTTGATCCAGGGCAACATGCTGTAGCTTGACCCCCAGCTGATCCACCACATCGGGGAGATGCGACGACAATGGCCGAGGGTTCGGTCGATCGATGACTTCTCCAGGCATGGCGGCCTGTATATTATACTTGGTGCAAAGATGTGGTTCGGGATGAGGTGAGGTGAGAGGTGTGTACTTGGAAACTTCCGGATCGGGTCCGATTAGGGTTACGAGACGGAAAAACGGCCGCGTTTAACAACAGTGAATGAGTTGACAATGTTTGGATCTGTTAAGAGTCAACGAGGTGAGATAATGGATTGGACGCGTGCCTGAAGTCAAGTGGCTGTTCAAATAGTATCCGGTCGCAGGAGGTCAGACACAAGACGTCTGCAATACGTCACTATGGACCGTCTGACATCATGATTGTAACCAGGAACAGCACCAGCTACATCTGCCAGCTGCCAGCTGCATCTGGGTATATTCACAGTTCAGATTTCAGCGTAGTAAGAAATCAAATGTTATTATTTCTTAAATACTATCGCTCACAATCACTGCAGGAACAGCTTCTCCCGAATCCATCCCAAAATGCCCAACAAAACCATCCTCTCCGTCAACGCAGGCTCCTCCTCCGTCAAAGTAACCTTCTACACCTTCGAAAAGAACCCCAAACCCATCGTCAACGCAGAAGTCTCAGGGATCACTGCTCCTCCACCCAAGCTGAAATACGTCCACGGCAGCACAGAGCGCAAGGAAAAGGTCGATCAATCCATCAGCACGCCGCAAGATGCCTTCAAATTCCTCCTCCAGCACTGCTTCTCCGACCCCCAGCTGTCGGAAGTCACCAGCAGCGACGACCTAGCTTACATCTGCCACCGTGTCGTCCACGGCGGCGACTACAAGACCAGTACGGTCATTACAGACGACACTTATCACCATCTGGAGGAGCTCGAGGATCTAGCGCCTCTGTACGTTTCCCCCCCATACTCCCATACTCCCTCCCCTATCTTGCCTACATCCCAAGAAAGAGGTAAGTGCCCCTAGCTAAGAAAAAAAAATAATAATAACAGCCACAACTTCTCCGCCCTCGAAATCATCCGCGTCTGCAAACAAGAAATGCCCTCCGTCAAAAGCATCACCTTCTTCGACTCCGCCTTCCACCAGACAATGCCGGAGTACGTGCGCACGTACCCGATCGACCAGCGTATCGCGCGCGAGAAGCGCCTCCAGAAGTACGGCTTCCACGGCATCAGCTACTCGTTTATTCTCCGCGCTGTGGCCGCGTTCTTGGATAAGCCGCCGGAGAAGACGAGTCTTATTGCGTTGCATGCGGGGAGTGGGGCCTCCATATGTGCTATCAAGAATGGTCAATCGGTGGATACTTCGTGGGTTTCCTTTTCCCCCGGGTTTATTTTGTCTATAAGTGGTAGAGGATAGGACAGGGAGGAGACTGACGGTGTCGTTCGTTAGAATGGGCCTTACGCCGTTGGCGGGCTTACCCGGTGCGACGAGGAGTGGGAGTATTGATCCTTCGTATGTATACCTACCCTACCTACCTACCTACCTATACCTGCCCTACACCCAGTCTGTCTTTCCACGCATCTAACCTATTTACCTTTTTTTTAGTCTGGTCTTCCACTACACCAGCGATGCAGGCAAACGCACCCCGGGAAGCACAAGGAACATGCACATTAGCACGGTGCGTCTTCACTGTTACCATTATTTTCCGCCAATATATGATATATATACAGACTAACAAGATAAATTAAAAAAAGGCCGAAGAAATCCTCAACAAACAATCCGGCTGGAAAGCCCTAACAGGCACGACGGACTTTTCTCAAATCGCCGTGCCCAACCCGCCCAGCGCGGCGCACAAACTCGCCTTCGACATCGTCGTCGACCGCATCGTCGGCTTCGTGGGCAACTACTTCGTTAAGCTGGACGGGGCGGTCGACGCGATTGTCTTCGCCGGCGGGATCGGCGAGCGGAGCGCGCTGCTGCGGAAGACGATTGCTGAGAAGGTGCGGTGTTTGGGTGTGCTCCCTGTTGATGAGGAGGCTAATGAGCGGGGGTTGGGTGAGGAACATGGGAAGGTGGTTGATGTTTCGGGGGGGAAGAAGGGTGATGGGGACGGGGATGGGAAGGGGCCGAGGGTGTTGGTTTGTCAGACGGATGAGCAGGTGGGTTTTCTTCTTCTTCTTCTTCTTCTTCTTCTTCTTCTTCTGGTGTATGTGATGGATGGGTGTATGCTAACCTACCTAACTTACACAGTACGAAATGGCATACAGCTGTGTCCAGACATACGGAGGCAAAGATTAGGGTTGTCAGCCTTCATCAGGTAGTTAACTACCTAACTATAGAAGAGTTACATGGATGACATCGATAGTACATACATACACACATACATCCTACATACCGTTGAATACATACCTACCTACCTAATCAAGATATATAATCACCTAATCCAAGAGAAACGTAGTCTCCACAGCCAGACAGACCCATCCATTACCTTAGCCAGATGATACGATACACCTACGAGATATATAGTGGAGAAAACGATCAACAACAATGCAAGAAGATCATTCATGAATTGCTCCATCCCTTCCATTTACTTCTTTTATGTCCTTCATCAATGTATGCCCTGTCCTGTCTGTTCTGCTTGTCTCGTCCTCGAGTAGGGTAGAATTAACTGGATTGTCCTATCTTTCCTCCTTCTTCAACTGGTCCGGCGGGGGTAGATAAGTAAGTAGGTAGCAATAGATATACAAAAGAGAAAAGGCTATCAACAGGGCACTACAAACCACCCCTCCCCATCTGTCATTTCATTGATCTTGATCTCGGAAATATCTCAGGGAAGAAGAAAAAAAGAGTCCAACTAGATCCATTGTGATTTTTCTTTCCTTTTTTTCTTTTGAATATGCTTTGTTTCCGTTTCCAGTCCCTCAAAATTCCCGTGAGCCACCCACTTTTTCCCCTCTCTTCTTGTCTAACCGCCAACAGGATCGTAGAAGGGGGAGGACATAAAAAAAAAATTTCATGAAACAGGTTGTTGGATTATGACAAGAGATGATAGAAAAAAAAGTGGTTGATTTTTGAGCTGTTTTTTTAATGGCCATCATCGTCTCCCGGGAATTCCCCTCTCACAGAACACAGAATCAAAAGGAAAAAAAGAGGAAGAGAGAAAAAAATCTAGTACTCGGAGCTGCTCTGGGGGAACTCGAAGACAACGTTGCGGCCCGTCAGTCGGCGGTAGACCTCGCCGTAGGCGTCCAGGCGGTGGTCAACGCCGCCGCGCTCCTTCTCGTCCAGGATAACCTTGAGGGTCTTGCTGCCGTCCTCCTTGGTGCGGATGCGCTTGCCGACGATCTCGACGGGGTAGACCAGGTCGGTCAGGATGTTGTCGTGCACGGCGGTCAGAGTGCGCGAGCGGGGGCGCTTCTGCTTCTGGTTGGTGCGCGAGTTGACGGAGCGCTTGGGGCGCGACAGGATGCGGCGCTGAGCGACGAAGAGGACGTGGCGGTCGGAGAACTTCTTCTCGAGCTCACGGGTCAGGCTGTTTTTGTGTTAGTTTGTCGGTTTTCTCTTTCTTTGTCTCTTCAAGGGAAGTCGTAGGCGTACCGCTGCTGGATCTTGTGGAAGGCCTGGAGCAGAGGGACCGGGACGAAGACGATGACAGCCTTCTTGCCGTGACCGACCTCAACCTGTGGGAAAGAGTGTTAGAAATTGCGCATGCTGATAGAGCGAAGGAGCTGTGCTGTGTGGGAGCCCCGTCCAATGCCACCGCTGCTGTCCTTGTCGGCATCAAAAAGACTTTTTGCCCAGTCCAATTGCCCATATTCCATCGTATGTCCACGTCATCCTGGTCGTCCTCCAGTATCCCGACAGTCTCTCCTTGCATATCCGCCGCACACACAGCCAGATGTCGAATCCCATCCCACCCAACAGAAGATCCCCCGTCGTCCACGCTATATCCGCGACGACATTCACAGTCCCAACAGCAATGACATTGACACAGCAACCACACACAGAACCTCACAAAAAGGATGATAAAAGACAACCTACCTCACGGGCAGAGACAAACTGCAAGGGCCTGAGGGTGGCCTTCAGGTCCGTTGTGTTGTTCTCGAGATCATAGAGAGCGCCGGCGATCGCGGTCTCCAGCTCGGAGGGGTTCTGCCGCGACGGCGAGTTCAGGGCGATCTTGTTGATGGCAGCCATTATTGCAGACGAGCGACGGGGAGCTGGCTGTCCTGCTGGGGGGGAGGGGGGAGGCGGGTTGAGGTTGTCCTGGGTGCGTCGGTGGTTGACGGTCGTGAAGAAAGTCGATTAATTATTCTCGTCCTAGTCGGTCAGTCCGCCCAGCAGTAATTCCACACAGTCCGTTCTGCCCGTGTGGGATCGGAGACTCGGCCTCTCGCTTAGCCTATGCCGTTTTGGGGTTAGCGTGGGTGTGAGCCCGGCTAGGGGACGCTTGGGTCCCGTGACTCCGCTGCCCTTATGACTAATCCTTCTTCTAGACTCCTCAGGTAGTCATGATCTATCTACTTGGATTCGCCGTAGCCAAGATGTCTACATCTCGATCTCAGAGACATCAGAGACCTAAGGTATGGCTACAGTCACCAGTAGTCCATCATGCGACTCTATACTAGATCAAATTCAAGATCAATCTATACTATTGAGCAATCTGATATCTTCAAACCCATATAAATGAATAAATATGAGAGATAAAAATAAATAACACGGCAACAAGACGCCGAAAGAATCTGACCCATACACGCCTCAAAAAGCAGCAATGATTACTTACACTATACGATATAATCGCCCATAACCCTGTCATCAACCGGGTTCAGGGACACGATGAACCAGAGAACAAAGCGAAGCAAGCAAATGACATGTTGGAGAGAGAAGACGGGAAAAAAAAAAAAAAGAACAAAAGGAAAAAGAAACTTTACAAAACTCAGTCTACCCCAGGATTAACAGGCACAGCCTTCTTTCGCCGTCGCTGCGGATCGCTCGCCCAGGTTGACCCGCGAATCCTCCGCCGGCCGACCACCCCCGAGGCTGGTCTGGCCCGTTCCAGCACCGGGGCCACGGCCACTCTTCAGGCTGCTCTCCGGGATCGCGTTGGCGATGGCGGTGAAGACGTCGACCACGTTGACTCCCGTCTTGGCACTGGTCTCGAAGAACAGCAGGCCCTCTTCCTCCGCATAGGTGCTCGCCTCCTGCGTCGACACCTTGCGGGCATCCCCGGGTGCAGCCTCCTGCTCCTCCTCCTCGTCCGCCTGGTTCTCGCCATCGGCGCCCTCGCCCTCCGCGGCGGGGGTCGCGCCCTCGTCGGTGGCCGGGGACTCACCGGGGGTCTCGTTCCCGTCGTTGGTCAAGTCCAGCTTGTTGCCCACGAGGGAGATCACGATCCCGGGACTCGCTTGGCGCTGGAGCTCGGCCACCCAGTGCTTCGCCTTGGTTAGCGACGACGGCTTGGTCACGTCGTAGACCACCAGGGCGGCCTGGGCGTTACGGTAGTACATGGGCGCGAGCGAGGCAAAGCGCTCCTGGCCGGCGGTATCCCAGATCTCAAACTTAATCGTGCGGGTGGGGAGGGAACATTTTTGGGTGAGAAAGGCCGCTACCGGGCGAAACGTCAGCGGATCGATCCTTGTCATACCATCACCTCATCACCAGGCTCCATGGGACTTGGAAACAGGTCTATTGAGGCTTACCTCCAATGGTCGGCTCCTTATTCTCTTGGAAGTCGTTGTTGACGAATCGTAGGACAAGTGACGACTAGATAATCACAGCATCCGGCGTCAATATCTCCCCGGTGATCCGTGTACCACCCGACCAGAGATGGAAGACATACCTTGCCCACGGCGGCCTCACCCAAAAGTACCAATTTGACACTACTGCTGGGCTTCGGGGTATTTGCGCTAGTTGACTCAGACATGACGGCGGGGGGCCCAACTCGAGGACTGGCCAGAGACAAGATTAGGTCGTTCTGCAGGGACTACCAACGCGGGTGCGTTCAGCTCGTGAGGGGCAGATCAGGTTGGCAAGTAGACCCCGTCGTAGGGCTTTCGAGGGGGCCTAACAGACCAGACGACGTCAGCGAGAACACGAGGGAGTGAGCGAGACGGCACTGTACAGGGGTTGCGGGGAGGGGGAAAGGGGGGGAGGGGGGAGGTTTGAGCGCAGACAAATCAATGAGGTGACAACAGACCAGTAAGAGGGAAAATAGCGGTGGACGTCGAACGGGGAAGTACACCGTCGCAGGGAAGTGGAGGATGGATACCCAGTGAGGCGGAGTCGTAGCAAGGTGGTTGGAGCGATTCCAGGAAATTGGCTCCGTATGTCGGCCGGGAGGCGTTAGGTAGTAGCAGTATCAGTAATGGTGGTAGTGGTAGTAATCGTAGGTAGTAATGTTAGTTGTAGAAGGAGGTCGTTCGGTAGGTAGTACGTCGTCGTCGGTGGTGACGGTAGTCGAGGGAGCCTAAAGCCGACTAGCGTTTGCCCAGCCCGAACCGCCCCAGTCACGGGATATCGTGCCCTGATATCATCAACTGTCGGATCTCTGACCCAGAGCCTTGTAAGAAGAGGGGTTGCCGGAAAAAAGTCAAAATAGTAACAACGCCATGACGGAAATGATCGTACTGATGGCGGTTCTGGTGGAAAAGTAGATCATTGTGACGGTGCAGTTTATGAGATGGTAATTCTTTCAATTCCCCATTGAATCAACCGAAATCTATAGCACCTTTTATGTTGGCTACTGCGGCAAGCTGGAATACCGCCATTCCAAGTCACCACCCTCCAGAGGTCGTCATCACCAGAGAAGAAGACAAAAAAGTACCATCGGAGAAATAAGTAACTGCAGACCAAAATCATCCACCATAAATAGAGCGACCAAGGACCCGGTGGCCCAATTCACGGTGTGTATGATTGGTACAAGGCATGACTTCGGCCGATTAACGAAACCCAAAAAACCATCAACAACTAACTCCACGGTCCTGGCACGCGGCAAAGCCAAGACCAGTATACTCTTTCCTGCCATGACGTGCCCCGACATACACCACATACACCACCCATCGTGATAGTCATCGATTCTCTGGCAATCGGGTTACACTGTCGACGTAGCACGGCGTGATTTGCGCAGGTGTCCACATCGCTGCCCAAACACAAGACACCCATGTCTACCCGTCGAACGCCTGGAATCCTAACCCCGGGGAGGGATCCACTTCGAGATCATGCTTTAGGCGTCTGGGAATTAAAGCTGGCAAATCAGGTCCGTCACCGCCTGTCTGCTCCCGTCAATAATGGATTCCAGGGACAATCTGTAAAACGGCGGGATGGGGACCGTGGGCCACTGACTCGTTGGCACTGCGCTCTATACCTGACCCTCATCTACCCAAGCATGATTGGCGGGTCTGGATTTTGGGGAGCATACCCAAAATCTAACGGCGTCCCAAAAATATATGAAACGGGCAAAAAGAAAAGTAAAAAATCAAAAAAATACATGTGCATCAAGGTTAGGGCAGTGAACGCAAGGCACACCTGCTTCCACTCGGAAAGCACGTTGTCAAAGATAATGTACACGCACAAAAGCCATGGCGAAATCCCCACTCACATACGAACAAACCAAGCGAACAACGCAACTAGAGGTCTATAGTCAATTAAAAATGATAACGATGATAATAATAATCAGGGAGAAAAAAGCGAGTCTGAAAATAAAATCGATAACTGCTGACCGCGAGGTCGTAAGTTCTAGTCTTGGTATCAACCCATGTATCCCAAATCAAACCATGCCGTCTATGCCAAACGCCCGAATAACTCAAATCCAAAATAACAAGTCAAATAAAAAAGAAACAAATCACTTTTGGGGAGAACAGATCGTGGATCTGCGGCGAATCGTGTCGAGAGATTAAAGATATATGTCGGGTAAAAGAGAATGCCGTGTCGAAGAAGAAGTGTCATCCGCGTGCCGATGACGAGCGGTATTAAGAAAGTATAGGACCGAAACCACGAGTGGCCACCGAAGTGCAAAAGATGGTAGTAGTGTTACAGGTACTGGGATCCTCGTTAGTTGTGCGAAACCAGCCAATTCTGCTAGCGGGACACCTACCAAAAAGAAAAAGTGTCGACTTCGTAACAAGAACGTAAACCTCAAGGGCTCTGACGCCAATAAACAAGAGACCGCAATCAACAGCTCGCTCGAAATAGAAGAATCGCTGTGGTTGGCCGAAACAATTTGAAGATTTCATTTGGAGGGAGGCGGCGGGGGTGCACCAGGCTTCTTCACACCCGTTGTATCGTAGGCACCTCGTCCCATGTTGAAAGCAGAGAGATCTCGGAGAATCATGGTGGATTCTGCACAAACGGCCATGGTTAGGATTGAACGTTGCTAGGAATTGGCACGGGAGAAGATAGGCGGATGATGGACGGCGGGAAGGGGAGGGAGTATGAAGAGGACTCACTGAGGTATTAAATAAAGACAAGAAGCAGCCTCTCAGAAAAATAAAATAAATCCAAAGGGCCAAATAAAAATAATAATTTCAAAAAGGCGGATTATAAAACCAATGTGCGGTCTGATAACAAAGCGAGTGTAGCGAGTAACAAGGTACCCAAGCTTCTCAGGCAAGGACAGGCGGTATTAATGCAGACAGTTAAGATGCAGCTGCAATGAAGATCGGGAAATCGATCGTTATTAAGAGCGCAATTCCGGTGCCGCGAGAAAGCAACAGCAACAAGTCGATCTGTAGGTAGGAATGCAGCAACGAGTCACAGCGTGGCGCCGGGGAAACAGTGGATCGATAGATCGGTTTTCCCTTTCCTTTTTTTTTTGGTCTGTTCTTTTGATCTCACTTGTGGCTATTTTTGCTTTTTAGTTGGGCGCGGAGTCTTTTTTTATTTTTTAATCTCTCTCTTTTTTCTTTTCTTTTCTTTTTATTCCCTCAAAAGCACTGGCGGGGATCGGATCGTTTTGTTTAGGCACTTCGTAGGTAGCAATCCGGCGCGCGAAACCGCAGGGACGGCCCGACAGGTGATATTTGAATCAATCGCGCAATCAGAGTCCGATCGAGAATCAAAGACCGACAATGCGGACGAGACTAATGCAGCCAGTAAGGAGGGGTGATCCTGGAAAGGAGCAGCGGAAGTGGGCTCCGGGGGCAGCGAAAACAGGCCCAACTGGATGTATCGCAAGGGAGAGCCAAACAGGGCGAGCGTGGCCGGTAGACGTCACGGGTAGAGTGGACGGTAACACGGGGACTGTTGGAGAGGGAGGGAGGGAGAATAAAAGGTGTCGTCGACAGGACGGGGAGGAGAGATCCAACCGTCGGGATTAGGTAGGTTGGGAGGAAGGAGAGGAGGAAGGAGGTTGAGGATGGAGCTGAGGAATGAATTGGATATTTGAAGAATTTCAGGACCTCTGATCGTAGGGGATTCATGTAGATATAAGCGTTCCTTGCGAGCAAAGATCATCTCTTCTCATCCATAATTTAGTAAAATAGAAGGGGTCAAAAAATGGAAATAAAAAAAGTAAATAAAATTAAAAATTAAAAAAATAGAAATAAATAAATCAAATAAATAAAAAAAGGAAAGGAAAGGGAGATTATTTTGTGCTTGATTTTCCCTTTTTTTTTGGCTTTATCTATTTGTTTTAGTTCAGATGTTATTTTATTTTTTATTATTTATTGCCTATTATTATTATTGTTATGATTATTATTATTCTTTTTCTTTTTCTTTTTCTTTTTCTTTTTCTTTTTCTCTCTCGATTTTCTCTCTATCTTCTTCTTCTTCTTTTTTGACTATCATTTTTTATTTATTCGAGACTATTTCAAGCAAAACTGATACATTCAAAAACAAGGTATTCCTGACTATACTCCATTGCATACTACTAATCACTTTCCGTCGTACTACTGCACTCTGGGAGCGGCTCAGTCGCTCAGTCGCTCAGCTCTGTCCCGACAGAAAGGTAAGATACAGTAGTGGATGCGGTCCATTCCCACTCCTACCCCTTTCTTTTTTCCTTTTCTTTTCTAGGAGGCTTCTCTGCCCCAGTCCCTATCCACTTTCCATTATCCAACCGTTTGACGCTTGCCGTCAGGTACGTTACCGTCTTACTCTACCTAGCTACCTACCTACCTACCTACCTACCTAAAAATAATAATATAGTAATCATGATACCACCACCACTCCAGTAGAAACCATCCGACTAGAGTATCGATCCATTCTGGATCAAATCCTGATTTTGCCTATGTCACTCCGTCGTCCGACAATGATGTCAAGCCTGATGGCTCTGCGGAATCGGTACCTATCTGACTTATTATGTCGTCGTAGCTGAACAGATACGGATTTTGTTTTTCATCGTTATTTCCCGGGGTGGCAGGCTACCTATTAAGTCCTTTCCCTTTCAGTCTCCTTTTCCCGAGGTCGGTTGGCGGTTCTTTATCCTGGTCCGACCCGACGTCTTAGACTAGATTATAGACTGGTCTCGCTGGCCCTATCATTTCTCTTTTTCTCTCTCTCATTTTCTTCGCCCATTGATACGAGTGGCCAGTATCAGGATTCCAGAGTTGGAGGCTGAAAGACCTTATAGGCTAAGGTAATAAGTGGAACACATATCACAGGAGGAAGCTCCAGTTCAGTGTCCATGTGATCTGGATCGACACCCGACAAGGGCAATCGATATCCATACTACAAACGTACCTTGGTTGGGGGAACAAAAGTAATAAATAAATTAATCAAATACATAAATATAAATGTGGAAAAACTACCCTATCAAAAGAGAAGAACTGTAAAATCGGGCCAGCCAGCCTAGACAGTATTGGCCGGTTTGATGGGAAAAATTTGATAGGTAGGGGAAATAATTCGAGCCACCCCCACAGGAGGAAAGAAAAAAAGAAAAAAACAGAAAAAACAGAAGCAGGTACAGAACAATAATGCATATAGTTGGAGCTAAGGTAGAAACCAACTTCGGCGTGGTTGCATGGGAGGTGGGGAAAAGACCAACCAGGTCGACGACTCAGGAACTGACTGCGGATGGATCCGAAATTCAATACAAGAAATGGACCCATCCATTTTCATTGAATTATCCATCCATCTCTCCATCTGCCGGTATCTAGGTAGCGAGGCTCACTCCCGATTGAACAGGTATTCGGTTTGGTGTATGTATTTTTTATGTATTTATTTATTTATATTATTCTGATTAATATTATAATAATAATTAATACTATCCCGCTCGCGTGGTCTTCCTTTGGAGAGTCCACGTCGGACTCTCCAAACCAAACCTAGAAAAGACGGCCGACCCCCCTTTATGGAGTAGCGATCCCCGTATAGCTCTCCTAAATCGTTGGTTCAAACTGCCCCTTAACCCCATCCCGTATGATCGTTTGGACGGGATCTTGGGAATGAAGCTCATCTGTTTTTTCTGCCAGCGACGTAATCGATGGATGGATTGAGAATCCATCCTTGATTTGATGGATTGACAGGTTCGGACCACCGGGGCACTGCTATATCGTTCCGCGGCGGCGATTGCTAATGGATAAGGACAGGTACCCTGGTCCTTGGATTCCCTTTCTGACACAACAGCAATAAATAACCGCTGCTGATCTTTGACCGTTCTTCGGAGGCTTTTTACTTGTCTTGTCTTTTTTTTCTTTTCTTTTCTTTCTTTCTTTGTTTTCTCTTCTTTTGATTTCTTTATTTATTGATTGATTTATTATTTTTTCTAATTATCTATCATCCTCTTGTTTGACCTGAGGTAATCATGTTTGTCTGATGCAGATGCAAGAGTACATAGCTCCGGTCCTTTTGCAACCGTCTCCCGTAGGATAGAAGCTCCAGAACATCCAGGTACCCAGACAGGATGTGTTGATTGGGACCAATCCAGAAGCTTCCCGTCCGGTACCTGCGGTAGTCTGGAGGTACTAACCTAGTAGTCTCGGGAGACTATCGTGACCCAGAGGACTCTGTTTGCTGGAACTTGATTCGACTCTGCTGGCTGGCGGAGCCCCACCGGGCTGCTCAACGATTCATATCGGTGTCCAACGTCCACGCGACCTGCCGTATCAATCGAGACTCCCTGAGAAAAAAGAAGACTCTTTCCCATGACAGAGACAAAGAAGTAAAACGAAGACGAGAGAACTCAACTGCCATCGACAAGCAATCTTCTTTGCGGTCTTGGTTTCCTGCGGTTGAACACCCGTTGGTCGCCGGGGAAATCGGCCTGGCGATTAGGGGGCAGTGGGCCCCCTAATAACGATCAATGATCCGGCCCAAACCCACTGCTTCCCGCGTCCGTTACGTATTAAGTCGGACCGGCATTCTTCTCGCGAGCTTCTAGTTGTTCTAGCGTGTGGTGGTTCCGTTCCCTGCTCCGCTGGGGGGATTCCATTATTATTATTCTTCTTCTTCGTCTTTTCCCAGCACCTCTCTCTCTCGCCATCAATCTATCTGCGTTTGTGGATCCGCCGAACCCTTCCCGGCTTCTTTCTACTGGGGAAAGCTCCTGAGCCCACCGGCTTTCTGGACTCTTTTCTTCTCCAATGAACGACGACCAGCCTGGCGGGTGGATTGGAGCTATTGGCTTCGATGGGCCTTCTAGAATGACGTCCTGATCGACCCTGATAGACAGGATTGAACCATCAGCGTTGCGCACCCAGTATTTTAAAATAGATACCCGTAATTTACCACCCACTCCATCTCTTGTTCTTGTCCCTCCTGAGGTGGAGAGTGGACACCCTTCACGACTAAGCGTCGCCATTGAGGATGAGGATGCTGAGGACGAGTGGAGATCGATAGACCGGAGACTTCTGTCCGTTCCGGATGAAACGGGCGGCGGAACAGCGCGGCAACGCGGACCGGGGGGGTAGGGTAGCTCTGCCCCAGCCACACCTACACTTCTTTTGTTGGGAGTCTGGACAAGTGTCACCCGCTTGTGCTGCCATTTCGGACCGACGCCACGTTTACGCCCTGGCGGCTTCCCTACTAGAGCTGAAAGACAAGGTTTGCTCGGGAGGGAAGCGAGTAGCGCGTTTCATCGGGAGACACCACTTAGTAAGATGAGCATGACTGATTCACTGGTCGGTAAGGTGAGGTGGTATTATGTGTTTGGCAATATATCAACGAGTCTAATCCAGCTATCAAGTTGAAACATCCATGAGGTGATGGTCCGATCTGCTCTGGTCACCTGGTCAGCGTAAAATGACAGGTAAAACCAACCAACCAACCCAGGGTTCTTTGTCTCTAACTTTTCTTTGTGACGACGACGACAACGGAAACCGGAACCGAGACTGCAGAGACTTCACGGTATGGAGCCCGTGTTTCTGCCTGGAGACTCGCTCAGGAAGGAATGGATGGATGGATGCATACATGCAAGCGAGAAAGCTCACTACACCCGTTCCAGACCCAAAGCGGAGCTGGATGGTGATTCCAGAATTCTTCTAGAAGGCCCGTCTACCTGGTGAGCTGCTGAGAGCCAACCGTGGTTCAGGCGCGGATCGTACCATTGATCTTCGCCGATACGGTTATTTTTATCAACGTCCAGAATACCTGATCAATAAGGGGTGTTTACCATATGGACATCGTATGTATTCCGTATTGTGTATTGAAAGAAAATATCAATCGATAAATAA